>ML685863.1:4023493-4158212 GCA_007922175.1 Pelusios castaneus | reverse complement strand
TACAGCTGGGAGCCGGAGCCCCGGGGGCCGGCTCCAATCGGAGCCGGTCCCCCAGCACCGGCCAGGGGTTCAGGTGGAGGCAGGAGCTCCCGCCGAGCTTCTGCCATAACCCGATCCCCACCGGACAGCTCCCCAAAATACTCAATTTCACTGCTCTGCTTGAGCAGTGAAATTGACATATATGTCAATTACACTGCTCAGCAGAGCAGTGAAATTGACATATTTGACAGCTCCGGTGTCCCAGAGTGGCATGGATTGGCACTCTGGCACATTTCCGGAGGCCAATCAATGCGCGGTAAAGGTACACACGAGCACAAACGCGCAACAGATGATCCGCAAAAGCTGTTACCACTCTCGTGGGAGTGGTTGTTGGAATGCGCAGCAACAAGGCGCTTAGTGCGCAGCAACAACATTTCACGTGTGTACAGTTTGCTTGTTAACGCGCGGTAATGTTTTTTAATGCGGATTACGGTGCTCGTGTAGGCAAGCCCTTCCACTCAGATTTAGCATCCCTCCCCGCTAAAGTGCATTTTAACCCAAAACAGCCAAAATTGATCACTTTGGCAAACAAGGTCATTCTGCTGATCACCTAGGCAAAGTCCAGAGACTCGTATAAGTGAAGAGAAAGGATGAGCTACGGACTATGAAGAGAAGGGTGGTTCTTACTGGGTTGCTCTCACCCTTATCAGTGTTCAGAGGCTTTTGCGGTGTACCTAAATAAATATGCCATTTTGGATTTGTTCAGCTGGTGCTTCATGACTGCAATTTGAATGCCAGGTTGGATTTTTGAATTATAGCTCAGCAAAGCATTGTTTTGTTTCCACTTCCTTTCTTAGCATTGAGTTCTGCTTCTTTCTGAGCATGCCTAGAATAGCTTTAATCAATGCATGCCATTTACCTTGGCAGAAGAGTGAAAGGCGGGATTCTAGAAAACACGGGTTAATGAATGACTACATGATCCGATTGAGGCTTTTTGCACTGCAAAGTTGCCTGAGTGACTGGCACTTGAGTCTGAACACCTGGGTTAGCCTTGCCTGGGTGTCAAAGGCCTCCACTGCAAATCCCTACCCAATTTACTATGTCCTCGCTTTTTGTGCATTCACCTGAGTGTGCCTGGGGACAAATCCAATGGTTCTTTGTTCTGAGACACAGTAGGATTCTTTCACAGTCAATTGTAGCAATTGCTGGAGTTTTTTGGTCCTTTGAGTGGGGATTGTGGGAGAGGCATTGGAGAATTCCCAGCACACATGTGATTTTGCACACATCTTCGCTGCTCAGTTGATGGATTCCAGCTGAATTAAACCAGAGCCTACCTGTAACCTGTACACCCAGCCAAGTAAGCTAGTGCAAGCTTAAAAGCAGCTCCAAACTGGCAGAAGCTTTTTTTTGTATGGTTAGTAGGAGGGCTGGGACTGAGGGAAAAGACCAGAATAACTGTGTTGTGTTGACATAGAATTTCACAGCTACAAAACTGAAATAGTATTTTTGGTCAATTAAGTGAATCTATTAAAGGAGGATCAACAAGGCCTCATTTAATTGATTTTCCCAAGAAACATAAGCCTGAAGTACTTGTGCTGGCTATTGATCAGAGAATCTGCTTTCCTGACAAATTTTAGATGAGAGGTTTGAAGAGGGTGAAGCATTTCTGAGAAAAGGGAGAATTGAGAATTCCTTTAGATAAACATCCCAAGAGCCAGCAAGGATAGATGATCCAGGCAATGCCCTTGTGAGGAGTCCCACATGCAGGCAGAAGGCTGCTCTTCATCTCTTCCTGGAATGCTGAAATCTGAGACGGGAGGAGGCAGAAAGTTATAATAACTGTACAGAGAAGAGCAGAAAGAAAAGGAACCAGCTTTCTTTCTTGTTACAAACTAATTACACAGGATAGTGCTGTAAACATAAGTGGTGCTTTGCAAGCACAGCTAGAGAGAGGCGTTTATGTTCTCAAAAAGAGTACAGGTTTCATTCATGAAAAAGGCCCAATTCTGCGAGGTGCCAACCACCCTCATCTCTCATTGAAGGAGCTCATCACACCATGCAGGGAAGTCAAACATGAGGCCTGCGAGCCAGATGTGGCCCCTGAATCTCTTCCATACAGCCTGTGACTGTGCTCCGCAGGACCACACTCTCTTCCTAGTAGAGTGCCCTTGAATTTTGTTTTATAGCATGTATAGCTCACTTAAAGTACATTTAAGTCAAATCTGGCCTGCCATAGCAAATGAGTTTGACATTCCTGCAGGCCCTGAATGCATGTAAAGCATGAGGTAAAAAAAAGAGGAAAAAACATATCCTTCACTGGAGGCCCATGCACAGAAGGGAAGCAGCCTTGAGAAGAAATCTGAACATCTCTGACTCAGAGCCTTCCAGAGCAGCCCATAACCAGAGCGTCTGCAAAATAAGACCCCGATCAGATTGGCTGAAGGCAGAGACAATTTTTAAACTCTGTGAAAAACAGACTGCATTTAATGGAGAGCATAAACAACCCCATTTAGGCCAACACCACAGCTTAACAGGGACCCTCTGTATTAACGTGCAGGAGCTGCTATTGTTTCAGCTCAAGGGTTCATTTTAATAGCTGCACGCAATAACAAGTAGATTCAGAAACCTTTTAGGTGGACCAGCCTCCAGAAGGGCATAAAAGGGGGACTTGTAGGATAAGTTCAAGGGCCAGCTTGCCAGACAGTAAACTGCTTGGTGGCTGTAAGCAACCAGTTACACTTTCCACAGCTCCATGAGATAGGGCAGATGGGGTGCGTCTACACTTGTAAATTAAGTCAATTTAAGCTTGCTTAAATCAACTTAATTTACTCTGCATCTACACTACATTTTCCTTAAGTTGACTTAAGGAAAATTAAGTTGACTTTATTAAACCTCCTTTAAAGTCGACTTAAGCCAGTGTAGACGTGGAGTAGCCCTGAGTCGACTTTAAATTGACTTAGGGCTCTCCAGGACTCCCCCACTTCCCACCCTGCTGGGGGGGGTATAGGGGTGAGCCTGGCATGCCCCCCCACAGGGCAGGGCAGAACCCTGTACCCAGGTACAATGGGGCAAAGGCTGAGCCCCCTGGCAAATGGCAAGGGGTGCCCCCCCCCCCGCCACCAGGGACCTCTCCCAGGTCCACCTAGCCCCTAGAAGTCAACCTAGGTGTCCAGTGTGGATGCCCTAGGTCGACTTTGTAAGTTCCCCCCTAAGTCGACTTAATTTTATAGTGTGGACATGCTAAATCGACTTAGCTAAAGTCGACCTAAATTACCAAGTGTAGACATAGCCCACGTTTCCCCATTTGTAAAAAGGGGATATGGCTACTTATTTCCTTTGTAAAGAGCTAAGATACTATTCTTGTACATTGTATACTTGTACATGGCAGATATTTATCAGTAATAATAAAGCGTGCAGGAATCTACACTCTTAGCTCTCAGGTGAGAATATTGTTCTATGTGGAAATTAAGGCAGGTTTAAAATAAAGTACTTAATTAAATGGTCTTATTTTTTCACAGAGAGGAGCTCAGCCACTACTTGGATTTTATGAACCAGCTAGCTTCCCAGTGCCACGTCATATTAAATGAATCTGAGATCCTGAACTCCTTGTAGGATGAAAACTTTGACATAACAGTGATTCATGCATTTAATCCCTACTCCTTCTTGGTTTTGGAGAAACTAGGTCTGCCTTTTGTTGCTGTATTTACTGGAACTTTTGTTACTGGACCACAGATTGGGATTCCAGGCCCTCTGTCCTACATCCCAGTATTTCATTCCCAACTAACTGATCGCATGGACTTCTGGGACCACGTGAAGAACTGTCTCTTGTTTCAACCATAGTAGAAAATCAAGTCCAAGCCACATTTGAAAATGTCATCAAGGAGTATTTCCCAGCTGGATCCAGACCTGTTTTATCTGTCCTATACCTAAAAGCAGAACTATGGATTTATAACACTGACTTCTCCTTTGAATTTGCACATCCCCTTCTTCCAAACACTGTGTATATTGGAGGTTTACTGGCCAAACCTGCCAAACCACTATCTCAAGTGAGTAAACTTATGTTGGAAGATGAAGTTAATGGGAGCTTACAGCAGGTCCTAGATTGGTTTATGCAGGACATACAGAATTTAGGGCACCCAAAATTAGAGGCCTCTCTGTGTGTAGATTATTGTTAGACCCATTTTACACCTGAATAGTTACCCTACCTTGGAGGAGCATTTAAAGGTGTAATAAAAGTTTGACAAGTGCTTTGAGATTCTTGGATGGGCAGGGTTGAATTAAGGGGCCCCAGGACCTCAGGGTCCTAGGCTGCCCACTTTTGTGGGCTCTCCCCTCCCAGGCTCGAAGCCCCATTGCCCACCACAGCAGCCAGACTGAGAGTGCGGTGGGCTGGTGCTTAGGCATGCCAGCCCCAGGGCTACCTGATAGGCCAGCCAATGTGTCTACCAGTGTGGGGTTGGTACTCGGCGCTGAAGGGGACCCAGCCAGCTGGTACTGGAGGTGGGGACTGGGGCTCTGGTGCCAGAGGTCACAGCACTCCTACCCCACATCTAGGCTGGCTGGTCTGTCCCAGCAGATCTCTCAGGGGCAGAGCAGGCTAGCATGTGGCAGCAGCACCCCAGGGGCAGGGCTGGCTGGTGCATGGTGGCCTCTGGTGGCGGGCCTTCAAGGCCCGGAGCACAGTCAGGCCACTGTGCTGGAGATCTGGGGGCCTGACAGATGAGACCTGCCTGGCCAGCTTGAGCCTGAGTGGGGCTGGATTTGGGGGGGGAGGGCTACAGGGCCCCCCTTTAGGCCCATGCCCAGGGCTGCAACCCCTGGGTGCGTCTACACTAGTAAATTAAGTCGATTTATTAAGTAAATTGACTTATTAAGACCTGCTTTTACTTCGACTTACTGCTTATGTTGACTTTATTAAATTGACTTAAGCCAGTGTAGACGCAGAGTAGCCCTAAGTCGACTTAAAGACAACTTAAAGGGCCCCAGGCCTCCCCCACTGACCTCCCTGCCAGGGTGCCTGGCACAGCCAGATCCTGGCGTGCCCACCCACAGGGCAGGACACAGCCCTGCCCATCCCACCCCTGCACCCTGCCCCTGTCCTGCTCAGCCCCCATGTACCCTGGTACAATGGGGAAGATACTGAGCTCCCTGGCACTTATGGAGGGGTGCCCGGGAAAGGGGGGGCACCCAAGAGGTGCCCCCCTTCCCACCATGCACCACTCCCAGGTCCACCTAGCCCCTACGGGTCAACTTAGGCATCCAGCTTGGATGCTCTAAGTTGATTTGGCAAGGTCGACTTTAAGTCGACCTAAATTTACAGTGTAGATGTGCTAAGTCGACTTATTTGAACAAGTGTAGACATAGCCCCTAAACCCCTACCTTAATCCAGTCCTGTGGATGGGAAGTAATTTCAAATGAAAAACTGTAATAAGAACATAAACTTATGAAAGGCTATATAAAGATTGCGACTGCCGTATTTGAATGCAACTGTGGTCATTTCAGGACCTAAAGATTTTTGTCAGTAAACATGATGGCTTGTTTGTGCAGGAGCTTGAAGGCTCTATAGCAAAATCAGGGGAAGTTGGTTTTATCATTGTGACATTGGGCTCAGTGTTATCCTCAGTCCCACTGTTGGAGGTACTACAGGAGATGAATACTGCTTTTGCCCACCTTCCCCAAGTTGTGATCTGGAGGTGTCAGCAATCCAAATGGCCAAACGAGCTAAAACTGGCACCTAATGTGAAAATTGCAGATTGGCTTCCTCAGAATGATCTGTTAGGTAAGGAATGCAGTAGCTAAAATTCAGGGGATATCCTGACATTCGAGTTTATTGACATGTGCTTGTGCTTTCAGGCAAATTGGAATCCTCGTGGTCTCC
Organism: Pelusios castaneus; assembly: GCA_007922175.1. NCBI lineage: Eukaryota > Metazoa > Chordata > Testudines > Pelomedusidae > Pelusios > Pelusios castaneus. The sequence continues at coordinate 4,152,355 of ML685863.1, read as the reverse complement.
AGCAGAATATCCATTGGTACAGACAGGCCAATCCTGCACTATAAAGTCTAAAGGCAAAAGTCCTATTCACTTCATTTGAGAGCAGGACCAGACTCATAATTTGTAAGACTTAAAAGTGCACAAAGGGGAATAAGCAGCTAATTTTATTATTTTAAAATGAATATATTAGTTTGTGTGAACAAATAATGTCTGATTACATAAGAAGTAAATCTATTTTGCTACACGTGCTTCTTATTTTTTAATTATTTTGAAGTACAGAGCTATTCAAATAGTTTAGAAATTGAATAAGTAAGTGATTAGCTGCGGAATCCACTAGCCACCAGGGATGAATTAGCTCAGGGCCAGAACCACCAAAGACTTTAAGTTGGGTTTCATCCATTCCCCCCCAGTTTGACAATGCAACCACACCAATCAAAGTCCCCATAACACTCCTGGATCCCTACCCTGTCAACACTGTCTTCCCCTCCTTAGTGCCCATAACAGACCTTCTCACTTTTTGTGAGTGGGTCCCACCCTTTGCGCACCTATGGACAACTTCTGAGCCTTGCATCAGCAAATCCATGTATCCTGTCATAATCCACCTGAATGCAGTTTTGCTTGCGCAGATACAATTTAAATCCTCTGTTCTTCACCCAAAACAGAGGCTCTCCGTCTCTCCCCAGTGTTATGACAGCAAACAGAAAAGAATTCTGTTGCCCAGTACTGATAGTTTGTACGATGTAACAAAGGCATTGTCTGCCCTACTTTACCATCTGCTCAGGATTTTCCTCTCCTTGCACCCCTCCCTACCCCCAGACTCTTTCGATCGTTGCATTTACACTTTCTATGTGCATATTTCTCCCCCAGAACTGGTCACTCTTACAACATACTACCTCATGTAAACTTTTCTAAGCTCTTCTTCAATATCTTTCCCACCAATTTAGTGCATGTAACAGGATAAATTAAGCATCCAGTACGAAGAGCAGCTGTTCTGTTAGATCTTCTTCACTAAATAAAGCAAATCACTTCATATCCCCTAGAGATATAGCAGACATTTTGAGGACTTGGGATTCACCATCACCTTGGAAATATTCAAACGTACTGTTGTCATTTTTTACTTTGATCGTTACAGAATCTAGATCTTGTTGAATGCCCCCTGCTGGACACTCACCAGGCTGTGGTGTTTGGATCCAAGCTCTAGATCCTGCATGCTTTTAAGCCGCTGAGACTGAGCAGCATCCAGACACCTCTCTGGTTTTAGGCTCTCAGGCTAATTCCCAGGGTGCAGCCTCCCTATCTAGTACACCTTCTAAGAAATGAAACCTTGTGGTCCATCTGCCTTTAGGCCCAAAGACCAGAGCAGAAGCCCTCCAGCCTTTCCAGTAGCTTAACCTCCCTATGGGCACTCCAGATTACAGCTTAACCCATTTGGGAAGATGTGACGGTTGATGTGAGGAACTCAGAGGTTTTGTCAAGTCAGTTCTTAAACACACGTTCACATGTTTTACTCATAGCAAAGCTCAGAGACATACAGATCTATGCGGAAACAACAAAACCTGCACACAAAAAAAACATGCTTTCTGTGTCCTCACCTGTCTGACGCCCTTTTGGGATTTTGGACAGTCCTTTCAGGGTTCCAAGACAGGCTCTCCTCTGTCTTTCCTTCTGTCAAATCTTGTCTTCTTGTTCTCACTGGTGAGAGTGTGCACTCCTAACAGCAGACCGTGCCCTATAATTTTCCTGGACTCTCTGTCAGGTGACCCTCCTGGTCAGTCTCAAAGTCCCATCATGTTATCAAGGTGATCCATCAGGTGATCCATTTTTTGATTACCTCCCAACTCATATCCTGGGTGTTTCTGTAACAGATGTCTATGTGTCCCTGACAGCCTGGTAGCAAATGGCTGATTCAATAGACACTGAGGCATAATGATATAAAGTTCATAAAATCAAACCAGAATTCATAAGTTTTGCAGAGACAGATTGCCAAAACGAGCACACCTATCTCCTCTGTCTGTCTATGTCTACATTTGCACTTTTAAGTTGACTTAAGAGCCCTGTGTGTGACACTGTCTGGATTTAGGGAAGCATTTATGATATTATTTTCTATGGATATCTCATAAACGCTATAATCCATAGGAACTATGTCATGTTTGGTATCAATAGAAAGGTAGTAATTTGCTGGGAATGTTTATATAGTTTATGTCTAGGAATTCTATTTGGATCAGAAGTTATGAATTTGATGTTATATCCATACTTTAACTTGTGTCATTCTGGATGAATGCCTTAGACAGGAGGGTGTGAACAACCATTGTCTCCTTAATGTTTAGGAATTTTCCAGCTACAATGGGCCCAGGGAGTATCCTAATGAGCCATTAAGGACATAAAGAATACAACCATTGTGTCCTTAATGGCTCATCAGTTTACTCCCTGGGACCATATCACCTGGCAGATTCCTTAACATTAAGGAGACAATGGTTGTTCACACCCTCCCGTCTAAGGCATTCATCCAGAATGACACAAGTTAAAGTATGGATATAACATCAAATTCCTAACTTCTAATCCAAATAGAATTCCTAGACATAAACTATATAATCATTCCCAGCAAATTACTACCTTTCTATTGATACCAAACATGACATAGTTCCTATGGATTATAGAGCAATTATGAGATATCCATTGAAAATAATATCATAAATGCTTCCCTAAATCCAGACAGCATCACACACAGGGCTCTGCCCTGCTCTTTGGGGGGCATGCCAGGCTCCCCCTGTGCAACCCCCCAGCAGGGAGGGCAGTGGTGTAGTCCTGGGGTAGCCCTAAGTCGACTTAGGGCTACCCCATGTCTACACTGGCTTAATTTGACTTTAGAAAGTCGAATTAAGCCTTAGGTTGAGTAAGAGCTGGTTTAATAAAGTCGACTTAATTTTCATTAAGTCGACTTTATTTTCCTTACGTCGACTTAAGCAAGCTGCTTAAGTCGACTTAAGCAAAGTGAAGTGTGGACGCAGGGCAAATTAGGTCGACTTAAGCCAAGCTTAAGTCAACTTAATTTGCCAGCGTAGACGCAGCCTCTGTCCCCTGGCACTTTTTCACTGTCTTGTCTGTTTAGACTATTAATTCTTCAAGGCAGAGGATTGTCTCGCAATATATTTGTACAATCTTGACTGGGGCCTCTAACCACTATCGTACAACAAGTAATAAATAATACAGTTTTAAAGCTACACATTTTATACATTTATGACTAGAAATCAAGAGAATTATTACTTTTAAAACTTGTGAAAATATTGTGAAATTTCACCAGCTGCCATAACATGTTTTCTTGGTTTGGACCAGGACATCCTATGGCTCGTCTGCTTGTTATCCATGGGAGGCTGAACAGTCTGATGGAAGCTATCTATCATGAGGTCCCTGTTGTGGGGATACCCCTTTTTGGAGACCAGCATGACAACATGGCTCGAGTGGAGGCCAAAAAAATGGGCATTGCTCTCCGAATAAATCATCCTAAGGCTGACAGATTCACTCGCACAATGAAGCAAGTTATAGAAGACAAAAGGTATGTTCCTGTCAGTAGCTAGGCCTTGATCCTGCTCCCTCTGAAGTCAGTGGCATGAGGTCTACAACGGCATAGTGCAGACCCACAATTTCCCACTATTGATAACAAAAGCAGCAACTGTAGTGTGCAGGTACTTTTGTCACTATATGGTGTACTCGTCCAGGCTACTGGTAAAGTAAACAAACAGGATGGGGGAGATCTCATTTCTCCATTCAGGGAGCAGGGAGAGTTGTGAGGAAGTACTTCTTCCTCAAACCGAGAAGAAGAGGCGGGGAAGTTCTGCTTTCCCAACTCCCCTGTACTTCAAAGCCTAACTACAGCTTCCACCATTGCAACCACCCATGGAGCTTCAGCAAGAGAAAGTTATGGATCTGACTTTTCCTGATGTATATAAGGCCTGAGAGTTTTATCAGCAATTTCAATGGGAACAGGGTGAAGTCTACAGAAAGCTCATTTATAGGCCATTCCTGCCCCCATTGAAGTCAATGGCAAAAATATGAATGAAATATATGTATGAATTTAAATGAGTGAAGGCTGGAGTGTTTAAAACTTCCAGTTGACTTCAATAGGAAGTTGTGAGGTGTAAGCACCTCACAGGACTGGGCCCATAGCATACATCGGTAGCCAGTAAAGTTATTATATGTCACATATTTGTTCCTAGAACAATAATTTAGATGTTCAAAAGCTGTGCCCCAGTTTCAGGTCTTTTTGTTTCGTTTTCATTGCTTGTATTGATTATGAATATGCTCCTTCAAAACTGGAGCATTCAAGGATCAGGTTAAAGTACAAGTATTGAAAGCAAATATTGTGGGAAATGAGGCCGGTGGGTTATTAGATGATCATTCTTTACATTAGTTCCAAAGGGGTATATGTGTCAGTCTACTTCAGCAAAACAAACAAGGAGTCTGGTGGCACTTTTAAAGACGAACAAATGTATTGCATGATTTTTCATGGGAGAAAATCCCATTTTGTCAGATGCTTGAAGATGGGGAACTTACAGATTGGGAGGAAAATAAATGCAGGGAAGTGTAAGTCATAGGATCAGGCTAGACTGTTATAGCCAAATCAAAGCAGTTGTTTAGATTCAAACAGCGGAGAACAGCATATTGGAGGGAGATGAGGTAAAAAGAAGGGAAAATCACCTATCATAATAAGAAGGAAAAAAAAAAAAGAAATCCCTATTTAACCCTATGGCAACGGTGTCAAATCTGCATATGAATTCCAATTCTGAAGTTTCTCTTTGCAGCTTTGATTTGTAATCCATTTACTTAAGTACAGCTATTAACATACCAGCAATGAAGTGAGCAGGGATATGTTTTTGGCATGAAAGTTAACCCAGAATAAATACATATACATTTCACAATGATTAAGCCCTGTACAGGTCTAAATTAAGGCATAGACATTATCAATCTTTGCCTTGGGCACCACCTCCTGGAGTTCCATGACAATGCAGCTTTAATTTGTTTTTTAAATTATCTTTTTAATCCCTAAGCTACTTCTCGACTGTGGTTCTTCAGTGCAGATGTAACCTTTGGGTGGGCTAAATTCATTCAGTTGCCCTTCTCCAGTGCCCCACAGAAATCAATCCCAACCCCTATGGGGAAAGCAGCTGGAGACCCAGGATCCAGTCTGTACAGGACTCACGGCGAAGCTTGCTCAGAGCTACTCACACATTAAAATACTTTATTGAAGTGAATGTTACAAAAAAGGGTCAAGCAGACATGGTTTTAGGTAAAGGAAGGGATTGGTCATCCAGGGTACAGTACAGATCATTTGGGAAGTAACAGGTAAAGGTAAGGATGGGGAGTACAACCAATACATGATCTACGGTTTTCAGGATGGGGGGAGTCACAGGACTGCAGGATTGAGAAGCAAGAGGTCAGAGATTCGGGATAAACAGCTTAATATGGGAGGGATATTGAGTGTGATGATATGGGGAGCACATATACTATTGAGAGTGGTTCATCCCGGAATGTGAATAGGGAGGGCGGGTAAAGAATCCATAGGGAGATATGTTCTCACGTAGAGAGGTGGGGGGAGGGGGACGGCGGAGCCCCCTGGTGGTAGATGTGGAGGTGGACCCTTATTCCTCCTGGTACTGTCTATGCCCAGTGATATGTTCGATGTAAATGTCTCGGGACCATCTGATGGTGTCGGATACCATGAGGCGGCGCATTAGTCGGGCGTAGCGTTTACCGACACCACAGGCCTGCAGCACCCCTTCGTTGGCTGGGTCCCAGGCACCCAGGGCGCCGACGATCAGGGCGTGGATCTGGACCGTGTAGCCCTTGGCTCTCAGTGTGTCAGCGAGGGGAGCGTATTTTTCCTCTTTTCGGGTCCGAGCACCAAGAAAGGCCGGAGACCGGTTTTCGAAGGGGACCGTGATGTCGACCATGATGACTTTCTTCTGGTCCTCGTCTGTGACCACGACATCGGGTCTCAGCAAACTGTCGGTACCGGGGACGGTAGAGTTGACTTTGACCGCCCCGAGGTGAGGCGGGATCGCTTTCACAAGGCGGGCCTGGACCGCGTTGTGTCTTAGTTGCCAGGCTCTGCCTACTGTAAGGATGTAAGCAAGGTTAGGAATCTGAGAGCCTCTCTTGCTTAGCAGCTAAGTAGGGAGGGGGGTCACTGATTTACCTGTGCTTGGTATTTGCATGACACTCAGCATAATTTCACCCAGAGGCTGGGCATGATGGGAGTTGGTATGTGTGACTGGTTCAAATCCTCTAAATCTGGTGTTTTATCAGAAGGGGGAAAGGAAATATTGTTCTTTCATGATATGCTACTCTTTGATTGTATATCTGTTATTGACCAAGCAGCTGATGGAAACGTCACCATCAGCAATAGAGAACTTGGAAAAGTGAGCAACCCTAGTTTTCAGAATTGTAAAACCAGGTGGGGAGGGGTGTGAGCACTAGCTCTGCTGGAGCTGTGCCTTAAGTCAACACCTATTTCCCCACCCATTGTTAAAGAATAGACCTAAAGATTCCTTGTAGAGGCTCTATTGTTACTTTGATTGAGCTGGAATCACCAGGGAAACAGACACTTCCCAGCGAGCTGAAATCACTAGGGAAGCAGACACTTCCCAGCGAGCTGAAATCACTAGGGAAGCAGACACTTTCCAGCGAGCTGAAATCATCAAGAGCTGACAGCAGGCGGAACCAGCGGACAGCAGGTGTGAGCAGCGGGCGGAGCCAGCAGGCAGAGCCAGCGGACATGAGGTGTGACAAGCGGGCGGTGCAGCGGAGCCAGCGAACAGCAGGCAGAGCCAGCGGACAGCAGGTGTGACCAGCGGGCGGTGTAGTGGAGCCAGCGGACAGCCGGTGTGACCAGAGGCCAGCGGCGGAGCCGGCGGACCCAGACAGCGTCTGCGGACAGTGGGTGTGAGTGGCCAGTGGGTGGTGTGAGCAGACCTTGAGGTGGCAGAGGACAATTGGAGGGGAGGACTGAGGGCTGACTCCCCCTCCTCCTCTTACTGGTGGAATGAGTTCTGTCTATTGGGTTTTGTGGGAATCTTTGCACTGTATCCCAACCAGTGCTGCGTTTTGATGTTGCCTTTATATAGTCTTTATTAAACCTTTTATGTGCTACACTCAGACTGGTGCTTGCGAGCGGGGAAGTATTGCCCTTCTAGGGCGCCCAGGGGGTGATGTGTAATTTCCCAGAAGACTGGGTGGGGGCTCGAGCCAATTGTTGTTGTAACATTATTTGGGAACCCCTAGAAACAGAACCCGGTCCTTTGCTGCTGCCGTCATGGCTCGGCAAACGGGTTACACTACTAAAAACAAACATAACAATGAACTTTATTAACTACTAACTAAATGAACCTTATCCTAAGAAAACAAACTACAATTAACCAAGAACAATCCCTTGCATGAAAGATACCCAAGAGTCCCAAAGTCTGTGTGGAGTTCACCCAACTCTCAGCTACAGTCACTGTTCCAGTGTGGAAGCTTGAGTGGCAAGAAATCGCTGTCCTCTTCTTTCTTTGCTGGGATCCTCTGTAGCATTCCATGCAGGCTTTCTCTTCTCCTCTGCAACCAGCCCTCAGTCCCAGATGCATGTCTGCAAGGTCTGTCGCAAATGACTCCTTTACATGGAGAAAACATCTTGTTCATTCCTGGCTCAGCTCCTCTCCAGAACACTGAGCACATGGTCTCCCCTCAAGGCAGCTCCTGCCTGCTGTCTGCTCAGGCTGCTGCTCTCCAGTCATCTGACTGACAACATCCCATCACACCAGCAGGGTACACTGTGGAGCATGCTCAAATTGCTACCACTCCCTGCTTCTGGAAGTTTCCAGTTGTGGGTCGCTAATCTGCCCAACAACAGTAACCCACCCTCAGCAGGTCTCTCAGAGATAGCCTTTTCAGGCATATGGGTTACACAGACACTCACTACAACCTTGGGAGGAGTTCTTCCAGGAAGACAGTAAAACTCTTCTGTCAACCTAGTGCTATCTACACCAGGGTTAGGTTAGCTATGTTGCTCAGGAATGCAAGTTTTTCACACCCCAAAGCAATGAAGTTGGGCCTACCTAACTTTTTAGTGTAGACCTAGCCTTACAGATGCGACGAGAACCTACAAAACACAACCCAGATATGCATGCATCTGACGAAGTGGGTTATAGCCCACGAAAGCTTATGCTGAAGAAAATCTGTTAGTCTATAAGGTGCCACAGGATTCTTGTTGTTTTTGCTGTATACAGACTAACACGGCTACCCCTCTGGAAACTCAGATATGGCTGTGCAGACTTGGGGAAGCATGACCCTTTGAAAGAGCAGCTCCATGAGCTGTGAATTGCCCCATTCATCTGATCTTTAATTGGTACCAATCCAAACAGCCTGAGCAAAAATGCTGGGATGAGGCCATGAAAGCCCCATAAAGGGTGTGGTGGGGACCCCAGGTTGCTTTAATTTAGTCCTGCCCAGAAGCAATAGGCTAGAATTTCATTCGACCATGCTTTAAACTACTGATCATTTCATCACCACCACTCTCTGCATTTTAATCTCTTCACACAGGTATAAATCTGCAATGATGTATCTGATCATAATTCATCATTCCCACCCGCTCCCACCAAATCAACGCCTGGCACCATGGATAGAACATGCCCTCCAGGCAAGGGGAGGCACCCATCTCCAGCCTTATGCCTTTCAGCAGCCCTGGTACCAGCAACATTCACTGAATGTTTTGTTGTTCCTGTCGGGGTCTGTCCTGGGCATCACCTACCTTTGCGTCAAGCTCATAAGAACTGTTGCCTTTAGGATCTGCATCTCAGGGAAACAGAAACAAACATAATTTTAAACAATTCATATTTTGTTAAAATTGATAAACGGCTACTAGTAGATACCAGCCTCACTTTCTTGAAGGAAACAGTGAGGGAAATGATACATTTCCAGCTAAATCGAGCGCTCTGTATGACCTGACTGTAATGGAATAATGTAATAAGCCTGGGATGGAAAAACAATAGTAGCTGCAAGTGTTTTAGTTTTAAACTCACACTATTATAATTTATGTTGCCACTTTTAAGGCATCACTTAGGCTTGATCCTGCAAGATGCTGAGCACTTTGGCTTTGATCCAGAAAAGCACTTAAACTTTAAGCATGTTGGTATTGTCACTGACTTCAATGGGCCTAATCACTTGCTTAAAGTGAAGCGTGCGTGCAAGTCCTTTGCTGGACTGGAACCAGAGTGATCAGCACCTTGCAGGATAAGCCCTCAGTGAGGGGTGATGTTCTCTGTTTCTTTGCATTATGGGATTCTGAAAGCGTACCAGTGACACTGCATGCCTGGAACCAGAATGCTTTCTAGCCCACATAACCCCTGAGAGGTTACAAAGGGCTATATACAAATTAGTTTTCTGAGCCTGCCCCTTAAAAATGAGCTAAAGACGTTTTAAAAACAAATACAGAAAACTGGTTTACAGGCTCAGCAATTGAAAGGCAAGCCAGGCTGACTCAAAAATAACACCAATTGTGGAATACAGCATTTGCATTTTACCTTGTTCCATGTCCCATATATCCTGATTCTGAGCTTTGCCTGCAGGAGGGGAATATAGCACAATGTCATAGCACCCTGGTGTTTGAGAACTGATCTCTGTTGTTTGGTTCACATGAGGCTGGCCATGAATCTACTCCTGAGGTCTCAGCTGTGAGCTTGGCTGTGGGCTACCCACATCAAACACTGCACAAGAGGGAAAGCAGCTGCTAATCACACTCCCAATGAAGGAGAGGGTGCATAGGAAGAAGCAGGCCACACCACAAAGAAGGCTGGCAAAGCCAGGGCGAGCAGGACTGTGATTCCCAGAGTCACGGGTGGCTTCCCTGTCTTGTTCCTGGAGCAGTGCGCCCTGAAAAGTTGATGTGCTGGCTCAGAAATTTCTCTTCATAGGCCTAACTGCTGCCAGGGCCAGATTAACTGGCCCACGGGCCCCCACCTGACCCCCTCATCATGGGGGCCATGCCCCTGCCTCCTCATTGCTGGGCGGGGGAGTCGCCCTAGGGCCAGAGGGCACTCCTGTTTCGGCCAGTCTGCCAAGCAGGGAGGGTGGCTGGCACACAATGCATGGTGGCCCCTGATGGAGCCCCCCAGGGCCACGGGCCATGGAGAGCTGTGCCGGGCCAGAGTGAATGCTGCGCTAGCCAGCCCCACCTTCCCAGGTGGAGTAAGAAGCTGCTGCCCACTCTGCCCCATTCCCAGGAGCAGACCAGTCAGTTCAGGGGTGTGGCGGGAGCATAGAGCCCCACCCCTGGCTCCCACCCCCTCCCCACAGTGCCAGCAGAGCAGGAGCATGCTCAGCGCTCCTGTCCAGCCAGTGCTGAGTGGGGCTGGGGTCACCAGACTATTGTAGGGGTTTTATGGGCTGAAGCCTGGGACCCCCTTTTTAGCTGGAGCCCAGGAATTAAGCCCCTTTAGCTCCTGTGATAATCCAGCCCTACCTGCTGAGATTTCTTTAGGACAGGGAGCTTATCCTTGTGGGTTTCTACAGCCCATAGCACCACGAGACCGTGATCATGTTTGGCACTGAGGTTGTTACCACAATGTAAATAGTAAATAATGCCAGCACTCTCATTCAGGCAAAACTCGTGAGTCCATGGGAATTTTGTGTGAACAGGGAATACAGGAGCAGGCCCCATAGATGGTGCTGTTTATTTAGGCTTATGTTTTTTCTAACTTGCGTCAATTGTTTGACTTTCCAGCTTTTACTTAAGCTGAACAGTTGGAGGGACTGTATTGTATTTAAGCATCTGCATATGAAAGAGAGAACATATGACTGTCCATGACTTTTATTGTAATAATTTGCCAGTAGGTGACCAAGAATTAAATGCTTTTATATTTGAAACTGTTTTGAAGCAAGAGAAATCTATTTTCTGTCCTAATGGGAGTTTTTAAGGTCATAGAAACTTTCCGCTGTCCTCCTTTAACCCATATTCATTGTATAAGTGTGCTTTCAGCAGCAAAAATCTGAGCCTCTTTTGAAAACATCATTCAAAGGCAGCCTTGACTGAGTTTGGTATAAGATTGTCCACATGTGAATTGCTTCTCGCAGATGTGTATCATACAAAAATGGCTCCTTCACTAGTAAAAGATCCTATAACCCCACAGGGAATTATGCCTGGAGCCTTATGAATTGGAAAAGGGTGGTTACTTTAATTAATCCGGTTACACTTAGAGCCCTAAGGACTAGGAATGGGTAACCCTGAGCCCTAAAGTGCAAATTGTGTAAGGTTACCTGCCTTTTCCCTGGAGTCCTATAGATTGGGAAAGGGTGAGGGTGCCTTAACAGGGATATGCCTTGAGCCCTATGGATTGGGGTAAAGTAGGGTGTCCTAGTCTGCAGGTAATGAAAGAGAGGTTGGACTATAAAAGTGAGAAGCAAAACCATTGCAGGGTCTCTCTCTCCATCTTCATCTTTCTAATTTCACCAAAGATAACAGAAGAAATATACTAGCAGTTGACTGTCATTGTACTGAATAAGCAATTTCTTACCCAATCATCTCCTTTTTAGTAGAATTGTGAGACACCACTGTACTACGCTCCCTTCCTCTCTGCGGTTTTGGAAGCATTTCAGCTTTGCAGTGTAGCCCATGCTATCCACATACCCTTCTCCAGCTTGCTGACGGAAGGTTCGTAACAAAGCTGTGTAGAAACTTCGAATACAATTAGTTACAAGTCTTAATATCAACCAGTGAACTACGTACAGTAGGGCAACTGGCCAACAAACTGCAGACCTAAGAAAGTAAATGTTTTCCCTTACCTAATGAAAATATAACAGGGAGGTTACATGTGTGTCAATGGTACTAGCAGATAAATTCTTGGGTAAGGAATCTCCCATTCTGTAGCCAATTATTTTCCAAAATTGTATGATGTATGGGAAGTAGCAAGCAGTAAACGTTAAGTAGGGAGGCATGAAGAAGCAGACAAATAGAGAAACCGCCTCTTGGAAATAAATGCCTGAATGGCAAGTTAGTTTTGGATCAGCACATGTAACTACTTCCTTCCGACAGAGGTGCCCCTGCATAGGTTAGAAAGTCCACTGTACATTGTTTTAGAAAAGTGTTGATGGAAGACCATGTTTCTGACTTACAGATTTCTTCAGCTGAAGCACAAGATCTTTTTGGTCATGCCTTATGCCTTGTATGTTTCCACAGTGTGAAAAACTCTTCCTGGCCATGGATAATATGGATGCCCAAAGACCTTGATACTTCGGACGAAAGGCCACAAACAAAGAGCCTTATCCTTTTGTTGATCCAGTGAGGCTGAGATAGATCTTCAGTGTTCTAGGAACTTCTAAGTTATACCACAGCTTTTCATCAGGAAGCTGTGGATTTGGACAGAATGATAGGAGGACCTCTTCTTGCAAAGCATGAAAAGAGGAATTAACCTCTGGTAAGAGATTCTTGAGTCTTTAGAACCATCTCGACACTGTGGAACACACACTGTAGCTCCTGGATGGATAGAATTGTTAATTCCAGGACTGGTCTAGCAGACATCATAGACCAATCAGCAGGTTTTGAGATATATGACATTACCATTGTTTAAAAATTCAAAGTGGTAGGTGATTAGGACTCTCAGGACCAGTAATAGCAGCAAATTAAGAAAGGATGGCCTGACAACAGGTAAAATTATTTTGGCTGCTCTGAGAAATCTTTGGAATTTGGGAATAAGGGAATTTTTAGTTAAAGAACCAAAGAATCCTTCTTGTAAGTTTAATTATGGCCAACACCTGACAGGTGCTGGGCCAGAATCCCATGTTCACACAAAGAAAATCCAGAATGGCTGGAATCCCAGGTCCTTGAGGTTTCTAGTTTCTTCACACCATAAAAATATAGAAGTGTTGGGCTGGAAAGGACCTCAGTAGGTTATCTAGTCCAGTGATTTTTCAAACTTTTTTTCTCGGGATCCTGTTGAAAAAAAATCATTTATGTCCACAACCCAACAATTCCCTCTTTTAGCAATGCATTTCACACTTTTGGCAGCGGCAGCCAGGTGTGCCATGACCCACAGCCTGAGGGGCTGCAATGCATTATCGGGTCCTGACCCTAAATTTGAAAACCACTGATCTAGTCCAACCCTCTGTATAAAAGGCAGGATTAAATAATAACTAGGTCATTCCTGACAGGTGTTTGTCTAACCTGTTCTTAAAAGCCCTCTTAAAAATGACAGATTAGAAAACCTCCCTTTGTAATTTGTTCCAGTGCTTAACTACTCTGACAGGAAGTTTTTCCTAATGTCTAACTAAACCTACTTTGCTGCAATTTAAGTCCATTGCTTCTTGTCCTATCTACCGATTAAGGAGAACAGTTATCACCCTCCTTCTTGTAACAACCTGTTATGTATTTGAAAACTTATCACATCCCCCCTCACTCTTTTATTCTAAACAAATTCAATTTTTTTTCCTAGGCATTTAATAATTTTTGTTACTCTCTTCTGGACTTTCTCCAATTTGTCCAATCCTTCTTGAAATGTGGCACCCAGAACTGGACACTGTTCTTCAGTTGAGGCATTATCAGCACAGAATAGAGCGGAAGAATTAACTTCTTGTGTCTAGTTTATAACACTGCTGTTGAAACAGCCCAGAATGAGGTTTGCTGCTTTTTTTTTTTTTTTTTTTTTTTGCAACTGTTACACTAGTGACTCTTAGCCCTAGGCTACACTTACCACCATTCTTGGCGGCAGTCAACCGGAGATATGCAAGGTATGTAAAATACTTACGCATCTCCCTCCAACTTCTTAAATCCTCCCTACACACTACACTAAGCCGACCGGAAATGGCGTCCGGTCAGCATAGTGTTAAATGTTCCGAACAACATTCTCAGAAGCAAACTAGGGAAATGTGGTCTAGATGACATTGCTATAAGGTGGGTGCATATCTAGTTTAAAGACCACACTCAAAGAGTAGTCGTCAATGGTTCATTATCATAAAGACCTATCTAGTAGAGTTCTACAGGGGTCAATCCTGGGTCCACTGCTAATTAATATTTTGCTTTGTGACTTAGATAAGAGAATGAAGAATCTGTTTATAAAATTTGTAGGTGACACCAAGATGCAAGGAGTTGCAAGCACTTTGGAGGACAGGTTTATAATTCAATGTGACCTTGACAAATCAGAGAATTGATCTGAAATTAACAAGACCAAATTCACTAAAGACGAGTACAAATTATTATCCTTGGGAAGGGGAAAAAAAATCAGATGCACAGCTAATAAATGGGGATTAACTGGCTGTATGGTAATATTGTCAAAAAGGACCAAGGTATTATAGTGGATCATCAGCTGAATACGAGTCATCAATGTGATGAATCTGTAAAAAATAGCTAATATAATTCTGGAGTGTATTAATAGGAGTGTTGTAAGACAGACGGGAGGTGATTTTCCTGCTTTACTTATCACTGGCAAGGCCTCAACTGAAGGCCTGTGTCCGCTTCTGGGCATCACAATTCAGGAAAGATGTGGATAAAATAGAGAGACCAGAGCACAGCAACAAAAATGATCAAATGCTTAGAAAACCTGACTTATGAGGAAAGGTTTAAAAAAAATGCATGTTTATTCTTGAGAAAAGATGACTGATGGCGGACCTGGCAACAATCTTCAAACACTTTAAGGGCTGTTACAATGAGGATATGATAAATTGTTTTCCATGTCCACTAAGGCAGGAAAAGTAGTAATGGTCTTAATCTGCAGCCAGGGAAAGTTAAGTTAGATATTAGGAAAAAATTCATAACGATAAAGGCAGTTAAATATTGGAATAGGTTTCTAAGGGAGATGGAAACCCTATCCCTGGAGGTTTTTAAGAACCGCCTGGACAAACACTTGTGAAGGATGGTCTGTGTTTATGTGGAAATACCTCAGCACAAGAAGATGGACTTGATGATTTCCACAGTCTTATCCTTGCCTACATTTCTATGATTCTGTGTGTTCTCCACCTCTTTAGTCTGACTTCTGTTCTGAATACCAGAGGGTTTGGAGGGAAGAAAGGAAAGCCACGATGCAGGTTATGGAAGACATGCCAGCTATTCTAAAGCAGGCAGTGACCAGGAATGCTCAGAGTGGCCAAGGAAGCAACTTCCATCTTTGATTCAATTTTACCTTTACAGAAGAAATCATATCCTTTACCAACACTACTGCCATCAAAGCATCTGCAGTCAGTCTTCCTGTCATGGCATTTTTTTGTGGCTGTTGTATCTTAGAGCAGCTAAGTGTGTGCCTGCTTGTTCCCTTTCCCTCATCAGGATATTCCCATTCATTCCTGATTCCATTTCTAAAGGAAGACAGCTTTGTTTTTAAGTCCATGCCCTGATGAGAGCCAGAATCAGGAGATTCGCCCTTAATCGAGAAAGAAAAGTGAATACAAAAATTTCTTAGATCTTTTATATATTTTCCCTGTTGTATTTTGGCTCTTTTTGCCAGTTTTACAGATGTCCCTGCAATGCTATGATCAGAGCACAGTGTCTTGGGGCCCTTTTTATTTAGAGCATTGAGCCCTCTAGCTATGCCTCCCTTTGATCACTTGCCTTCTGCTTCCATTTCAACTGCTTGCGAGACAGGCTTTCTGCCGATCAGCTCAAGAGCTGTGTAGGAGTCCTGCTTCTTTCCATAGGGAGCTGAGCATCACCATTAGTTCTGGGTGGGACTCGATCTCCTAAAGGCTTTTTTCCTTGCAGCCACGGCCTCTCGTAGGACCGACTTCCTTATCTGGCCTAATAGCATCCTCCTACTCTCTTCCTGAAAGTCTGGGTAGCTCCTGATTGGGCTTTTCTGCTGTGGAGTTGTCACTCTTCGGGGCAGGTGGGGTATCTAACATGCCAGTTTTCTTGAATCCCATGCCCAGGCAATGCAAGTATTGGCTTGTTGTGGAAAGAAAGGGCATAATTTGATTCCTGTAGAATCTGTAAATACTGTTTCACATGGGGAGATGCTGCATAGACTTAGCAAGGTTACTACCTTTATGCTCAGCCATTGCTCAAGGAGTTGGAGAGAGGTTACTAAAGTGGTGGATCTGGAGGATGAAATCATGCTTCCATGTAATCCAGGGAAAAAGAAAAAGCATTATAAAGTTGCACGTTATTCCTTCAAAAAATGAATTAAAAGTAAAGCTGATGGGCAAAACAGCCACCTACTTAAGGCTGCCATAGAGGTAGAAATTCAAGTGGACACTCAAAGAGGGCATGACCAGCAAAGACTACATTGCAATGCCACAGAGCTGCAGTGAGGAAGGAAGGAGTCTACTATACATTAAAATTGTGGGAGATGCTAGGCTGCAAAAAGCAGAGCTTCAGATCATAATCTTCAATGGTGCACTTTGGCTGGAGTCCAAAGGAAGATTCATACGGCAGCAGTTTAAACCGTCCCAATAAAGGTAAGCTTCCTCCTATGTTTAACCAGTTGGGCTACAGGAAAACAAAACAAAGAAGCCACATGTATCACTGTCCTCTTTCAGAATACCTTTGTAAATTATTCCAAAAATATCTTTCCCCTCTTCACATGTGCGATGAGTGCATGCACATCCTATAAAATTTTATTAGTTTGCTATTTTGAAGGAAGATGAAATAAAGTTAGACTCAAGTAAATCAATTTACAATTAGTTTTTTAAAAAGTAAAATTATCTGAAAAAGATCAGTAACAAACATTTCTAAAGGAAGTCTGACCTCACATACACGTAGTATGGTAGAAATACATTTTATTTCATGCAAACATCTTTTTCCACTAGATATTCCAACATACAATTAAAAATATATATCTCCAGTGCATCAATAGTTTAGAACACTACACAGAAAACAGCAATTCAGTGTGGGTCAAAACAACACAGCATATTATGCACTTATTCTTGGAGTATTAGACAAAAATTAGTCTATCAATAAGCAGCACTCCTACAGCGTATTCTTGATACACATTTGAAAAGGGAATAAGGTGTGCCATTACTCAAGTTATACGAGAAAAACTAATTCCCTGCTCTTCCACTTATGTCTATAGGAATGAAAGAATTCAAGTAAGAATTTTAACTAAGGAAAAAATTCTGAGATAGCATCCTCCAGCTACTCCATTTCATATGAGTATGTCATCTCCTAAGACATGGTCGTGAAGTAATAACCAAATGTTGTGAATTGGCAATGCTTACATGTTACAATCAACACTAAAATAGACCAACATTAATGTGGTGAGGAATGCACCCCATAATATTTGAAGGTTACAAAGAATAAACTCACTAATCTTGCTTTATGACAAATAATAAGTTACTGAAGATAATACAACAGCATTATTCATGCCAGGAGTTCATTAATACAGTAGTGTGAGGGTCTGGTTCAAGGTGTAACATTTTTGTTGGTAATGGTGGGTCCATATTAAGGGAATGTAGGAGTGTCAACTTCAGATTAGCCTAATCTGTTAGAGGCACAAGTAGCATTGCATAGTAATGCTGTGAGGCAGTAGATATCCCTCCAGAGCACATTAGAGAAAGGGGATTTTAAAATCTCAATCAAAATGCTTCAAGCTGTTATTTACAAAAAGACATTCTGTAAAAATTACAATGATTTTCTTGCATTTTAGAGAAATCAAATGCTAGGACACAGCTTTAAAAGTAGTGGGGTTTCTCTTAACAGTTAAGATATCTTTATTAGATTATAATGAATGAATTGAAAAGAACTTTTCATACGCTTCATAAAAACCATTACTTCATAAAATGATTTCTAACATTTTAAGTGCACATTAGGTCTCAAGTAATTAACAATGATAGTGAAAGAAGAGAATAGGAAACCTGTATTATTCTCATGGAACAGTTACAGTATTTCAGGTTTCATTTAATAAAAGTACAAGTTATAATAATTACACAGAATCAGAGTAGAAAAAACAATTAGTACACTTTCAAGGTTACAAATAATTGTTAGGGCTACGTTTCGCAACAACAAGAACATAGTGAAAGATAGCAGCTTTTTCCCCAGTCCTCTTTATATAATCAGTTATTTAAATTTACATGTCTACTATTTGATTAAACACAAAGGAAGGGGACATTAAGTATTCTTCAGTAGTGTGAATTACAGTTGTATAGGAGTTTGTTCCAAAAGGAGGTTTTTCATTAGCACTTTAAAATCATACTTCAAGGATAATGTCATATCACTCCAATACTAGATATTGGTATTAAAATACAGTAAAAACAATGATGTTCTATAGTTCCTCCTCAAATTGTTAAATGATTCCCTTCATTTAAATGCTACAAGCCAGGCCCCTGTAAGTAAAGTGCACAGAACTCACTTCAGAATGTACACATACATTTTCATACATTTTTAAATGCCCGATACAAATTTGCAAATCAGCACGGACATTAAGTTTAACTAGGTGTAAGAGTTTCCCTACCCATATTTAAAGAAAAAGAAAAAAACAACTCAACATTGCAGAATTATTAGTGCAGTTATGTTGTGCATTCTGATTTTTTAAAAATATATTCAAAATTTGCAAGGATTATTTTCAAGTATATCACTGACATGGCAGCATCCAAACATGGTCTATATTTAACTTTTCACTTTTTTGGCATATTTCATAACTATAAAATCAAACAATGTGACAAATATTATGTAACACAAAAAGCGTATATTACTTGTAATTGGTATAGTAGAAATTTCCAGAGGGGTAGCCGTGTTAGTCTGTTGTACAGCAAAAAACAACGAGAGTCCTGTGGTACCTTATAGACGAACAGATTTTCTTCGGCATAAGCTTTCATGGACTATAACCCACTGCATCTGATGAAGTGGATTATAGTCCACGAAAGCTTATGCTGAAGAAAATCTGTTCGTCTATAAGGTGCCACAGGACTCTCGTTGTTTTTAATTAATATAGTGAAATTTTAGTTTAAGAGCAAATATGATTTGCATACTCGTTAGCATGATATATAGTGGCAGCACAAATACATGCGATTGTTCAGTCTCCCTAATTATACTACCATTTACAAAGCAATTATTTTTGGACTTTCTAATTTTGAATATTAATGGTGCAGGAATATAATATGTACATATTTGCAAGGTTTACCAAGTAAAATAAATTACTATATCAGTAAACAGCAGGTACTTACTCAGTTGTATTCCTTCTCAAAATGGTAAAACTGGAAGATTTACTAGTTTTACATTTACAGGAAATCAGAGGATTCTTTTTAAACAGAGAATGTAAATTAATTAGGACAAGAATGTTTATTTAAAATTCAACTGTTGGATTTGAAAGTCAATGGAAGTTTTGCCATTAACTTCAGTAGGGTTGGGATCTCATCCCAGTCACCTAGCAAACACTCAAGGAACCTCAGAAAGCAACACTTTAATAAAAGCATTTCTTATTTGTGATTAAACTACTCATATGCTTTATGGACAATCTCTAGACCATCAGTTCATTGCATCATCACTGGAAACAAAACACAAAATTAATAGATTCCCACCACAGGTAGAGGTTAAAATTTCATGTTGGTGTTTATATTTTAGTCTCTGGAATTCCATTAACATTAGAGTCACCTGACTAAATCCTTATGCACGACTTTGAAAATTATCAGTGGGAATTCAGACGGGGACTCAACTTAATTTCCCTATTATATGGGTCTGACCAACCTCCCATTGAAGTCAAAGAAAACTTCTGTTTACTTCAATAAGCAAGAGCAAGCCCCATTAGGGCTAGGTTCTACCTGCGCATTACAACGTGACTGGGCTCTTTATGAGCATCCAGCATTCCTCTGGTGAAATTTATTTTATCTCCCCTTAACAACAATGGAATTAAGTTAGAATAAATATCTTTCAATGTGACTTGCAATGTATTAATGCAAAGCTTGTGCTTTGGGGTGAAATGGAGTGGGAATTCTTTTTGAAGTTTAAAAATTAGCTTTCAGGTAAAAAAATCCATTAAAAAAGATAAAATAAAAAGAAACCAGAAATGCCAAATCTAGTCTCACATGTTTTTGGTGGAAGACTTAAAGCAGGAGGAGGGAAGAGGAGAATGTGTCTAAGATCCTGGGTATTTTCAGTAATTGTATCTTGATTGGAGGTGAGGGATAAAGAGATTTTGATGAAGATCCTTTCTCCAAAATGTTTGCTATTGGCATTAAATAGGTGCTTTTCTTTAGGCCCACAAAGTTTTAAAACAGTCTGAATAAAAGCTTCTTTCCTTTCAATTACTCAGCTTTCAGTCTCTGGTGTTATTAGTTCTCTAATGATAGACTTCACAAGACGTAGATTTCTAAAGTCACACATAAGAACAGGAAATCCCCAAACTCCAGAATGTTTTTTTTAAAAAATTCTCCAAGGGCATTTTAAAGGGTATTTCTGTGCTTGTATGCAAGTGAGGTTCTCACTGACTTCAGTAGGAACAGTACATGTATATAAAGAAAGGATTCAGAGTTAATCTTCTATTGCATGTCCATTTATTTGGGAAATTGGTTCTATATTAGTGGATTAGAATTTCACTATCCTTCAAATAGTTACTCAAATCATTGTACCTAAGCTGATAATACTCTACAAGTAGCATTATTTTCTGAACTTCTGAATCACCATTTCTAACTTGCTTTCATAATCATATTAATACAGATTGTGGAAAACAGACTATTACTAAATGCAATAGTTTATCCACGAAAACCTACTTTTCAGCATAATCCCATTTATACGTGCTTCAGGAGTTGCACATCTTTTAAGTAGGAGTAAGAAATAGTTATGGGTTTTTATGCCTCAGCTTTCACTATCATTTTTCAACAAGTGCACATGAGAAAACTCCTAAGTGATTAAAAATGTCAACTTAAAACCTAACTGACTGAAAATTGCAAACAAAGCAAAATTTTAAGTTGAGCATATTTCTAAAAAATTACCATGACAGCATTTTTTCCATTGTTATTCATTGGCATTTTTCGTGGTGTTTGCATGCATAAGCATTTCTTCATTTTGCAATGAAGAGCCTACTTGTTGCAGAAAACAGGAGCCTTAAAAAACACAGATACCTTGTGCAAGGCAGTGCAGCTGAGATGTCAAAAGCATTTACCAATAATGAACCACACTACATAGTTAAATTTTTCAGATGGAAATCTTCAGGAGTTTTATACTGTGCTGTAAGTTTTTGAAAATTGTAAAGTTTTGAAAAAAAAACATATCACATTATAATTTCTCTTACACCTACAATATCATTAATGTGCCAAGATTTTCCAAATGCTACTACTGTAAAATGTCTTCTTAAACAGTCACCATACCTTAGAGAATACATTCTTCTTATTACACACATGCCTGAATGACAGTGATAGCAAAAATATTTGTTTATCTTTAATCTTAATTACACATGCTAACATTTATTTACATACAATATTGAAACAGAAAACTTTTCCACTTCTGTGATTGATATGCAAGCCTTTCACATTTTATGCCAACATGTTTATACTGAACTGCCGTTCAATCCCTTCTGCTCATCAAGAGTATGAGCCAAAGAATCACTGAAGTCAATGGAAGACTTCACTTCAGTGGACTTTGGTTCATACTCAAAAGTTCGAAACAAAGATATATAGTAACAGTGTGTAATACAGTAATTACTAACTACATTTAGAATGACCCCCCCACCTTCCCCTCCAGGGCAACAAAACTGCACTGTGTAACAATACCTGTTAATATAAGTATAGTCCAGCCCATCCTAAGTGGGAGAATTATTATACAAGTTGCACTTCCAACAATTATTGTTCCTTTATTTTCCCACAATTTTTAAAAAAAGAAAAAGTGTCTTTTTTTTGGTTCAGAAACATTACTTTGATTTCCATTATGTTTTCATAAACTTTGAAGGAATTAGACATCATCAAATATTCGACTTCGTGACATTGACAAATACCTTCCACCAGGCTGATACCTGTAGGACATACATAAACCAAATAAGAACACAGAGAACAGGAAAGAAAAACAACATCAATAAAGTATAGAAGGAAAATTACATCTAGGGTGTACTAAAAAGAAATCTATTCTGCTCATTTATTGCAACATGAAATATCTGAATTGCAAATAACTTACATTTACAGTGATTTTCATCCTGAATGATCCCAATGCACTTTATTCACTTACATAAGAAAAACACATTAAAAATCTCTACAAAGAAATTACACTAAAATTGAGATTCTAGTAGTATGCAAGTATATGTTAGAAGAATTTTACACACGTTAGCTATTTGAAATCTAATCTTTTAAATATCATGGGACCAAGAGAATATTTAAACATACACAAGGAGGTCTGGTTTCTAAAACTACCTCTCTCGTTATTCCATGAAGAAACCAAAGACTATTATATTTTAGTTAAATTGTACAGAAAACACTTCAATTGGTATCTGAAAGTCTTTGAATTGGATGATCAGCAAAACATGATATCCAGTGAAATAGCACCATCCAACACCCTTAAAAGGAGAATAGCAGCTTCTGGGGGTGGGAGGTGGAAATTATGTTTACTCAAATCAGTTGCCAAATATATGAAGGCTTAAAAACACATTCTGAAGACCAGCACAACTGTGTTTTTCCCCTTTCTAATAAATGTAAGGGTGTGCGTCAGTCAGAGGTCAGGGAAATCATGGATTCTGTGACTTGTTTGGCTTCAGGGGTCAGTCACTGGAGCTGTGGCTATGCCGTCCTCCCTGCCCAGGGCTGGAGACATCTGTCCATGTGTCCCCCTCTGGCTAGGGCGGGAACCAGGGCAGGATTTTCCTGTGTCTGAGGGGGCTGTACACACTCTGCCCTCACCACACTGCTTCGGCCAGGGCTGAAGCTGTGGCCCTCTCTGTGGCAGTGAGGCTCTGGCTGTCCATTTGCCCTGCTGGGGTTCCAGCAAGTGTCATCCATTCCACCTTCCCCACATTCTGGTTATTTTTAGTAGAAGTAACACAGACACGTCCTGGGAGCTGAAATTTTTTGTTTATTGCCCTTGACCTGTCGGTTATTTTTAGTAAAAGCCATGGTGACAAAAGTCTTATCCTTAGAATGAAATCCTGGACAGACACAAAGCAGGCACCTGTTCTACATGTTTGACGACGCTTTAAACAGTTGCAGTGGAAAGACCCAGGCTTGATTATCCCAACACCAGTTTTAACCAGTGTGGTTTCAATGGAATTAGTCCTGATTTACACTGGTGTGAGAAAAACCAAATCTGTCTAAGTAGTAAGAATTTAAGTTTTAAAACAAGTTTGTTAGAATGATTCTAATTCATGCTGGCTGCTAGACCCATTGGGGGGGGGGGGGGGGGGAGAGAAATCACTGAATTTTAAAATGTTTAGTAGATAAAGTCACACAAAAAACCCACAGAAATAATGCATTATAAAACGTTCTATGTTCATTTGACAGGTGTAAATATTGTGTGTGTATAAATTAGAAGTACAAGTTAATGAGTTATTACACAGCAGCCTAACTGCACTTTGAGAATTTAAAAAAATTTCACCTTCTGTTTTCAGCAACAGTTTTGAAAATTTTGGTCACAGGATTGTAAATAAATGTAGTAATTTACTAGGGCTATAGTTTGGTGCCCATCATGGCTGAAGAGTCAGCAGGAGTTTTGCCATTGGCTACAATAGTGCCAGAATTTTACCTCATGTAAATTTACACAAAGTTGACTCATGAACTCATTACATGTGAATAAAGAGCAGAAATGTATGTACATGTATCTACACATTTGTCACTTCTGCTTGTTGATTTTCTCCAATCCCCTTTTTTTGCTTCATCATCTGTGAATTGCAGATCACCCGCAACGTGGGAAACGATTAGCCTAGCATCAGTCAGCCCATGCAACATCCTTCATTCTTTACAGGATTTACCAGAAGCTGACCTCTTCACTTTTGCTGCTATGGAACATTTTTTCAGCTGTATCCAATATATTGATTTTACATACTAGTCAAAAATATTGATTGAAATAAATAACTCTGACCCATTAGGCATTTCGGAGATTGAGAGGGAATCACCAGCATTAGACATCAAATATTGTCTAAGTCCTCAATACACAAAAACTAGGGGAGATTCTGAATTCTGTTAATCAATGACATGCTTGTGAACAGAATATAGTTGCCATTGGTCAAAGAGATAATTAACAAAAACAAACTATGAACACTTCATATTGATAAAACAGAAAATTCCTCACCTTCCACTTGAGTCAGACTCAAGTGGATCATCAGTAACGGAGTCTGCGTTAAAATCCAAAGGTTCTGCATCTTGGAGGAGTTCTATTCTATCTCTTTCAGTCCTTCCATTCGACCTGGTATACTTAGATACTGCTGAATTTTTTTTTAAAAAATTAATATTTGCTTATTCTATAAACATTTAAAATCCTGTGTCTTATTCAAACATAATATGTATATTACTTGTACGTCATTCAAAAAATAACCTGACTCTAGACAGAGTTAATAGTTGGCTAATCCTAGCTGGATACTCAGATTTCCAATCAGTATCCATGTGGAACCTGCATTCACTCGCCATCCGTACATCTTGTAATTTTTCAAAGGGGCCAAAACCCTGCCCAATCTATACCCAGTATCACCAAAAAATTCCAAAGCACTTTTCAGTTAGACCTATTTTGACAGTTTAAAATGGAGCTTTTGTAATTGGAAAAATATATTCCTCCCATACCCTGATTCAAAAATGGTTAAACAACATTGTTTTAAGAAACAGTTTCAACCAAACACTAAATTAAATCCAAACTAAGCATTTGGGCAAAGACCATGGGGGGGGAAAAAAAAAAAAAAAAAAGTCAACGTTTTTGAAAATTATGAATGACTGAAAACAAGTATTAATATTCAGTCTGTTATTCAGTCTTAACATTAGCAATTGGTGCACTTTCTGTTCTAGTACTGGAATTCCAGGTGGGAAAAATTATAACACACCACATTTCTGTCTCAAAATTTGTATGTAGTTACATGTGAGATTACTAGGTAGTTACCTAGGAAAATTATTTCTCTTTACTCATTATAATTATATTAATTTAATACACTTCATGCATAGTGAGTTTCACTGTACTGATGGTCAGCTGTACTTCCTGTTTCATGTATTAGCGTGCCAACATTTGTGTTCTGCTCTGAGCTTATAGACATCCATGTAAAAATTCCGTAGTATGGACAAATGCAAAAAACCAAGGGTGAAACTCTCCAGTAAGCATAAAAAAATTGCCTACACACTGAAAATTTGACCAATATTTTTCTATTTTCCTTCAAAAAAATACAAAATACATTTTAAATAATTAAACATACAAAAGTATAAGATATTATAAAAAATGTAAAGTACAAGTTTGTACAGTGGGTTATATATTCAGTACACTAATATTCTGCAAGTCTAATTACTATGACAGCTTACATTTGAAAGGTTAGCTGGGCAACTAGAAGTGTTACAGATTTTAACATTTTAGATTCTGTAAAAAATTTCAAGCACCCCTACCTCAGAACACAGTGTTACAATCCACTTTGTCAATCCTAATGCCGAGGACTGCTGTTCAAGTCAAAAGGGACTATATGTTGAATCACAGAGTCCAATAACTGTGCTAAGAACCTGTGACTACTCTCAGAACATACTCCATGGAGTGGAAAGAGGAAATGTCAAAGATTGCCAGCCCCAGTGGAAACCCACTGTCCCTCCTGAAGCAAACAGCATGGCTTTGTGCCACAAAAAGGGGTAAACAGCACGCAGTGACAACAAATTACTACTTGCACATTTATGCCAGTGAAGGTTTTAATAAAAGTATAGAAAAAAGTGTATTACTTACATCTGTTTGTGTTGGTCTCTGAGAAACTAGATTCTTTTTGGTCTGTGTGAACATTTCTATTTCTAGTGGAATCTTCTCGGCTGTTGCCATATCGCTCTTTCCATTCCTGATCCAAAAAGACACAAAGAATAAAAATATATATATATATATATATATATATATATATATATATATATATATATATATATATATATATATCTCACATCAGCTATATGAACATCGTTACTTACCCAGATCATATCTGGAATCCTAAATTCATTATCTTGGGATATTCACACACACACTAACTTAGAGAAGACATAGCTTTATACATAAGGTGTTATGAGTATACACTGCCTGTCTTCCTGAATTGACAAAATTTTAATCAATGTGTCCTTTCATTCTAATATATATTTTTCTAGCAAGTGTCCCCTCCTGATAGTTTTTAAAGTTTTTGAAATCCAAGGCCCTAATGGAAAGCTGTAATATGTACCAGCATACAATACAAAGACAATTAGTAAAATACTTTTCTAAAATATTCATACCCTTCTTCTATTTTCACCTTCTTCTTGCCTTTGCCGTTTTCTTTTCTCTAGAAAAGAAAAAAGTGTTTTTAATTTAACTACAGAGTAGTAAAACCATCAGTGATTATACAACAGTTAAAGAAGCAAGGATTGAAAAAAATTCTACCAATACTCTTAGAGAGATTAAATTTAATCAAAACCAATAAATTTTTATGAAGAAAGAATGGATATGAGGGGAAAAAAATGAAGATTTAAATTACTTGTTTACTTCCGATACATGTGAACAAAGTTTAATATGAACTTCCTCTATATCTAATAAGATGTCACAAATTTGGTTATTAGCAAATGGGGGCAGGGAGAAAGAATAAGTAATTCTAAAATTATAATGCTGTGCTAGATGGAAGGATCTCTGTCAAAGAGAAAGTGAAATGTCACTTAAAATGCACAAGAATTTTGGTTTTGTTTGAAGGTCTGGCAGTTCTAAAAATGAGCTAATAGGACAGTGACAATATTCAGCTCTGTAGATTTAATGATAGGATATTTAGAAGTCCTTTTGAAAGAGATTCTGTGCAAAATACATGGTGCCATGTTCGCTTGCTTAGGGGCAGAGGTGTGAATGAAGGAATGAAATGCTGAAACTGTGGCCAGGTGGACCATACAGAGCAAGAGAAGATGGTCCCTGGAATATTGATCTTCTCTTGCTCTGCATGTGTTTTCCTAGTAGTTGTGTGAACTGATACTTGTAAATAGTCAAATGGTTTGAGTTAGTAAGGACCCCACTTATTGGGGTTCTTATTCAGGTCATCAGGGCCCTATATACGGCACCAAAAGGCTCCGGAGCCAATGCTATGATAACACCAGGGAAAAACCTTCCAGTGACCATGCACACATAATGTGCATGTACACATGCTTACTTGGAATCAATGAGCAAGTATTCAAAGAAGAAGGAGGTCCTTCTTGAATGAGACAGAACAGATGTGCTAATTATTTCATGTGAAACGCTACACTTTCTATACTACATCTCATCACCAAGTTGGTGCATTAGGTCAGTACTGATTCCAAAAATAAAACTATTGCCTACTGAATCACAAACACTGGTTCCTGAAGAATCTAAGGTTTCCTTAGACTCTCCTCCAGGGACTGATCAATTCCAGTAATATTCAAATTCCGAGAGTCGATGGTTTCAGACCAATATGACTGTTAGCTTATACAGCTATGCTTGCAAATTGTAGATTTAGGGACAAAGTATAAAAAAAAAAAAAAAAAAAAAAGACATAAGCAATAAGCAGTTTTATCACAAAATTTTAGGCATTTATTATACTTTTATTACCTCTTCTGATTAACTCCTTTCCTTCATCAATGAAGTCAGAGGTCATCTCACAGTCTCCCATGAATTGCTGGAACCCCAGCAAATTCAAACAACGAGTTCCTAAACTGGTAAAAACAAAAGGTTTTAATTAATAAAAATCATTTGAGAAAAACAGCGCTGTAGCATGTAAAGTTAGCTATCCCCCAAATGCAGAGAAGGGAGAAGTCCTTACCATATTGGCAACCTACATTTTAAACCAGACATTATTTTGCTGAGTTAGCAAGCTGAAAATTCAGAACATTAAGGAGGTACTTGGACCAAGATTGCAAATGACAGATGTCCATCAGCCCATAAAAGCTTTTTCCAATTACGTTAAATTAGAAATCCAGCAGAAAGGAAGCATTTACAATTTCTTAGATGCTTTCGCTGCTATTACTACTGCAAATAACAAAAAATCCACATGTTGCAGTAATCTTTTAAATGCTAAAATTACAGTTGTTGCATCAAATCTTTGATTTTACTGTGAAAACAATAGATCTGGCCTACCAAGGATTCCCCTATGTGTAAAGGAAATGTCAGAAGGATGAGTTACTATAGAGGAGCCTATGTAACCTTACTTTTGGCTTCCAGTACAGGAGTCATGTCTGGGCTATCTTTATGCCATGGTGATCCCTGGCTGCTAACCAGGGTTGCTGACCATCCATAAATTTATGGACAGTCTGTAAAAAAAAAAAAAAAAAAAAAAAAGCAGGGAAATGTATTGCCATCTGTAATTATAAGGGAAATGTCTGTAGAAATCTGTGCCTCACTCACCAGCATGGAGATTAGACTGCTGCTGAAAAGCAGAGCCTGCTGCAGAAAGACTGCAAGAGCTACAGCTGAAATCATCCCTTTAAGAGCCACTGAAACCATGCAGAGCAGCTGCTGCTCACTCTGTAGTGGGGCCACTTTCATTTCAGCCGCTGCAAAAAGAGCTGGTGGCTGGGGCAACCTCATGGTGCAAGGAGCCTGTGTGCCAGGAGGTAAGCGCTGTCAGTAAAACGCTTACTGTGGCTGTAAAAAACCTCAACCTTATCAATAAAAATTAAAATGCAGGATTGGCAACTCTGCTAACCCAGCGTCGTGGGGCCATGGGCAGTCAGATGAGAATGTTGCTCCAACTTTTACTGGGGACTGATCTATCCTTGGAATCAGGAGACCTGAAACTATCTTTGCTTTCTCTCCATCATGACAACTGTTAGTCTTTGCTCAGAGCAGAGAAGCTGCTTATTTTTAAGTAGATTTTTATTTATGGTGGTAAAGATTTTTTTATTGCAACTTTTGCACTTTCCAACTGGTGAGCTCTAATGAATGGTTTGAGTTTTTAACTGAAATATTCAGCTTTTTATGCACTTACAAAATAATATATTCCTACATAAAAACTGCAGGTTCTAAAATGTTAAACTGACCTACACTCATCTTTAATAGACAACAGAGTCCTGTGGCACTTTTAAAGACTAACAGATTTATTTATCGCATGAGCTTTCGTGGGAGAAAATCCCACTTTGTCAGACGCTTTAATAAATCTGTTAGTCTTTAAAAGTGCCACAGGACTCTGTTGTCTTTCTACAATAGACTAACACGGCTACCCCTTTGGAATCATCTTTAATAGTTTGGGTTAATATGATGCTGCAGCTGGGGGTGAGGAGGAGTCTCTTAGATAGAACTGATTTCAATATGTAAATAAATAAAAGCAAAGGATTACAGATCTGTGAATTACTCACCTGAAGTAAGTGGCAATACAGAGAATAACAACAAGCATGGGATAATATATATAAAACCCATCTGCAATGAAGGACAACACTTTCATGGAGCCCATTATCTGAAGAGAAAAATATTGATTAGCAGAAAACAAGACATTTGCATCCATTTAGTTTCTGTCCCACACATAGGGCTCAGTTACAGTACACGAAGTTATCAACTCTCTAAATATCTACCTAAAAATATTTGTGATAACTCATTCATACTAAATGCCCACAAGAAAAAATGAGTTCTCTTTCAACATGTCATACTGCCACAGCTGCAGTCAGCAGGGGGCATTTGACCTGTATCCTTCTAATTATAAAGAGCCAGGCAGTCTCTGAGGGCTCCAAGCCTCTTGAACTTTTACTTTCTGCATCTCCCCAAATTTGGCCAAAAATAGTCCAATTTTAGGACTGAGTATGCTGCAAAAAAATACCCGTGTGATAAGATCTCTGGTGAAGCTGAGGGTTAGGAGATGGCTGGCTAGTTGAGTTCCTGTGGAACTGATTTTAAAAACAGCTGTGATTTAATTGTGCTTATTGTAGGACTAATTTCTTTAGGGCACATACAGCCAGGGACAAAAATCTGGTTTTAAATCCAAACAACAAACCAAACTACGTTCACAAGACTATATAGTGTACCATCAGAATGATAACTCTACCAATGTTTAATCACCTACATTATTAACAAAAACCCAATTTACAGTCTTCAGTCTCATACAAATTTAGATAAGTTCCAAAGGGGTAGACATGTTAGTCTAGGTCAGCAAAACAAACAAGGAGTCCTGTGGCACTTTTAAAGACTAACACATTTATTTATCACATGAGCTTTCATGGGAGAAAATCTCACTTTGGTAGACGCTTTGAAGATGGGGAATTTACAGAATGGGAGGAAATTGAATGCAGGGAAATGTATGACAGGATCAGGTCAGGCTGTAACGGCAAAATCCGAATAGGTGTTGGGATTCAAACACTGGGGAACAGCATACAGAGGAAGGCGAGGTCAAATCGGCTACTGTAATGGGAATAAAATCCGTAGTCCTTGTTTAAGCCTTTGGCAATGGAGTTCAATTTACATAGAAATTCCAATTCTGAACTTCTCTTGATGGAGTAACTGGCCTGATTAGGTCCTGTGATGGTATCTTTTGTGTACATATGTGGGCAAAGTTGGAAACATGGACTGTTGCATGGATATGTTCCTGCTTTAATGTTTCTGTTTGGTCTGTAGTTGCTGGTGAGTATCTGTTTAAGGTTTGGGGGCTTTCTGTAAGTGAGGAGAGGTCTGTCTCCCAAGGCTTGAGAGAATGAGGGATTGTCGTGTAGAATAGGCTGTAGATCCTTGATGATGTGCTGTA
Organism: Pelusios castaneus; assembly: GCA_007922175.1. NCBI lineage: Eukaryota > Metazoa > Chordata > Testudines > Pelomedusidae > Pelusios > Pelusios castaneus. The sequence continues at coordinate 4,121,666 of ML685863.1, read as the reverse complement.
GAGGTCTGACTTGGGGGTTGTAGGTGATGACCAGTGGCGTTTCCCCATCTTCAAAAGGGTCTGACAAAGTGGAATTTTCTCCCACGAAAGCTCATGCGATAAATAAATTTGTTAGTCTGTAAAAGTGCCACAGGACTCATTGTTTGTTGTACAAATTTAGAGTCCATGTACAAAAATACATATACAAAAACTATATCATTTGGAAGTTACAAGTAGGGTATGGGCATTTAGCTCAGCACAGCTGTTTCTCACTGTACATAAGAATGAGATTGAGTACAAGTCTCCATTACCATTGCCAGCGATAACCAATTTGAAAAGAATTACAATGAACATCCTGACTTTGCTTAATGAATGAAACTAGAGAACAGTTTGAGGGCACTCAAAATTAATGTTTCCAGCAGATTTTTTTTTTTTGCTTCCCTTCAGAAAAATGGCTTCTGAAGCAAAGGGAAACCACAAGAGCAGCTATGTTCCTTCCCCAGCAGTGCAGGCACACTATTTCAGGAGCCTGGAGTTGCTTGCAGTGAGGGTTGGGACACCCTGGATGGTATCTCCTACCTGTGCAGGGTTCAGCTGCTAGACCCAACTGGGCTGGGGAAGGATGGGACTGCCTCCTCCCCTGCAAGGGGCTTCTGGGGCATACCTATCCCAAGAACCTGTCCCAGCTGCAGGAAGCTCCACACCCCTTGCTTTTTGCCCCCATCACTCCTCAGCCTTTGGGGGTGGAGGGGAGGGAAGTTGCTCCCCATTCTCCCAACCCTCATGCATCCAGATCCCCTGCCCCTATACAAAGAATACTCCCACCAAACTCCTCGTACCTGAGCCCCCACCCCTACTAGTCTCAACACCTGCATCTGGAGCTCCCCACACCAAGATACCCCCTGCACCAAACCTCCATCCCACTCATGCACCAGGCCATCCCCCATTGAACCCTCCCACCCCATTGAACCCCAACAAGCTGCAGCCAGCCCTCCACCTAATTAAACCCCAGCACCCAGACTGAGCCTCCCTGTTGATCCCCCACCTCCTGATCTCCCCTGCTCTGCCCCCCCTTCACCTGAACTCCCTTGCAGAGTCTCACTCCCCCGGCATATGGAACCCCGCAACAAGCCCTTGCACATCCAGATCCCACTGCACCCAGAACCACCACCCCCAGATTGCCCCAAACAGAATGCTCTCACCCCACACCTGGATTCCCCCCTCCCCTAAACCCTTCTATACTTGGATCCTGCTGGACTGAGTCTGCCTGCCCCATACCTGGAATGGGGCATGCCCACTAGACTCTGTCCCTCTTGCTTGCTATCTTGGTGGGCCTGGAATGGAGGGGTTTTTACTATAAACATTTATTTTTGTAATTAATGCTTTTCTGACTGTTAAGCCATACTGCTTCAAGAGAAATCTTCTCTGTACTTACTGAAGTATATGCAGTTGCCTGAGTGTTTTTGTGAGATATTGATGAATCCATGTGGGTCAAACCCAAGAAATTCAGACACAGTGGAGGAGTTAAACGGCAGAATAACCTGTACAAATTTAACAGTTAGCAGCTTTTACTTTATTAAAGTGGAAAATTGCTTAAATCTAAAGAATAATATCAAAACTAGATATAAAAGAAACTGCTGAATAAGTTGTACATATTTGATCATTAAGGACTATGTCTGAAACTCTCAATTTAAAATTCATTTATTATTTAAGAGGCAGTCCCAGAAATCACTCTCTCTCTCACACACACACACACACACACACACACACACACACACACACACACACACACACACACACACACACACACAGGTGTACTTACATGCCACTGAAAAGGAGACTGTACGCATCAGTCTGATGGTGCGAAGCTAAATAATAATAATTAAATACGCGAATCCTGAAGACAGTTGAGTAAACACAGATACTTAAGAAGAAGATGGTAAGGAAGCAAGCCATCTAGAAACAAAATATTCCTTTTTTTACTATTTCTCTCAAATTTACAATTATATCAAAATAACTGCTGTATGATACAATGAATGACATTTGAAGAACAATTTTTTTTGTTTCTATTGTATCATGAATTACAATGTAACTAATGCATAAACTATACAGGCCTATGTACGATGCTGTCCATATAAATAAATATAATAAATATTTATAAATAAATAAAACTTTATAAATATAATAAATACAGCAATATCATATTTTTGAAAAAACAAACAAGTTAGCACCACTAAGTTGTGCAAGTATGAAGTATATTTTTAAACAGCTAAAAAGGATTTGATGGCTATCCTTCTTTCCTATTTCCACAGTTTAAAAAAATAAAAATAAAAAAAGCATATTATAGACTGCATTTACTGACAAAATTGCAATTCAACTGGTTCTAACTACAATTAGACAATGGTAATGAGTTGAATAACAAGAAAAATGGGTGAATAGTGAAGTACCAAAAGTAGCTTAGAGCTCTTCCTTGACTTGTATGGGATATAATAAAACAGATGTTTTAAAGAAATTTGGGGCTCAACTCCTATAAGGTAAGTGTCTCTTTAAGCCACCCAGAGCTCTTAAGACTACAAACTGGTCATTTGGTGGTTGGTTGTTATACTCGGAGCAAATACTGGGTGTGTGAGAATTCAAAAAACCTAACTAGTCCAATGCTAAAAGAATAAGCATTCCCATATACCAGACCACCAACCTGTATCTACATAAGTAGACAACTTTACTCCAGTTTTATATTCCTACATATGACTGAATTGGGTCAGACTTCTTTTTGTAATGGAGTGGTGTACAGAAAAGGGATATCTCCACAAAACTAGTTTTAGTGGTTGTATAACCTAGAGAGCATCTGTGGTTCAGTAGCCAGAGGTTAATTTTTCATAAATAATAGTTCACAAGTATTAAGCTTAATAAACTTAGTAGTTTGAAGTAACAATTTGATAAGTCATCATCATTACTGTAGGAAATAAAATTTACACATGAAGATCGTTAAGTGAATATTCCAAACTGACCTCTATGTAAATATAGTTGTACGTTCTTTCTGCCAGTTGTATGAAGACGGCAAACAAGGACAAAACAGGGTTAGTGCTGAAAAACGTGCACTCTGACCACACAACAATTACAGAGAATATGGCCAAAACGACAGCAAGAATTCTGTAAAACCACGGCCGAAGGAGACACTCCCAGTACCATTCTGGGGGGGAGGGGAAAAAGAAAACCAATAAATAACAGATTAACAACATTTATAAGAAATAGGAAGATATGAACATTTTTAAAAAAAGCATTGCTGAGACACGCTGCCAACTGACATGGCTGGCTGAAAAGAATCCTATTTCAAGTGTATGTGCACCAAGAGTGGACTCTGTGGGGCAGTAGTTCTAAGGCCTTTTCTACACTTGATTGCCACCAAAAACGACAGCTTGGGGAGGCTGTGTGTGGGTCAACAAAAGAAAGGAAACTCAGACTTAGGGAAGAGAAATGGGGGCTGCTCCTTGGCTGGACAATAGGGTGCAAAATATGATTACTGGCTCCTCCCACACAAGGAGAGGGCTTATTAATCCTGCCCCTTGCTTGGGAAATTATTCTGCACCCAGGAGCAACAACTATTCCATTTGGGATTAGAATAGGACTGGGTTTTTGCTGTGGGCATTATGGTAGTCACCATTTTGAGAGCAGAAAGAAATTTTTCACTGAATTCTAGATTGGCCTGGCCTAGCCTGGGCTCGCCCCCAAGCTCAGGGCCTTAGAGAGTAGACTAGTTATTAAATTCTTGTTGTTGCACTTTGGCTAGTCTACAGTGCATCATTCACTAGTGGATTTGTTCCCTGATAATTCTACTTCCATTTCTAGTTTATGAAAAAGGCATCTAATAAAGAAGATGGAGAATAGGGTCAAGGCTCCAAGTGCCTGGTACAGTGAGAAAACAATATCTTTTCCTCAGACCCTCAACTATTGGAAGAGGAAGGTGGAAGTGTCACAGCAATGGTATTGGGACAACTTATTATGGAGATCTGAGGGCAGCCCTCTCAAAGGTGTGATGGATTACAGAAGCCAGGATAACCTGCATTGGATGAGACAGAGCTGGATAATTTTCCAGATGTGTTGCTTGATAATGTTGCAACTTGTTTTTCTTCCTGCAGTGTCCAGGAAAAAAAGCTTTTGGAATTTCTATAGAGATTGCCATCATATAAATACCAAAAGTACTGTTAATTTTCCTGCCAATTAAGTTGGAATCAGAAATAAAACTGTTTTTTGATGACTAGAGAATGTGGCTTGTCTAGTTCATACACCAGATGTGTATTTACCCTTTACTTCTACTTACTACTACTACTACAATAAGTGAACATTATTCACATAGGAGAAAAGATGCTATGCTCTACAGGAAAGCATACATTATAGTCATTTAGGTACTCAACATTTGTATGACAACACATACCAACAGTTGGCGTGTAGAAATAGCGGATAATTTTGTTTTCAGGTTCCTGGAACTGAAAAGTATGAACAAACTGACGAGTTGCACTGGTTTCATTTTTTGCCACATCCTCCAAGTAGAATGCTTGTTCTAACAGAATTCTCCATTGCACCTGAGTTCGACGGTGTCTCTGAACTGAATATATTACCTATAGTAAACAAACCCCAAAGTTCCAATTATCATATGCTTTCTCCAAGAAATGAGAGAAAATTACTAAACTCTCTACACGGAGTGCTCATAGCATCACATGGGTGTGTTTTGAGCTGAGTTAAACTGTGTTATGGATTGAGTCAACATCTCTTTGAAGATGAATGGGTATGAATGTTAGAGAGCTGTAAAAGACAGTGAACAGGCCACACCTAAAAAAAGCCTTAACAAAATAGGATGTAGCCATAAACTAGGACCATGTGGGCATAGTTTCAAAGGCTGTTGTTTTGATCAGGTCTGTCTGTGGGTGTGGAAAAGGAGAGCTGTAGAAGAGCAGATAACTGAGGCCTGGTCTAAACTAAAAAGTTAAGCCAATATAAATCAGCTTGCATTGACCTAATTGTGAATGTTGACTCTTATATTTGTCTCCCGCCCCCGTACACACTTCATGACACCAACACAACACCACCACCTCCTCAAGCAGTGAAGAGGCATAGCTGACCTACTAGGTCAATGCACTGTGAGCGTAGAGACTATATTATCTACAAAACAAACAGCCTTGTGGTACTTTTAAAAACTAACCAATTTATTTAGTATATGAACTTTCATGGGTGTAATCTCACTTCATCAAATGCATGGAATGGGAGCTGCAGCATGTCAGGTGACTAAATAAAGTACAGAGAAGGGTATATCACAAGGTCAGTGCAGTCCTTTTTCAGCAAACCAAACAGGTTGTTTTGATTCAAACAGTGTGGAACAATGGATAAGAAGCTGAAACTGCTAAAAGAGGGGGAAATCACATTGTGAGTGAATCAGTCCAAATCTCTACATTAGGTGTGACTAATGGTGTCAAATTTGCATATGAATTCCAACTCTGAAGTTTCATGTTGGAGTCTTGTTTTAAAGTGTTTGTGTTCACCTTAATGGTCTTCCAGCATTTGTCCCACAATGACCCAGCCTCCACAACTGTAGCTATTCTGGTTACAATTTTGAAGTGCACTGCCTAAAGTCAGAGACCAGAAGTTGGTGCTATTTCTCAGCCAAGAGTGTCTTTTTGAAATACCCTTTTCTGATTAAAAACAACGAGAGTCCTGTGGCACCTTACAGACTAACAGATTTTCTTCGGCATAAACTTTTGTGGGCTATAACCCACTTCGTCAGATGCATCTGACAAAAGTAGGTTATAGTCCACGAAAGCTTATGCTGAAGAAAATCGGTTAGTCTGTGTACAGCAAACACAGCGAGAGTCCTGTAGCACCTTATAGACAAACACGGCTAACCCTCTGGAAATTCCTTTTCTGATTGACCACCCTGATGATCACACCCACTAGTTCACCTTTGCAAGCATCTGACTAAACTAGCTCAATGCATCCAGGGAGCTTCTTGATGCTCTCCTGCCTGAAGAAGGAAAGAAGTCATGGAGCTCCTCAGACTGTGAGAAGAGACCACACAAGCATAGCTAAGGAACAGATGAAGATATAGAGACATCTATGTGCAGACTGCAGAGGGGATGCTAAAACTAGGGTAGAACATGGATGGCTGCGATGTCATGTGAAAAAGAAGGAATTTCAGCAGGCTTACTAGAAGGCAAGTGAGTCCAACAACTCCTTTGGTGCTGCTCCACAAACCTGCTTCTTCTACAATGAACAGCATGCCATACTTGGGGGACCCCATCAGCACCCTGCCTATGACTGGACACTATTGACTCTGAGGCAGAGATCCCCAAAGCACACCACCAGTCAGAGGGATAGTGGCAGCAATGAGGAGGGGGATTGAAACTATATGGCGAGTCAGGAGCTGTCAAACTCCATTGGACTCAAGCCAATCCCACCTGATGAGTGCAGGTGAGCCCAATGATGAACGCAAAGGAAGCTCTGGTAAGCATGAACATATGGTACCTCATCCCATCTATTTACAATGTGCAGAACTTATGAGGTAAGCAGTTTTTACTCCTCTAGAAATGCCATCTAAATTTCATACATTAACATGTTTTGTTATATTAGATATAGAACAAACAGATATAGTTTTGCCAGCAGAATAATAAATAATAAATGCAAATTTTGGATCTCAGTTTATTTTTAGAACAGACAATGGTCTTAAAAGAATGTTGCAACGCAAGTTTGTCGAGCTACCTGTTTGTGAAGTTTGACTAGACTTTTCTCACTTGGATAGTTGTTTTGCTGCTCATCAAAATCTTCATAGTCATCCATGTTCCTACCCATTCTTTCCTGGTATTCAGTAGGACACTGGTAGGAAAAGGAAAATAATTGAAATAATTTATGTATGGAAGCAGAGCACATATTACCAATAAGCTATGCTCTTATTAAAATCTTAACATAATTTTTTTTTGGATAGTTGATGCAACAAACATATTTCAGTTAAAACAGGCAGTATCTTTCCTCTCTGTCCTTGCAAAGTATTCGTTTGTAAAAGTGGGGTCTGCACTTCCCTGTATGTAAACGCTCATGTTCCAAGAATATTTAAAAAACAAACAAACAAACAAAGAAAACAAAAAAGGCATCTTATAAAAGAAAAATTACTTCATTCAAATTTGTATGAATAAATTCAGAATAAGATACTGCATATAGAAGCAGAAAGAAAACATCTTTTTCAGTTATCCTTTACCACACTAAGTGCTAAATATGGAAACAAAAATATATAGCAGCCACCAAAGAATAGCTCAAACTATATAAAAAAACAACCAATTAATTAGATACATATGTTACAAGAATGTCATTTCATAGAGAGGTTGACTCTCAAACAAGGAATTATAAATTATAACTCAAGTGTTAGGTCAGGAAATCTTCAAGTGCAAAAATGCTGTGTGCTTGCTTTCTATATTCCAAAAAAGTCCTAATACAATAAACATAAGCCCAATTTAATAATTTTACATTTCGTATCAACAGAATTAGGGTTGCTGTTATCAATTTAGCTTTTAAGAACAACAGTTTTCATATGATTTTATTATTTACTGAATTCAAATTTCTTTTCTTGTGATTTATTTTAATTCTGAACAAAAGCATTAAGTGGGCTAAAAAGTCAGGTTTTGATACATTCATGAACTTACAAAAGGACAAGAATCTCTGAAATGGTATAATTACCTTTTTCAAAATTGTATCAACACATTTTCTCAAAGGGTGATTATACTTGATACTCTCATTCACTTTACGGACTTCCTGTTTAAAAAAAACCAAAACAAAACCCCACGAAGTTAGATGTCATTTCAGTGTATGAAGTGGTTAAGAGCTCAAGTGAAAATCTCACGTGAGCCACTTGCCAACCCAAATGATTCAGTGGGAAGAAGTTCCAAAATTTTAAAGAATGTTGCTGAGTTTTATTATGCATCCAACAATATAAAATAACTTCCAGGTATTCCTTATAGTTTAAGAAAGTACATGAGGAAAAAAAAAGGCCCCCCCCCCCCCAAACAAAAAAAAAAAAAAAAAAGTTGGCATCAAACAGAACTACAAACACGAATGTCTGTGCATACACACAGAACAGAAACAGATTACCTGTTTTTAAGCAGGCACATTTAGCTTTAACTTGGGGATGGGAAATAAAAATTGGTACAAATCAGACAAGAATGAAAGTTGTCGTTCAATACTGGTTTGTGACTCAGCATGAGTGGGTTATAAAGCATGTAAAATGAGTGAGGCTGCATTGCTAGTGGCTTTAGATATTTGTTGTGGTGATTCACATGGGAAGTAAACTTGGAAGAAACGGTTTCATCCATGTTTCCTGAAAAGAATCTCCTTGTAGCTATAAAGGATTTATTTGAATACTCAGATCTCTCTGCCTCAGTACTACTCTCTCACTGTTGCCTCTGTCTGATACATTTCAGAGAACATTTGGAAAGGATCAGTAATAATGGAGTACATGGAAAATACTGCCTACCAGCCAGACAACTTTTGTCACAGCTATTTCCAGCCAAGAACTCGGTGATGAACCAGTCTTGGACAGGTCATAGAGATGGGAGAGAATTAAGTATCTTCCTTCATCCGATCGGTAATGCATGAGATAACTATTTTATATGTGTCTATACGTTACTCAAGAATCTGTTGTTTTCTGTGCTCCTACCGAAAGACTTCAAAGCATGTGATAAAGTGGGATTTTCTCCCATGAAAGCCCATGCGATAAATTGTTAGTCTTTCAAAGTGCCACAGGACTCCTTGTTTATTTTACTGAAAGACTGAAATATATGGTTCTTCTGATATATCAGCAACAAGTTTATCTGGAGATATATAGCTGCATTCTCTGAGCTGGTGTCAACATTGTTAGCTCTCTCAGGTATTATTGCCCTTAAGAATATCACCAATGTCAATGAAAGTGTTATAGCATGTAAATCAGATTTCCTAGCACATTCAATTTCAGAATAAGTTCATACAATTTTAAGCCTTAAAAATCACAGCAAGCTTTCAGATATTAGATATCTTTGGCATTGGTTTTACTTCCTAGAGCTAATGATGCTCTGAACATTCTAGTTCTTGTGGTTTGCAGATATTGGCCCTCAATATCTGCCAGCAATCTCTCCAGCCAGGAGAGCTTTTTAGGCAATAGTCCATGATTAAATACAGCAAGTTTCAAAACCTTGGAGAGTGTAATTTTTAATTCACAAGTCTACAAACTTGTCAGTTTGTTTCATATTAAATATAATCTCTATTGCCACCAAAACAACCCCAGAGGAAGAAAAGGAAGATTTTGCTGCCATTTTATCACACCCCGTATATATGTAGGAACAGATACCATACCATAAATTCCCCACAAGAGTCAAATGCATAATTTTATGGTCATGGAATGGGTGCTAGAACAAGACAGTAAATACTAGCTGTTGAATCATACCTTGTTATTAATAGTGGATTAGATTCTATAACTCAATGGAAAATCACAGGAATAAAATAAAATGGTAGTGCATTTCTCAGCAGAATCTCTTTAGAAAACAAATATTATATCTTCTATTCACTCTTCAAAAAGGAGTATAAATAGAACCAAGAACAGATCCCGAATCTCTATCTTAAGATAGATTTTTAAGAATTAAAGTTTTTAAGTAGTGCACAGAAGTGTTACCAATGTAACCTGTATAACATTAATGAAGTCTGTATACTAAATCTTCAAGCATGCACCCCTTATTGATCAACGTTGTTCCGACAGTTCACATTTGATGTTTGTTTTTATTCCTGACGTACCATACCTAATTACTACCATGTAGCAGTCTATAAAGCTCTTCAGAACAAATGCTGTTTCTATTTCTGATTTTACAGTACCTAGCAAGCTGATTGGGACCTCTAAATATCTCCATAATTTCAGGACAATAACTTTCTTAAGTAGGCTCATGTTACTTAGGCTGTTTTGCCTTTTTAGGAAATGCAGAATTGAAGATGAATAATTAAAAAGTCTCCCAACTTTATATTTCTTAATGAAAATAAGCTCGTTCACCTCCATAATATCCTCCAAGTTCTCCTCTGCATCTGCTTTTTCAGTCATCAGTTTGGCAACCTTGAAATAAGTCTTCATGAGAAGGTACCCCCTTTGTGCTCCATTCCAGTGAGAACGGGGAATTTCCACCAAACCGTACCCCAACAACAAAACAAGAAGGAAAAGACCCCATGTGTTGGCAGCTGCTATCCCAATTGTTTGAAGCTGGTTCCTAAAACAGAAGAGTGACTTCAAGTAATTAAAATTACAATTTCACATATATAGAAACAAGATTGTTTCCTATCTGTAATTTTGCCTGCTCTGAAAGGCAATCCACTACTTGGTCACACTTGAAACTGCTTGCAAGGTCTGCGTTTCCCAAGTCTCAAACAGACCAGATGTTTCTCTTGCAGATTCAATGCTTCAGAGTGGTAGGCAGCTAAAGGTTTGAGAATATATCACCAACCTAGAGAAGCCTCTACTTTTTCTTAAAATGGTACCCCTGAAGAGCTTCTTTTTTGTCTATCATTCAGTTACCAAGCTGGGGAGAAAAGAAGATGGCAAAAGATATCCTGAAACAGGAGCCCCCAGAAAGAGCCACTGAGAAATCTCTGCCTTTAATGAGCAATGTGAGTGAAGTCACCAGGTGGGCCCATACAGAGTGCTGGCAGGCAAATTATAATGGGAAAAACCAACACACAAGAAACACTTCCTTACTGCCTCCAAAAGTTTAGAGGTCAGGAGTATGCAAAAGCAAATCAGAAAACCCATCAGCAAACCTGCTGGAGCAATAAACTACCATGCCAGAGATAATGGTAAAGGTTTTTATTTTAGTTCTGCTATTTTTCATGTATTCAACAAGTGTCTTTTTCAATGCTAGCCAAGTTCCCTTGTATACAATATATTTCAGGAGTCAAAAAGACATTTACTGAAGTGCTACATTCCAAACTTAAGTGCAGATAAAGTCCCAGATCAAAAATTTAAATGTGATCCCAGAAATGTTTAAAAAGACAATCTTCCTAAAAAAACCTGACCAACCAAAGCTTTACCAGAAACGCCACCTGAAAAGCAAGTGCTATAGAGAAAATGTTGTAAATCAGAATAAATCATCCACCCACTTTACTCTCCTGAAGAGAGAGAGAGAGGATGGGGGGGGGGAAAAAAAAAAAAAAAAAAAAAAAACCACAACAGAAATAATAGTATATTCAGGGAAACTCTAGAGAGCAAGGGCGGCTTTTGCCTACCTCACAAAAGTCAAGTGTCTGAAGAAATCTAGGTTAGATTAGCACTGCCCAACTTCTCTATTGCAGGGATTTTGTGAGAAATGCAAACATCTTTAAAAACAAAAGACTAATGCTTACCATATTATTACTCTTACCATTGTAAGCTCAAACTTGGATTTACAGCCACATATATTAAAAATGCTCCAAAAATCAGCAGATAAGTGCCATAATAGATTGCATTCTCGATCAATGCAGTTTTAATCTTTCCAGTAATGGAGAACCCGCCTGATCTAGCGTAAGACTGCATGAAAGGTAAGAGTATCCTAGAACCAAACAAAAATATATTAATGAGGTAAAATTTTTCCATCTTACCCTATTTGCCAGTTTTCTCTTGGTTAGATAGAGTTCACATGGCAAAACCTGTTAATCACATTTGCGTTCTCTTTAGATACATCTATTTGACAGTAAACCTTGAAATAACTTGTGTATAGATTAAAACCTATAGACAACATTAAAGAGAAGAATCATCACTTGAGCACTGTAAGGTTTGTTGTTCTTACCCATAATTTCCCATTAATGCACTACTCAATGTAACTAAAACAAGAGGTACACAAACTGCTTTTCCTTTAAACATATTTGCTGCAACTACAGCAGGTATGTGTCTTCTTTATGTAGCTCTCAAATTCTCCCAAGTTCTTTTCATAGCCTCTTATAATAATGAAATGTAGCATTTGAATTCTTCCAAGAAATGTGTGTAGAAAATACACTAAAATAGAACACTTCTGAACAGAAACCTTATAACATTTTCCTCTTGGGCAATAATGGTTTTGTACTAAGATTATCTGACTCAGTATATTAGATACAGATTGTTGGGCCTGCTCCCACAAGAGTAAACAGAAGCAATAGCATCAAAGAATAAAAACATTTTGATGAGCATCAAAGTGGCCAGGAAAAGGACAATCCATTTTGCTAAGGAAAAACACTACAATTTTGGACTATATAAGACAAATATACTTAACTAAGTTCAGTGCTTTGGGTTTTTTTTATTGGATATATTCCTCATTAAATCCCCATTTAGTTGATGGGAATCAAATATGTTTAAATGCATTACTGAATTAGGACTGATTTAAGCACATGATTAAAGCTAAGTGCATACTTAAGTCAAAGTGCTGCTTAAAACCCATCTTTCCAGATGCCCTTCCTACAATCTCTGCCTGTTCAGTTGTAGGTGAAAGTTAGTCAATTGCAAATGCCAAAGCTAATCATACTTTAAACCGCTCCCACCTAAGTAGTGCAAGAAATGAAAGGCCAGTTTAATTTAAAAAAGACCCCAACAAAACAAAAACAAAAAACCCTTCTGAAAAGGAGTGTTAATTATATCATTCCAAAACTGAAACCAATTTTCAACAATATCTACAGTAGATACCCATGCTGAAAGATCATCAATAAATTAAAAGTCACTGCTAGAAAATTATAAACAAAAAACCCTACAATATTGTAAGGTATTTGATTTCAAAATAATTTTTTTGCAAGACCATCAGATGACAATGTAAAAATCACATAGTATGAAATCTTAAAAGATGTACTAATATATATTGTGGTCCGACATCCATTTGCCTCACTTACCAGGTTAAGAACTGTGATGTCCAATATACTACTCGCCAGAAGATTGGCATAATTCCATCAGGGATATAACTCCAGGGTTTAACACACTTCTGTTTTCTGTAAAAAGGTCAGAAAGCCACAAGTTCATTGTAAAATATAAACATAACATTTATCATTTCTATCCAGAAACTATTTTCATCGAAGAACAAAAAACTGTTTCAATTAACTGTTTTTGCATGATTAACATGTTACAAAAGAGATTTAGTTTTTAGCACACTGTCAAATTATGCCAACAAATACTGGCACCACGAACAGCACACCTGGACAGGACAATTCCACCCTAATAAAAAATAGCATAGGTCAATCCTGGAATTCTATCAGAGACTCACCAGAAGTCAACTAGTCAAACCATTTTTTTGGTTATGCTCAGTAACATGTTCATTTTTTTAAAATATAGAATGTTTCTTTTTCAGAGAAAAAGGTCTTAGAAAAGGAAGATCCAAAGTTAAAAAAGGAGACTGATTTTTCTTCTATAGATGAATTATTTCTGGAGGGTGAGATTTTCCAGAACACCTAAACGAGTGGGCTTTTAACTTCCATTGACTTTCAGTGGAAATGGGTGCACAACTCTCCTAGAAACTTCGTAAATTCTACCCAGAGAAGTTAGTAATAACATTGCGGTTGCCTAAGCATTTTCATCATAATTCAGGCTGTGAATCACTCATCGGGCTGTTATTTTCCAAATTTACTCTCTACCTCAGAAAACTGGAAACTTTGGCATAACCACCCAAGCTGCTGAATATAAGAAGTGTGAAAAACAAATTACCATGTTGTTCCTCATTATAGAGAAACTTCTTCATTTGCTTTTGCGTCAAAGCAATAGGAACGGAAGGAGGTAAGTAAGCTACTATTTGACAGAGACAGTAGTTATGGAGACATGTTTTAAAATGTTCCAGTGAAAAGCTGGCTTTGATTTGCCAGAGTTATAATCAATTTACACATGTAGGGCTGTTTAATCACAGATATTTTTAATGATCTGCCAATGTCCCAAACTAAGGAAGGTTGCACGACTACCATGGTAGCAGACTAAAAAAAGCTATATTTAGTTAATTCCTGTTTGTTGACCCCACACAATGCCCACCTCATTTATAATTTGCATGGTCTTTTCATATAGCACACCTACCGTAATAAATACAGAAAAAAGATATTATAAACATTTATTTAAAGTGTGGAAGACACTAAGATAATGCATCATTTGAGAAACAGAAAGCAGTGTTATAATTTAAGACTATTTAGCAATGCATATCCATCATCTTACTTCTGGCATTTCCTACTTTTCATTGTTAAATAATCTTAATATTCTCCACTTTAAAGTGATGAAATAATAAAAGCTTTCTACATACACATCAATTTGCATCCTAGAATCTCAAGACAGCTTACAGATAATTAACTAAGCCTCATCTCCATGAGACAGATAAGAATATTATTTTGCTGATCATCAAATAGGGAAAAGCCAAAAACAGAATCCAGATTTTACAATTTAATTGCTCCAACTATCACACTACAACTCAGACACTTGGAGTATGACTGTTTTCTCTGCCAGCAGACAGATGTAGAGCACCAGTCATAATTTCTGAAATGTCTGAATTTAAAAAAGATTTACAGTCTTGGATATAGCTAATACATATACAAAGAAAAGACTACACATCTCTGAAGCAACGTTCCCTCTAAGCTGATGATGCAGCTGAGCAAGTTATGGTAGTCGCTGAGCGGCAATTTGTGAGGCAAGGTGCCTCATGGGCAACAGTTTTTTGGCGCCGGAAGCATTAGCATGCCTAAGTACCTCCATTTAAAAGAAACGCATAGATCTTGTGTTTTAATTCAAACTTTAATAAAAATGTAAAAATGTTAAATATTAAAATGTAAAAATGTTTTAAAAAAATTTAATAAAAATGTGAAACTGAAATACTGACATTTTATTAATTTACTAAACTAATGTAAAACACCCCCCAAGCCCTCCCTGCAGTGCTGCAAGCCCTGCTCCCCCCCCAGCAGGCCAGGGGACATGGTTGATGTATGTGAGATGTGTTAGTATCCATAAGGCTCTTTAGGAAAGGACAATCTGAGATATTGTTTAAGGTGAAAAGAGCAGGGGAAACAGGGAATTTTGCTGTGAAAGGGTACATCATCATTTCTAGATGTACACATACCAATACATAAAAAGCCCCCCTCTCTCTCATCATAGGCATAGTGGAGTTATAGAGACGGGGGCCCTGGTTCTACAATCAGATCTGCATATGGCTCTGCCACACCAACTTCCACTGACTACAAGAAGAGATTGTTTTAGGCCCCAAAGTCTGCCTGAGTGGATCCACTTGCAGGTGGTTAACTCTTTAGATACCATAAATTCTGAAGTACCACATTCTCAAACAATTTCAGACACTGTTTCTTGTAGTAATACATCATCATCTGCTTATAACGAGTTTCCTTTGCTGCTTACATGTAAATCTAGCTTGGGCTCAAGCTGAAAAGAGGAAGGATTTAACAAGCTTCTGGACACCAAAGGAAGTTCAGTGAAATCTCTAACCAACTTCATTCTGGCCACACTTTTTATTTCCCATAAAAAGTCATCATTTCAGTGGTGATTTCTGTGCATATAGAGCCTGTAAAGTGCTTTGGGATTCTTTCAGCCAGAAGGCAGCAGAAAAATGTACAATATGATTTTTTTTTAAAACCATCTCTTTACTCTCCAGTTCTTCAACTCTCAGGGTAGAATACAAGGTATCTCCCCCAAATCACCCCAACATTCTCCCTAACCCTCCCACCATCTCCCTGCTCCCAAGTCACCCCAACATTCTCCCTAACCCCCCACCCTGCCGCCAGCTCCCTGGGCCAACCCCTCGCTGCGCCTTTCCCTGGCGGCTGCCCCAACCCAGCCCCCACCTTTACCTGGGCGCCAGAGCAGCCACGCCACGGGCTGCTGCTCCCGCATCTCACCCTGAGCATGCTCAGGGTGGGCGTTTGAAAAACTCCCCGCCTGGGGCAGCTCTCTGCCGGCCAGAAGACTGTGTCTTCTGGCCGGGCAGGGGCTGCAGCCCCGGCAGTGTTCCCTGTGCGAGTGCAACAGCCCCCACAGCCTACTGAGCCTGGTGGCCGCTGGTGCCTCAAGTGACTGCCTAGGTCGCCTCTGGTAAGAACAGCCCCGACGGCGGCGGAGCGCGGCTGCTGGCAGCATGGCTGGATGGGGCCCAGGCCCAGGGTCCGGGAGAATGCACGGACCCTTCAGGCTCCTACGTGAGTGTGCGATGGCTGCTGCACAGTCACACATCTGCGCAGCTTACAGGGAACACTGCTCTGAAGCACATTCTCTTGACCAAAAAACTAATAAGCACTAGATCTCTGAAACAGGGAATGAAATTCAAAAAAGCACCTCTCTTGACATATTCAAATTCCTTCTAAAACCCTCAGTTCTCTTGTCTTGTCTATGATAAAGTAGTGGGAGAAAAGGCAACATTAAAAACAAGTAAACAAACAAAAGAAGAAGTTTTGAGGTCTTCGGGTACCTTAATCACAAGATCTAATTATTTTGTTTGGTCATCCTCACTAGATTGCCTGTTCATGACTTTCAATCACTCTCATTTCAATTTACAGTGCATTCTCTCCAGTACAGGTACTAGTTCTTTACTCACAAATTTTCACTTATTTAAAAAGTATGCTAGTGCTTTTAATATTCTGATGCAGAAAAATAAGATTGTTCCTAATACCTTGGAGCAAGAGTAGTGTCAGATCCATTGTTGTTATTTTCTGGAGGGCTGGAATTAACAGCAAGTTTGCATCGATTGAATATAGTCTAAAAGACAATGAAATAATTATGTAAACAACAATTAGAACAAGGTGAAATAGTTAAAGAAAAACTAGAATACAGATACACATCAAATTTGGCACCAAAATTAATTTCAATGAAAACGTTTCCATGGCACTTCACCCTTAATTCTACTGAGACAGGTTTAAAAATCCCACAATATTCCCATCCCAGCACCTAACTCCTCCCCTCCCCCCCCGTGAGTGAAACTGATTGGAAACTGACTATGGGGGAGGGGGGGGAAGAGTGAAATCAATTAGTTCACTGTTCAAGCTCAGAGAAACAATAAAAAGTAACAGCATAAATTCTGAATTTCAAAGTTTAATTCACTTTTATTTTTAAATATACGATTAATATGACGGAACAGCACATTTTATTCACCTTGACAATTTTAAAAAGCTCCGTTTATATTGAAAATTCTTTGTTTTTTCTACTGATTTACACAACTATATTCTTAGAGTGTAGTATATTTTAGGATATATTCTATTGAGCAGCATTGTACTAAGCTTCATGAAAATGGAAACTCTTACCGTACTAACATCCAGTGGCAATATAAATACTATAAGAAAGCAGAGATACCAAGCCAATAATGTTGCTATGATCACAAGTCTATGTTGTTTCTTGAAATCTCCATATCGATGAAGTATGAACAAAGCCAGAAAAAAGACAAATACTATCTCAATGCCCAAAGCGGCACCACTCATTATTATATATTCACTCCAATCAGCCAACGCAGCTCACTTATGAAAGTAGATCATAACTGTAAGGCAAGAACACATTTCGTTACATTAAAACCTCTGGAAGAGACTTACGAAATAAATGAGCACTGAATGCTCAAAATACATTTCTGTTGAAACTTATCGACACATACTTTTTAATTTTATACAAGAACAGCTCATCTGACTTTCAGAAGAGTCCTAATTTTTCACCTAATTTTCCATAGTTATACTAAAGCAGGTGATCAAGTCACCCTAAAAAACTTACATGAGTCAATTGCACAATTAATGTTGTAAACCACCTTGCTCACAGTTCTTTACTACAATCACAAGACAACACATTAACCCACAGTTCTTTTGGCAAAAAATAATATATTTCTCCAGTCATATTTTGTAATATATTTATAGGGCTCCCTTTCTTCTGCCTTCTTAGTCTCAAGTACTTTTAGCAAGAATGACAAGTTCCTGACCATCAGATGAGAATATAGCCCTAACTTTTTAATTAGCTCAACAGCAAAAACAATCCAAAAAGAAATTCTACTCTTATTTCTAACATTAAAACATATTAATTTACTATTCTTTACTTCTACCTTAAGAAACTAGACAGTTTGAACAAAGAAAGATTTGGTAAAATACCAATTTCATTTTCAGCAAGACATTATTACTTAAAAAAAATTCTCAATGTATTCGGTGATTGGGTATTAAATTTACTGGAGAAAGACAAAGTGGGTGAGATATCTTTTATCAGACCACTTTTGTTGTTGTCAAGAGACAAGCTTTTGAGTTTACACAGAACTCTTCTTCAGACAGGGGCATCATTGGGTGCCCCAAATGTTTTGGAGAGTGCACTGAGCCAGGGGCCATGGGACAGCACTGCCTGGGGGCTGGGGGCTGGCAGGGCCTTTTAAAATCATGGCATGTCCAGGATGTGCATTGGTCCCTTGAGTTCCAGGGTAAGAAATGTGAGAAGAGTTCCTAGTGAATTACAGATTGTTGTAATAAGCCATGAATCCACTGTCTATTCAATCCATGATGTTTATGCCAGGTCTCTACATACAGTGTGGCAACCGGTGCAGCACATATGGGGAAAATGCTGTATGCCAACAGGAGAAATCTCTCCCATCGGCATTTAAGAAAACAACAATAAAAACCAAAAACATACGCTGTGTTGGTGGGAGAAGCCATTTGCTGACATAGCACTGTGCACACAAACACTTACGTTGGTGTAATTTATGTTGTGCAGGGGGCTAGAATATTCACACCTAGACCACCACCAGTGTTGTTGATACAGGCTGTTGTTCAGACATAGCCTTAATGTGCAGCAGAGTTACAAATGTAAACTCCCAAGATTGTCTTTTGAAATGATAGTCAGATTACAGAGTGATGACTTTGTGAACAGTATTCACCTATAGGTAATGTGGTGTTTTTGTCTCTTACAATTTTCTTTTACGAGTTCATTCAGGAGCATAGTGAGTGATTGAATGGTTTCACTCACATAGTTGCTATTGGGTCATTTAGTGTATGGGATGAGGTGTACACATGTTGTGATAGACATGTGCAAGACCCATCGATCTTGAGGTGTATTATTGGGTGGGAGGGGGTTGATCCTGATAGCTATGTCTGCAGGTTTTATATCTGTTGTTTTAGCAGGGTCTGGTGACGCTTTGAGTTGGTGTGTCTTGATCTGTGGGGGGCTTGCTTTGGAGGATGAACCTGGAGAGGTTGGGGAAATTGTCAGAAGGCCAGAAGGGGGAGTTGAGAAAAGATTTCTTTCCGGGTGGGGTCCTTATCAAGAAGGGTTGCAATAGTTTGATGATATTCCCATATGGGTTCTAACTGGGAAGATAAGTAACAACTGGAGGTGTACACTCGTAGGGTTTTGTTGGTTGCTTTTTTCCCCCTGCATTAAAGCAGGTTCTCTCAGGGTATTTACTCTCATTTCATGACATTACTTTTTAGTAATATTTGTGTTTGCTCACTGATACAATGGAAAAATAAAATACAATGGAAAAATTACTATAATTCATCATACAAAATTTCAGGACCAAAAAAGGCAACATGATAGTTAAAATTTAAAATGATTCCTACTTCTCTATGAAGCTCTTCTGCCCTGTCTTGAAACGTAATTGTCCCTAGATGCATTTATACTTTTTCGCTGCATTCATATTTCCCAATTACTTATTCTATGTAATAGGCAGGCATCAATATGATGCTTGTAATAAAATTGTTCTTAGTTTTCTTTTCTAAAAAACCTAGAAAAAAAGTTACTCACACCACAACCAACAATAAAAGAACATTGAGTTTGAAAGGCAGCATTTACTCATAAGTTATGAACTGCAAAATTAAGGTTGCCTATGGAACCTTATTCATTATGACATTTTTTAATTACATTATATCACATTACTTTTTCCAGAGGATCCCTGCCTCATTCAGTGAGCAAAAGGGGCTAACTTAAGGAGCAGCCATCAATATTTTGTCTTCTCCTTGTCTGACATGTGACCTCTGCCTTACTGCACATTATGGAAATGCTGCTTTGAAGACATAAGTATTGATTTCTTCATGGACTTTTCTTACATACTCATCACTATATTATCTGAGTGCTTCACACACTAATTTATTTTTATAACATTTGTAAGATGTATGAGTATTATTATTCCATTTTATCAACATGGGAGGCAGACACAGATTCTCCCCATTTGAGACATCTAGGACCTAATAAATTCACAGCAGTTACTATTATAAAGCATTTTATATGTCCAAAGCACAAGTCCCTGACTTCAGTAATATACTCACCATTTCTGCACGTGTGCAAATCAAGGTCTCAACTTGCACACCCTGAAAATGAGGAACAAAATTAGTGATTACCTGGGAAAAATTCCATTTAAATGACTTGCCTAGCATCACCCAAGAATTCTGTTGCATGAGCAGGGACAGAATCTAATTCTTCACAGCAGCATTTAACCACAGGACCATTGTTTCTCTTCCTGCAAGCTGCTTTCTCATTCATTACACACCTTCCAGTTTCTGCAATGGATTAAGCAGACATCCTATGGACAACAGTCTCCTTCACCACATAACCCTGATTCTTGCTGTCAACTGAATAAGGAGGAATCCTGCTGAAAATTCAGACCCAAAGGACTGGAAGAGACCTTGAGAGCTTTTCTAGCTCAGTCCCCAGCATTCGAGTATTATCTAGAGTATCCCTAGCTTTGTCTGACCTGCTCTTAAAAACCTCCAGTGATAGACTTCACAACTTCCCTAGGCAATGTGTTCCAGTGCTTAGCTACCCTGATGGAAGATTTTTCTAATGTCCAAACTAAACCACCCTTGTTACAATTTAAATCTACTGCTCACTGTCCTATAATCAGAGTTTAATTAGAACTATTTTTCTTCCTCCTCCTAACAACCTATTATGTATCTGAAAACTGCTAAGTCTCCTCTCAGTCTTCTCTTCGCCAGACTGAACAAACCATTTTTCCTCATAGGTCATATTTTATAGCCCTCTAACAACTTTTGTTGCTCTTTTATGGACTTTCTCCAATTGTCCACATCTTTCCTGATATGTGGCACCCAGAATTGGATACAATACTCCAGCGGAGGCCTAAAAAACACAGAGTAGAGTGGAAGAATTGCTTTATGTATCTTATTTACTACACTCCTGCTAATACAACCCAGAATGATGTTGGCATTTTTTTGCAACAGTGTTTCACTGTTCATTCACATTTAGCTTGTGATTCACTATTACTCCCAGATTCTTTTCTGTAGTACTCATTCCCATGCAGTCGTTCCCCATTTTGTATGCAGGCAATTCATTGTTTCTTCCTAAGTGAAGAACCTTGCATTGTCCGTAGCCAATTTCATTCTATATATTTCAGACCACTTTTCCATTTTGCCCAGATCATTTTGAATTTTAATCCTATCCTCCAAAGCACTTCCAACTTCTCTTAGTTTGGCATCATGTGCAAAATGTATGTGTATTCTTTGTTCCATGATCTAAATCATTGATTGAGATATTGAGTAGAACCAGACCTAAGTCTCATCCCTGTGGGATCCCAGTTGATACGCTCGTCCAGTTTGACTGTGAACCACGCATAACTACTTTCTGGGACTGTGCATGGCCAAGGGAGCAAGAGCTCTGAGCTGCCAGCTCCAGAGTTCTTCGCCACAGCAGGACTGTTGGGTGGATTTGATTTAAATCAAATCACAATTTAAATTAAATTGATTTAAATCACTAGTCAGGAAGACTTGATTTAATCATGGTTTTCTACACAGAAGTGCATTCTTGTTGGTTGGTATAACTAACACATTCTTCACAACTCAGATACAGATGTAAGTTTCAGTTTTAGAAGGTACACCCTATATATTTTTAAACAACTAAATACATTTATTGATTTTTTTCCCTCAAAAAGCATTTTATAAAAAATCCATTTTAAATAAAAAAATCTGATTTGTATATTTTTTAAATCATTGATTTATACATCATTATACACATTGGTTATTACAAAATAAGCACAGTATGCAATTAATAATGCTGGATACAATTCTCTGACTAGGAGAGAAGTTGCCAAAAAATGTTCAAATTTGAGTCATTTCCTCCTCTACCACCAGTACTAGAACATATTGTTAGGACAAACGTAATGAAAAATTGCATTACTGAAATGGAAATCTAATTTGAAATGCCACAAAAGGAGTAAATGTGAAGTAAGTACCTTGCATAGGGTCTGAATGGGTGTGTTTAACACTTCAATTTAAACACTTGGGTGGCACAGCTCTGCTCCACAGTGGTGTTTTAGAACTACTTCTGATAAGCAGAAAAGCCTTTCAAAGGGAAACAGAACAAATCCTGATGGCAACATGGTGCTAGACTTCCTGACCCACAAGCTCTTTCTTTCTCAGCCTATTCTTCCCCACAGAAATATTGCTGTTTTTATACCTGTTGTTTTTATAAATACCTGTTGTTTTTATAAATAATTACCTGTTTTTTTTATACCTGTTGTTTTTATAAATAATTAGTCCATCCTTGGAAGAAGTTACCTAACAATTTGCCCTATGACTAATGCAATAACTTTTCCTCCTTGGGAATGAGAAGTTGACAGCAAAGAGGACAATAAGTTGACTGCAAGCTCTTTGGGGGCAAGGACCTTTCCTATTTATCTTTAAACAACTGATGCACTTAGAGGTACAATAATAATAATAAATAGGTTATTCAGCAGATGTGGGTCTTGGAAAGAGAAGGAAAACAGATCAAGGACAGCAGCATTACACAGAAGGAGCCCATAATCTTGTTTGTTTTGCTGAAATAGACTAACAGGGCTACCTCTCTGAAATCAACACGCTCATTCCTCAACCCCCCCACCCTGAAAGCAGTCACAGCTCAGTTTGACTGAGAGGTGCCCGACCTCCAGGGTACCAGACATTCAGATGGCGATGGGTGTGCCCCATCACTGATGGCACGGAAAACAAACAGGCCTGTGCTCAGGCCCACAAATCACCTGGGGGAGCAGGTATCACTGCCCCCCGCCCCCTGACTCCCCACCACTCCCATACGCCCCTCCCTCCCCCGCTGAGGTCATGCCCCCCGGCCTCTACCCGCCTTACTGGCCCCTCTCTCCCAAGCCTGCCCGGGAGCTCCCTGGCCGCAGCGCAGCGCAGCCCACAAAGGAGGCGGGCCGGGCCCGGGCAGGAGCGGTATGCGGGGTGAACCTGCAGAGCAGGCCGCCCCGCCCCCACTCACCCAGCCGGGATGAGCCGCGCGCTCAGCACCGGGGCCTCAGTCAGGCTCCGCGGCCCCCCGCCATCCCCCTGCGGTCGCTGCTGCCCGGCTCAGCCAGCAACGGCCCAGCTCCGAGGCGGGTTTCCAACAGCAGGCCGCTGAGGGCCCGGCTGCCTCCGTGTCACTACAACTGGGACAGCCGGTTCTGCAGCTGCTGCTGACATTTCCCGGCGCTCCAGCCAATCGCTCGCTGCCCAGCCGAAAACGTCATGGACCGGCGGCGCCGGGCCGCACGGGCTTGTGGGTAGAACGACGTCAGCGCCGCGGGACTACAAGTCCCAGGAGGCATTGCGGCCGCCCCAACTCTCGGCTGTAATAATTCCCCTCCCAGTTGCAAGCATTCGTTAGCGCTGGGGATAGCGCGCGCGCACTGATTTAGCCGGGTTTATTGCTGCGCGCGCAGAACGGCGGCGCGGGAAGGCACAGGCTGCTGCGGCTGATTAGTGCGGGGAGGGGGACCCGAGGCTCCCTGCTTCTAATGCATCTGCCCCAGGACACCATGCACAGGTAACGCGGCGGGGGCAGCTGGACAGAGCCCGCCTGGAGGAGTGGGTGGGCTGCATTGGGTGTTGCATTGCGAACGGAAGGGATGAGTGGTTTGCCGCCCAAAGTGTATAGGCTGCTGCTGTGTTGGGGGGAATGCGTGCAAAGCTTTGCACCGGCTTGGGAATCTGCACGCTGCAAAGCTCTGGTATATAGGACGTGCTTCTGCCCCTTCCATCTCTGTCGAGGACATCTATGGGAAAAACACAAATGCAACCCCCTGACACCCAGTAGGCTACCTTGCTGAGCAAAAGTCATACATAAAGGCAACGGCTTAGAGTGATCAGCGCTAAAGGGTAATTAATAGCAGATAACTGTGTGTGTCGTTTTGGTTGCATTGTCCAAAATACAGTGTTCCTGTAACAAACCCATGTTCACTCAGGATTTTGAAATTTTTACTGTGCTGCACATTGTGACTTTATGGAGCTTTAAAGCAGCAGAGAGACTGGATTCCCCTCTGCTTTGAAGACAAAGGACTTACTGCTTGAGCTAAAAGAGAATCTCAATTAGTTGACAGCAATGTGGACATAATTATTTAGCACAGATTATCTCCAGTGCAGGCCAGCTATTGGCCAGTTCATTATGTGCCCCTATGTAAAACAAGCATGTTTTCATGTATCTGAAGTTCAGTGAGTTCAAACTCTTTGTTGCCCTCTTGAGACTTAACAGATGTCACTTGCCTCATAGTAAGGCTATTTAGAATTTCACGGTGATAATAGGACCAAAAAATGGAGAACAACCTCCTATCTTTGTGCTAACTAGGAATCTCTGTTAACAGTACAAGGCCTTTGATGCACAGTTGAGCAGTGCTGATTCTATACAGTAACTGATAAGGTAGATGTACCCCATCTAGTTCATTACAGTATTTCAAAGTGCTGCACAGACACTAACTATGTAATTTGTAATTTCACTGTGACATAGGTAATCATTATCACTTTTTTATAGATAAGGGAATTGAGGCAAAAGATCCTAAAGGCAGAATTAGAATTCGGCTCCCAGTTCTTTAGTCAGCCCCCAGATGACACATAGATTATAAACTACACAGACTTTAAACAGGTGGATGAAGCAATTCTGAAAATGAAAGGAGAAGACCTGTTAGATCATCCGTTGTAACCCCAGCGCGTGCAGGATTTTCTTCCAGGAATTTGTGGAGTCTCATTTTAATAGACCCAAATAACTGGATTTCCACCAATTCCTTTGGCAGTCTATTCTGCAGACTGATAATATGTTAGGAAGACTGTCCTAATTTTCAAACTGAAATTTACCTTTGTTAATTTCATCCCTTTACATCTAGCTATTTTTCCTGTCTGCTGAAATAAACACAAAATTAAATATATTTAGCTTTTTTAATCTTTCCATTTAAATCAATTTCCATGGCCCCCAATTGCTTCCCTGTGGTTTTACCAGTGATATCATGCAGTATTCTAATTGGCTGCTGTCACAATCTTTGCTGTGATGTTTTGTTGCTGTTGGCTAGATCCCCATCCTTTTTGTGATGCCAGTGTTCAAAATTGTAATATTCTTTTATGCAACCATATCATGGTGCAAAGTCATTTCTGATTTACTCTACCACTTCATATAGATTCATTTCTGCAATGCTGATTCCCAGGTTACTCCTTTCCATTATGTATGCGTGTTCGACTATTTCACCACAGAGTATCATGTAAATTTGTCCAAATTGATCCTTATGTGAATCCCAGGTGTGGAGGTATTGTGCATGTTTGTAAAGCCCTATGGGATTTTTGTATGTTCTAGAACAATGGTTCTCAACCTATTTATGATTGTGTGCTACATCCAATATTACCTGGATGTCACATGGACTGCAGCTGTATGCTGATTGGGCCGCAGGCTCAGCACTACTCCTGTAGAAGTACAGAACATTATTGATTTCACTGTCAAGTGGATTACTTATTGTAGGGGATGTAGGTGCAACTACCTACCCCAGCTTTCCCCCTCCCGCCCTTTCTACATACTTCTAACAATCATTTGGGATTGTGGTAGATACATTAAAAATGGTTGTGAATGTAACTTGTGCTGTTCCTACAGGAGACATCTCCAGGAAATCCCAGCATCAGGCAGCAATGTTTCCACAAGCTTCACATGGTCATGGGACCCTACCAAGACATCAGAGCTACTCTCAGGCATGGGAGTGTCTGTCCTTAAGAAAGAGAAACTGGACAGTGAGAATACCCCTCAGGAGATGCTAGTGTCTCTTTATCCTCCTCAGAAACGACAGAAAGTGAAAGAGAAGGACAAGGACTTTGTGATTGCCCGGAGGTCGAGATTGCTCCGAGAGAGAGAGTCAGGTAGAATAACAGCAGTCCAGGCTTCTATCATTGTGTTACAGTGACAATGACAGAGGTCAGATTCTACAAATCACTAATAGTTTGGTTATTCCTTATAATGTTTAGTCTCTCTGAGCAGACTCTAGTCCCTAGATCTACTAAATCTTGTGTTTCTTTCAAGTCTTTTTTTTAACCTTCCACAAGTTTGACTGTCTCCTTCCACCTCTAGGCAAGCCTGCATGCCTTAAAGAGAGAGTTACTGGGAGGAAGTGATTAGCTCTCTGGCTTCCTTAAAGGAGACCTGTGACTGGACAGTATTTAATCAACTCTGGAGAACATATTTCCCATGGATTACAGAAACTGATAGCTATTGTGCAGCAAAAACAACAAGAGTCCTGTGACACGTTAAAGACTAACAAATTTCTTCGGGCATAAACTTTTGTGGGCTCCAATCCATTTCATCAGATGCACCTATTGTGCAGCCTGTCACTTCTATTCGCTTTACTTCAGTAAGGATTAAAAAGGATTATGGCTATATCCCAGGTCTGTAGTAATAGTTTTGGCCAGCAGAGGGTAGATTAAAAGGAGATCAACTCAGATTCAGAGACATCTCTCCAGCAACTGATTATACTATTTGGAGATATCTGATCTAAACTTCATAAGATCTGAATATTCTCAGAGCCTTCATAAGACTTCAGTTTGAGCCCTCTCCTGGTTTAGTAACTTGTTTATGACTTTATGGTATTTTGGTGAGTTTAGAGCAGCCGTTTTTTGGCCAGCCAGCCTTCTCATTTGCACCCAACCTGTTAAATTTTTCTTTTCGGATAAAGTTGTGATCTGGGAAGGGCTGGCTGGGGTTCCTATCTAAAATGTACTCCATCTCCCATCCCAATTATGGAGGTAGTCCCTTCCTTGTTCCAAAAGCCACAGACCTCTCTGAAGCAATCACAGCATTTTCTCAGTGTACACAGTGCCTTGGAAACATACTTGCTTAAGAAGAGAACATTTGGATAGTAGGGAGGTGAAATGGCTTAAAAGAGCAATATCATGATAGGTATTAGGGGCTGCCCTCAGGAGAGTCATGAACTTTAAGAAGGGCTAATTGCACAATAACGGAATAGCTACATCCCTTTCAGAAAGGGATGCTGGCTCTGGAGCTCTTCACTCACTTTATAAGAACACAAGGGGTTGGACAAACAGGCCATCAGAAGATAATTTTGGGACAGTGCTGTTGGCAGGTATGCCGCATGTAATCCCACCTTGGATGAGATGATAGTACTAATAAGAGAATACCTTTCCAATAAGGAAATGTTTTCAATACTTAAGTGTGCTCTGGTGTATACCTAGATCAACAGGGAATGAGGTGGTGGTGAGCCAGGCATTGCTCTGTTTTTGATATTTTTGTTTAATGGCAAAACTGGTGACGTATCTAGGGATCTAACCCAGGTAAAACCCATTGACTCTTTTCTTAAAGGTATTTCTTGGGATGCACTGCCAGATGAATTGCTATTGGAAATCTTTGCATACTTACCCCTATCTGATCTGCTAAAAGTTTCCCAGATTTGCAAGAGATGGCAACGCCTATCGTGAGTATTGCTTTTCACTTGCAGGTATTAAGGACACTGTTGCTTTTTAAAGGTTGTGAAATACTCTAGCTCTCATCTTGAGGCGCATGGATAATTCTGTCAGCACTGAATGTGGGTTATGTGTTTTAAGGTTATGATTCCATCACAGGTTTTTTTATTAAAAGCCAGGGAGAAGTTGCAAACAATGAACAAAAATTTAGGGAAACTGCAACCTGTCTCTGACTGTTACTAAAAATACCCGGGCCTAGGGGAAAAGGGAAGATAGAGACGCTGGGGTTTGCAGCTGCTCCAGCAGGCTTGCTGGCAAATTGTCTGCAGCAGCAGCAGTCCCATCAGTTAGCTGTTTTGCCACGGCAGCTGCTCCAGCCCTGCTGCAGAAGTCCCGGAAAGTCACAGAATCCATGATCAAATTGCATCCTTACTGTACATTAACAGACTGTAGCCTCATTTGATTCCTTCTATATTTAAATGGAGACAGTCATTTGAGGACCACACATCTGAAAATTTTGCATCTGGGCTGTGCCCCTACCTAATTTAAAGCCTCTACTCCAGGGGTTGGCAACCCTGGGCATGCGTACCAAACATGGCATGCATGCCCATTCAGAACAGCACGCAGGATTCCTGGCTCTGCAGCTGCACTCCCCTGCTGGCCCCACACCTCCAGCTGAAAGGGTAGGGCCAGTAGGAGCCACCGCATATGCGTGGCTCATGCAGCCCCAGACCCCCTGGAGGGCAGGGCCAGCAGGGAAAAGGAGCTGCCACGCACCGTGGCTCCTGGACCCGCCCCCAGCACCTGGTGAGGTGCAGGGTTGGCATGGGGGCCGGTAAAGGTTGCCAACCCTTGCTCTATTCCCTTCCAGCCCTCTCATTAATGAAATCTGAGGTCTTGCCCATGCCTTCACTCCCTCCCCCCACATTTAATGTATTCTATTCTATTCCAACATGCATCTCTCCATTTCCATTCATTAATTCCAGGCTCGGGTCTTTCCCCACATTCCTTCAGTCTTGCCTCCCAATAAACAAACACTGCCCCCATCCCTGCTGAGTTCTGGCACTTGGAGGAGTGTGATGAGAGAGAAATCTCAGCAATACTTGTGTTACCAAATCCTTGTGCTGGGATAAGCTAATTTCCTTGTTTTGCCCTTTCATGCATAATATTAAAAGCTACTGAAGGCAATGTCCATCTCTTTGGCTTTCAGTTACTTACTAACAAGCAAACTCCTTCCCTCCGTAGATTTGATGAATCGCTTTGGCAGACCCTTGATCTGACTGGTAAAAATCTGTTGCCAGGCGTGATCGGGCAGTTGCTGCCTGCGGGTGTAACTGTATTCCGTTGTCCAAGATCCTGTATTGGGAAACCATTGTTTAAAAACAGCCGGTAAGTTTGTCACGCAGTTTCTTTGGTGTAGCACTTCTGGTTGTCACACTTGTGGCATCTCTTTAGAATGAGGGCAGCATGAAGCAGGGAATAGGGCACTGGCTGAATATCAAGGGACCTGCATTCTGGTTTTTTTCTTGATTCAAAATTGCTCAAACACTGCTGAACACAATCTTAAGAAGTATAGTCTAGTAACATTATCCTGCAATTCTTTACTTTAGAACCAAGAACTATTGACCATTGATGTATATCTCAATGCAAAGTGAAAGGAAATAAGATTTAACTCAAGCATAGACAGAGCTATTATGACGCATGCCTCAAAGCAAATAGAATTTTGTAATTTTGATAACCAGCTTAGTAATACTGATAGATCTAGACATGCATTTAAAGCATATATGTTTTTTTTAGGTATGTATTCATTTGTAGTATACAAATGCTGTGTGCTCCCTCAATTTTAGATAAAAATTAAAATCCATTGTGTATTGTCTGCCTTTCTCCTTTCCTCTCTTTAGACCTCTTAGAGTGCAGCATATGGACATATCCAACAGCACAATTAATGTTGAAGATCTCCAGGCTATTCTTTGTCGTTGTGATCAACTACAGAACGTAAGCTTAGAAGGACTGGTGCTTTCTGATGATATCATTAGGTGAGTGGGCATGTAGGGTCTTGCATCTCAGGGCTAGAGGTGCCCCCTTCAGCAGGGTCAGAGAATCAACCCGCCCACCTGCTTAGTCTATCGGGTATCCTGGCTTGCAGCTGAGCAACTGAGCAAGTAGTTGTTCAGGCCTCCTGAATAAGAGCTGAACAAATCAGTGGCTCTGGCCTAAGCATTAGCTCTCGTTCAGAATCAAGTGGGGTGCTGAGGATAGGAGGATCCAGGCATACCCTGCTCCACCAGGTCCCACGTCAGGATCCTAGAAGCAGTGGGTGATCTCACACAGGGTTTCTTGGAGAATGTGGGGTCCCTGTCTTGCCTCCAGCAACACAACAGGACCAATGTTCTGGCATGTGGGTGGGGCTGCTCTGCAGCCACTGGGTCCTGGTTGTCCTGTGGCCTGCTCTCCAGTGCCTTGTTGGGATTCTCAGTCTTCTAGGGCAGTGGTTTGCCTTCCCTTCTACCTGGTTCTGGGGGGTATTGCTTCACTGGCGGTTCAGCTCCTCGGGGCAGATATCTTGCTCCTTCCCTGATGTGGCTGCAAGAGCTGCAGGCCTCTGCTCTTATACCTCTTGCACTTCCTGTGAGGGAGGAAGGGGCGGGATTAGCTGAGCCCAGGGTGAGTTAACCCACTCTCTGCTGGTTTGAAGCCACTCTGCCTCATTACAAGAAGTATTAATGAATAACTTTTTTTTATAAGCTGCTTTAGTGCAGAAGCTCTCCAGACAACTTATGATTGTAGATCCTCATCTTGTAAACAGCTAGACTAGCACAGACTTAATTGTGATCTGACTAGAGTGCAGGGGTCTGGCTAGGCACATCTGTTTACAGCCTTGATGTGGTTATGTGGGGGTGCAGGGCTGTGAGCCTCTCTGCTTCTTCCTGGCAGAGGAACATGTGGGGAGGGTGTGAGCAGTGATACACAGATAACTGCTCTCCCCCCAACATTCCTTTGTGTCCCCTGGGTAACTACGTGTTGGGGGGAAGGGTTGAGAAGCAACACCATGGCTTCCTCTTTACCCGCCCCTTATACAGTTCAAGTGGAAAAAGTGGCCTGAATGCAGGGAGCCCTGATGTTATTACTTGCTCCACCCCTTACAGTCCCTTGGGGCACGTGGAGGAGCAGCTTTTGAGGTAGGAACAAACAATACCAGCTGTGCCAGGCATGTGGGTCTGTTTCCCAAGGGGGCTGCAGGAGGGGGTTGCAGAGGTTTGGGATGAGTAGGGCACAGTGCAGGGGGTAGGGGCAAAGCAGGAGTGGGGAGCATCTGGGGTTAGGAGCAGGCACCCACGAGGGTAAGAGGGTTGCACCCAGGCTTGCTGTGTGAAAGTGGTCAAAACAAAAAGATTGAAAACCATTGATTTACAAGATTGAGGCTAATTTTACAAATAGGATAATTGCTTTACACAGAAATGCGGCCACCTCTGAGGTGAAACATGGCAGCTGTTTAACAGCCCATAGTAACAAAGAGCAGAGGAATATTGTATGAAATTAAAACTTCAAGAGAAACATTGTTAGGCAGAATGTAGATATCCAAATAGGAATTTGTCCAGGACCCCAGGGAGAATAACTCTCTTTAAGTGTCTGATCTATCAAATATGTGAATACCAGCATGTTGACAGATACGGAACATATAGGTAACTGTTAAATGGAAAACGCAAGGCTCATTATGCAAAGATGCACAAATGTTGTATCTTTGCTTGAGCTTGGACTCTAAAATTATGAAAACAAATCATAAAATTGATAATACCTGGAGAGATGGAAAGGCATTGGGACACACTGTTTCTGGTCTTTTTTCAGAAGCATCGCTCAAAATTCCAGTTTGGTGCGACTGAATCTCTCTGGATGTTCTGGGTTTTCTGCAGAAGCACTGGAGATGATGTTGAGCAGCTGTTCTAGGTAAGACCAAATTAATGTATGCACTTCTTGATATTTCTGGGAGAGAAAATCATCTGAGGGAGCCCTCAGTTATATGTTCTGTCATGCATGTGTACCTTTTATAAACTTTTGTGTTCTTGAACGTCTAACTAGGGTATTTTCCTCTGTTGAAGTTTAGATAATTCAAGTTTTTGTCAAACTACTTCCTCGTTACATAGAGAGGTTTCATGAGACTTATCTTCCTTAAAGGCAGGGTAGATTTATCTCAACTCCCCCCACCAATTTAACTGCGTCTGTTTTGAATGTCCTCGTGCAAAGTTGATTTCCTTATTGAAAGAGTGACAGGTCAAACTCTGTCAAACTGATGGTTAAAAATTGTGAAATGGCAGCTGATGAGCCCCGTTTACACTGTGTAGCTTTGATTGCAGAAACAGTATGTTAAAACAATCCTTCAAAAACACAAACATTCTAAGGTTGATGTAGTAACACTATGAAAATTGACAGCTCAAGAGACTAAAGTTCTGTGAACTGCCACTGTGAAGAAGGATGTTCTGTTCTTGACAATACTGAACTGGGACTTGGGAGACCTGTGACAAAAATGAATCCAGTGTTCTTGTGTAATATTGGAAAAAACTACTTCATGCAGAGGCAAGCTTAACATGTACTGATTTAACTATATGGGTATAAACATACTCCTTCACTTATATCAGTCCAAATGAGTGTGTAGATTAAATCTTAATCTCTCTGTGACAGTGAGCATCTGTAAAATGGGGATAATGTTTCTTTTGTTTCTCTTACTTAATTAGGTTGTAGATTTTCCCTATTTAGGACAGTGACTGTCTTGATAACATGTATATGCACTGCTCATGTTGGTTGGGACCTCTAAACCAGTGGGTCTCAATTTTTTTTGGGGGGGGAAACCATTTGTAAATGTTTATGGGCTGTTGTGACCCAGTCAGTAGTCTGGACGTGGAGGCTATTAGTGGTTTCGGTTGGGTCCTGCGTGGCACTTACCCACAGAGGTGGTTCCTGAATCTCTCATGCTGTCAGGCTCATTGGGCTTGGCTCTCCGCTCCTGCTGCTTAGGTTTGGTCCTGCCCTCCTGACCAGACCAAATTTGTGTGAGTGGAGCTGTGACCTAGCTCAGAAGCTTGCAGTGCCACTCGCTCAGATTCAGCCTACCCAGACTCCTGCCAAACTTGAATGGAGCTGGGACCCCAGAGGTTTCAGTACCTGGAGCAGGGAGGCGAGCCCAGCCAGCCCCGTGGGACTGGAGCCACATGTGACCATTTGAAAAATTCCAGTGAAGAAACTCTGCTCTAGGCCAGTGGTTTTCAAACTTTTTTCCTCAGGACCCAGTTGAAAAAAATCACTTGTACCTGCGACCCAACAATTACATCTTTGAGCAACACATTCCATTATTTCGGCTGCGGCAGTAGGGTGCACTGCAACCCAGTACCTGAAAGTCTGCGACCCAGTACTGGGTCCCGACCCATGGTTTGAAAACCACTGCTCTAGGTGATGTTCTATTTTATAGTGAGTAACAGAGCTGATGCTACACAGTGATACATGTTTCTTTGTCTCACCAACATGCTTTAACCCTGTTCTTGAGGAAATGGTAAGGTTGAGAGGGTGATTAATTTCTTTGACCTACGTTGAAACAACACCTCCCCTCCTCCCCCCCCCCCCCCCGAAAAAAATCAGTAGTGGCTATTGATTTGTACTCTGGTAGCACCCATAATGTACTAAGCATTGTTCACATAAAGGAATACACAGTCCCTGCCCCAAGAAGCTTACAGTCTAAGACAAGCAACGTATGAAGGGTTGGAGAAGGTTGCAATCAAAATATATATGATATTTATGCACATTATAAAAAATACACACAGACTAACTCAGATAGCCTATTAATAGTGGATAGGCTAAAGGACAAGTAGCTGTATTTTTTTTTTTCTTTAAAGGTGGACTCCTGTCCATTAGAAACCAAATTATGGCAGCCACCCCATTTCAAAGCAATGATGGATGATTACTTTACCAAAATGCATCAAGCCAGCAATGAGAATCAAGATGCTCTTAATCCCATTATAATTCCCCTAAAACATGTATTTAATTCGATCACTTTGAAATTTGGTGTTATTACTGAAGAAACTTGATGGTATCCATTTCATCTCACATGGAGTTTGATTTTTTTGGGGGGGTATTTGAATAGTATGTGGGTGCTTTGAAGGCCAAACCTGTATTTCTGCAGTGCTTCCAAACTGATGTATTTTCATTTGTGTCTAGATTGGAAGAGCTGAACTTGTCCTGGTGTGACTTCACAGCTGATCACGTTAAAGCAGCAGTCAACCACATTTCTACAAAAGTAACCCAACTAAATTTTAGCGGATACAGACAAAATCTACAGATATCTGGTAAATAGCAGCACTGAGAACTGGTGTTCTAGTGGAATGATCTGTTATACCTTAAGTGTAGCTCTGATTGTTTAACTGTTTGCACCTCTTCTCAGTCTGTCAGATCCAGAGTGGTGATTTCAAGGGCATTGTAGCCTTTGCCTGCATAATTTAGTACAATTTTAAAAACATGAACCCTAAAACTTAACTCATATTATTGTTAATTTTTGTACATGAGTTCTGACGGACTGAGATCCACTTTTTTATATTATTTATGTGTAATGGCACTTAGATGCCACAATCAGGAATCTGAGCCCCACTGGGCTGGGTGCTGTACACACAAACTAGAAAAAGATGATCCCTGTCTTACAGACCTTACAATTAAAGGCATTGAAACAATACAATTTTCAGTTATGAGGAAAGAACTTTGATTTTCACAGGGAAAAGTTCAGATATCCAGAAAACCCAGTTGCTACAAAGATAAGTGTATTCTAAATTATGGAAATCTTTTAGTGATTTTCAGTTGCATGGTTGCGTTCTAGAGTACCTCAGAATTCCTGTAACCTACTAAATTTCTCCTACTAAAGAGAACAGTTCCTAAATTCAAATAATTTTCTGGTTAGTATATCAGTAGTGCAAATGGCATTTCTGGGGCTCTTATTTTGGACAGAAGACTTATTTTTTGCCAAAACTGAGACACTTTAAATCCTTTAAGAGTCTGTACTGAACAACAGTAGGTGACATAGATTTGGTATATATTTCAAGTGAAATAGAAATGTCCTTTTAAACTACTATAGCTTTTTGTCAAGAACCCATGTTAGTAGAAAACATGTAAATAAGGGTTCAGTAGCAGTGAATAATTCAAACCACATGCAACTTTAAAAGATAGCTTTTACTGGTAAGGATAAGCTGTAATATTGCTGGAAAAAAGTGACTAGCTGATTTATGTACATTTGGCTTTCTTTTCCTCCCCAGATATTAAAACATTGGTGACAAGATGCCCGTATCTCATCCAGTTAGACTTAAGGTAAACTATGTAAATACTCAATCCAATACTGAAACCAAACAGCATAAAGATACCAATGCCCTGACTCCATTCAGGCTGCAATGTCTGTATGGGACCACAGCACAGAATCACCCTCCTGTGCATCTGGGTTTCTGCAAGCAGAAACTAGTGGAACCCAAGAGTTATCGATCTCTACAAACACTTCAGTCCTGAGCCTGGTATGAAAATATCTGAGGCAAGATTGTCTTCAGTCCCCTCTCCTCCTCCTTCCTTCCCCCCAAAACCTAGCACAGATGTCACTCCTTAAAGATTATTAGTTTGCCAAATGGGTTCTCTTCCGATTAGGTTCTTAAAGTATGCCCATCGTTAACTGTTTGTCATAGTACTATCACAATAAAGGGTTCTTGCTCCCTCTTTGTGTCTTGAGCCACACTGTGGCTAGCTCACACATTTTAAAGGTATTCTGCTCAAACTTAACTAAAAAAAAAAAAGCTTAAGACAAACATTGTTCACAGAAAATTTCTGAAACTCACCTTTTGTGCTGAAAGTTTTCTGTGTGGAAAAACCAGCAGTTACTGTAAAGTTTGCTGACTTTGATACTGAGTGAGTTCTGTAATAAAGGGAGGGAAATTACATAGTGCTTAGCACAAAATGACATCTAAAATTTATTGTAACATCGGTGAATTTCTTCGAAAATGACCCTTTGCCTCAACACCTCCAGCTTTCTTATCCGTTGTGCTATAAACTTTAGGCTAGGTTGACTCACCGGTTCATGTAGTTTCTGCCAGCAAACCTCCAGGTGCACAGAGGGTAGACTGTGCTGGGGCCCCAAGGAGATGGAATTTGCAGACTTAGGGGGATAGAAGAAAACATATCTTAAGCGGCCTTTGTGTTGTGTGGATTTGGGGTTGTTCTCATTTGGGGCAGCTTTCTTACAGCTTCCTATGGGCTGCATTGCTACCTAGAATCCCTGTAGTGCTGTAGGTGCATGCTGTATGCCAAGGTAGACTGTCGAGAGAAATGCTATGAAGTCTTGAAGTTAATAGCGGACTTAAGGTACAATAACTTCCAGATGAACAAACAGTGGCATATTATATCAGATATCAATGTATTCTGACTGTGGTCAGAGGGAGCTATATAGCTGACAGTATTTTTGTGGATATGCTAGTTACCTAGATACAAAAAATCCTTTTCTGGAAGCGATAAACTTGTGCAGCCTCCTTGTGTAATCTGGAATGTAAAGGTTACTTTTAATTCCTAAATTTCTGTATAAAGGGGGAAAGAAGAAAATGAGGAGAGGGTGGGAAAGCAATCAAAACATGTACTGCTTATTCTATAAGGCTTGACAATGCCCATTGACGTCTCATATTCAAAACAGCATACGACTAGTAAACTTGTTCTTTTAGTCTAGCCTTAAAGAGAGTCTTTTCCCTAAAGCAACGTTTCCTGTGCCATAGATCAGAACTTTCCATTACCTTCACTAGATGTTGGATGAGGCCTATAAACAACATCAACCGTGGAGGCCTTGTATTGCCTCTCATGTATTACTAACATGATTATAAAATATCAAAATAAAATTTCATTTGTGCCATCTCAGTTCAACACTGTTTAGAATTCTTAACGTGTAGAGCAATTTTCTTTTGTGACCTACGTTCCTGTGCCAAAAACAGCTTCCTGAAAAACAAGCTGCTTTTTTCTCCCTCCGAAAATAAGTGATAGAAATTGGTGATTAATTTCTAATATGTAAGGAATAAAACATGTTAAATTTGAAAATAGTTAATAAGCTGGTGAAGAAAGCTTTTGAAGGCATATAAATGTTTAGTATTAAATATGTGCAAAACTTTTCTGCCTGAATTTTGAAACCTTTCTTCTGTGTGCCTGGAAAAGGAATGTTTCTAATCTTGCTTTGCGTATCACCTTTATCACAGTGACAGTGCAATGTTGAAGCCTGAATGTTTTCAATATTTTCATCAGCTCATCTGCCTGCAGCATTTGTCCCTTAGCAGATGTTATCAGATATCTCCTGCGGATTTACTGTGAGTAATGCCTTACAGTTACAATGATAGTTTACGATTAAAATTTAATTAAAAGGTAATCAGAAATACTTAATAAAACTGTTCAAGATCCTGAATTTCTTTATAAAATTAAACTGCCAATAATATCTTTAAAATAGGAAAGGAAGGCTGGGACTAAGAGGAGGATCCAGGGTTGGAGGAGGCAGGGGCAGAGCTTGGAATGGAACTGAAGATTCGGAGGTTTCTTCTGTGAAACCCACTGATGAAGTCTCTCTCTCATTTCCCTCTCGTGCTGATGCACATACATGACAACCAGCATGCCAGCAATTAATCTGTTAGCGCAAGTGGCAGAAGTCTGTGCTGTGGGTCTAAAGGTTCCAGCTCTGTTGATGAACCATGTGGGTGAAAATATTCCATATAATGGAGTTCCTGGGTGTCTTCAGTTTTTAAAAGACTGTTAGGGTGCAAAGTTAAGAACTCAGTTAGGAATTGCCTGAATTAAGGTTGCCTGTATAACTTCAGTTAGCCTCCCTTGTGTGTATGTGCATTTATGATAGAGTCTAATGACATGATCATGTACTATCTTTTCCAGGGAACCTCTGCCTCATTGAGGGCACAGCCTGAATGGTACTCTAAGCAATTAATCAATATTTCATTTTATCTTTGTTACTTGTGACAGTCAATTCCCTGAATCTGGCCTGGTGTGCCACTGGGGCCCCCAATCTCCACTCCTGAACCCCGATTCACCTCGCTTAGCCAGGTGACCACTCACTCCTGGGTCAGTCTACACTAGTCTTCTGCATGTGATCAGTCCCAGGCAGTGGGCGTGTGCTTACCAGCCACACTTGGAAAGGTCCCCCAGCGAGCACCCTCAGCCCCTAGATACCCCACCAGGAGCCACTCTCCTACTGTAATTGGGATTTTTCCCTAATCACCATAGACTCAAGTCTATTCCTTTAACATTGAAAGGAATAGGACCAGCCTCACTCATGCACACATTCAAGTCCACACAGCTTTAGATAAAACAAACACTAGTTTATTGATTAGGATATGCTTTTAAGTGTTTATATAGCAAATCAATGCATAATCATTTTAATAAAGCAGACGGAAATAACCACCACTAAATAAAAGATAATAGATGCATTATATTCTACTAACACTATTCCAAGGTCACTCTTTAGTCTATTCTCCTAATTCTTACCCCCAAAACTGGCTGCTGGTGGTGTTTAGCCAGCTTAGGCCCATCTGGCTAGGGGTAGGCTCTATATCTTGCAGTACTTGTAAGATGGTGTTTCCCTGGCCAAAAAGCAGCAGGTTCTCTGTAGTTCAAACTGCCTCTGTTTTCAGTCCCCTCTCTGTCCATCCCTCTCTGTGCTGTGTGATTTCTTTTGTCCCACCTGACCTAGGCCATCTAATTTGCATTACCGTTGTCATGTAATTCCCCAGCCTCTGTGCTAGAGAGGTAGTCCTGAGGGTATGTGCTCTCTAACATGCTTCACATCTGTACACATACATGATGCTGCAGGAAACATGATATCATAGTAATGCTGTAGAATAGGTTTTGAGCATTCATAAAGGAACCTTGCATAGCATAACTGGCATCAAATCATACAATCACAGTGCAAAAGTGAACTGAAAAATCATATAGTTCATAGCCCTGGGATGCACAGATGTGCATTGTTGCACACCATTCGAACACAGCTTTGAACATAAAATTAATTTTATTTAATTTAATTATTTATTAATAATTCATTTAATTTCCTTATAGACAGTGGTGCTCATTGCCACAGTACCTGAATGCTTCCCAAACATTAATGAATTTAGGTATAGGGGAATTATTCTCATTTTACAGATGGGCAGCTAAGGTACAGAGAAACAGATTTAAAGACATTTAGCTGCCTAATAGCCATTGAAAATCCTACTGGGTGCCTAAATGCTTTTAAAAATCTGGCCTGAAAAAATTAAAGTCAGATGTGTCCTCTGATTTTGGGTACTCAATTTGAGATGCTTACATTTAATTTTATTTTCCTCTCCTCAGAGCAAATAGCATTATCCCTCTCTTTTTATGGTCAAATCACAGCTCTCATTGACTTGGTTACAGCTGTGAATGCACAGCACTTTCACCAAGCAGACCCCAGAGTCTCATGTTGGACACTCAGAAAACGAGCCGTATGCAGTTAGTGACCACCTATGAAAAGTTTGTTTTAAGTGACTTGCCCAGCATCACATTGAAACTCTGTTGCAGAGCAGAGCTAGAATCCAGTTCTTCAGGGCAGAATTCTACCGCCTTAACCAGGAGATCATCTTTTCTCTTCTTGCAGTACCTTTCCTCATTCATTACTCACCTTCAGAAACTTCTGAGGCCACAGCCTCATTCACTACACAACTCTGATTCTTCCCCTAGACTAGGCCTGACCTGTGAACTGAATGAGGCAAGAGTTATGGAAAAGTTAGTATGCAGTCATCTAATTAAAGACTGTCATAATGCACACGTACAAGGGGCTGAATTAAAGTTATACAGACAAGCTTAACTCTGTCATTTCCTAACTTTTGAGTGCTTGATTTTGCAACCTGAACATCTTTTAACTTAGTTTTTTTCCCTGTAATACAGAATTATGGTTATGTCAAACTGACCGAAATGGGGCCAGACCCTCAGCTCGTGTAGAGCAGCCTGGCTCTGATTTCAGTGGAGCTATGCTAGTTCCATTTACACCAGCTGACTATTTGCCCCATCAAGTTTAAAATTAACCACAGGCGAAGCTTGTTTTTCCCCTGGGTTATATATCTTCATTTCTCTCTCTCCTTTTTAAGGCTAAAGCATTTTGGATTTCCATTCAAATAGAAGATGTGCTACATTGGTATTCTTTTGAGTATTAAAGGAAGTCATGCTTTGATGTTAAAACTCAAAATTAAGTCAGAACCATGCACACACGCTAGCTTTGCTTCTTGGTAGCATTGGTGTGTGACCCTGGGCAAATCAGTTAGCTGTACTTCCCCCTAAATCTTCCCCCCCCCAAATCAGTTAGCTGTACTGCAAAATGGGAACTTTTACCTCATGGTGGCCTCAAGGATTTCTAGCAAGGGGACAGTTAGCAAGTGTGCCAAGTGCAGTTTGGCATTCAGCTCTTGTTGACTTTCTCTCAGTAGGTGGTACATGTTTAGCTGTCCTTCAAAACCTTCCTCCAAGGTATGTTTATATTCTCTGGTAGAAGATGTTGTTATAGAAGTACAAAGAATTACTGAACATCACATTACACACTGAGCTGGGATTCCTCAGTCCTGACATATAATGGCAATGCTTAAGGATGCTCGTTGAAGCCTTTTACTCTTTCAGTTTGTACTGAGTCAGCTAGTTCAATGTTAGTGTAACGTTTTCTCAGTAGTGAGAAGGGAGTAAGTTTGTGAAAGCTTATCACAGACTAATAGCTCGGTAAATATTTACATATCCTCTTAAAGAGGATTAAGTAGCTGAGCTGAAGGAATTTCAAAACCCAGCTTATTTTTTCAGTAGCACAGAACTGCTGCCGCTCTGGTGCCTATGAAGATGTTGTGCAAGTATGTCTTTAAGGATATTATTCATGGATCCATTTCTGTTTTCTAAACGACACCAGATTGAGTCCCTCCTTTCTTAATGCCCACAATAAATGGTTTTGCATAATCTGTTTAGTAAAACAAAGCATTCAATGGTTAGATGCATAAGAAATCCAAATCTGCTTCTTTAATGATAATATAAAAAGTTGCCAAAACTGTTTTATTTACAATAAAGTTCTATATGATGAAGTTTAAAAAATGAGAAAACATGCAGTGGATCTATATAAAATCCTGAAACTAGGCTGTTAAAATGGAAATCAGTAGATCTTTAACTCTGGTATAGTGATGTGGCCATGGGATAGCTCTGTGGTGTTTGTTCCTTCTGAAGAATGCATCTGGTCCCTGGCTGTTTGCCAACATATATTTAAATAGTAGCTGGACAAAGAGTTGAGCACTCAAGGAACCGAGTCTGCATGCCGGCTCAAACATCACCACAAACTGGAGATTTAAGACACTGTTCAGTAGCTAGGTATTGGATGTAACCAGGGTCTTGTCAGATGGGATGAGGGGAGACAATTGACAGGAAAAGAAATGTAAGGATGGATTCTCCCTTCTCTATCACTGATGGCAATTCCAACCTTCCCTGTTCTCCCCTTCCCACCACCTTCCTCCCCTTTCCCTGCTCCGCATCCCTCAGGTTTGCAATTTCAGAGCCATTCTGAAGTCTCTTCTCTCTCTAGGTTAATAGTACAACTACATCACATATTTCCTTCTAAACCTATCCATTCTGCTGGCCCTTGTCTCAGCTGTATTCTCAGCACTGCTTCTGCCCCCACCACCTTATCTGACCTGTTGCCATGACCCTTCAATCTATTCAAAATGCCACCACCAAAATCACATACCTTAGCCACGCCAGAGTCAGTTTGCTGGTTATCAGGATGACCTCTCCTTCCTGAGCGTTCAGTTTCTCTGTCTACTTCTCTCTTGAGAAGGATTTAGCGCATCATGAGTGATGAATAAACTACTAAGAGACTATTCCATAGTCTGAAAAAGAGGTAATAATTAAATAAGGGCTGGTCTGCACTGGTGACTACATGCAAGCTACATAATGGAGTTTGGGGATCTCTGTGGATGTACTTGTGTTCACATAATGTGGTATCTTCACGGCATTGCATTGCGGGGAGACGCCCTCCCATTGATAGAGCACTCCCCAATTGACTAGTGCATCTACACACACCCGTTCCCTCGAAAGCAATGGCAGCAGATAAGACATAGCCTCAGAAGTATTTCTACAGAGTATTTCTACAAGGTCATTGATGGGTAGGATTTATCACCTTGGTGCAACTCACTCCACTTATTCTGAATGGTGATTTTAATAGTTCATTGCTATTGCAGTCAGTAAAGAAACCTGTGTCCTGCAATAAAATGTCCTGCAATAACCTAGAGTTTGTGAGGCTCATAGGTTCTGAATAAAGTTGGACTTAACGTGCCCTTACACTTAAATTCCTTTTACCCTATTCAAGCCAGTTTGGCAATTGAACTTCTTACTGAATTACCAGAAAAAAGCATAAAGTTTCAATTAAATTATAAAACCCCCTGATTTTAAATATAATAGGGGCAAATATTTATATAAAATACTATTTTCCAGACTTTCATGGAAGAATAATTGTACTATTCAGTGTGAGCCGTTTTTGCAGTCTACTGCTAAGTTTGTTTGTTTCTCTCCTTCTAGTGAGCTTGGTGAAATTCCCACACTAAAGACTCTTCAGGCTTTTGGAATAGTGACTGATACTTCTCTACAGCTCCTAAAGGAAACGCTTCCCCACATAAAAATCAACTGTTCACATTTTACAACCATTGCACGCCCAACTGTTGGCAGCAAAAAGAACCAAGAGATCTGGGGTATCAAATGCAGACTGACACTGAGAAATCCTAGTGATTTGTGATGCACCATTTGCTGGATATTTCCTTTGTTGGCATCGTGCGGTGTGGTTCTCCAATAACCGAAACGCTGGAGCATGACTCTAGTTTTTCTTGTAAAAAAGTTTTAACTTAGTCTTATGCTATAATTTTCTTCAGTTTATTTTTAGTGTCCTCCCCTTATTGCCTTCAGAAATGTGTCCAGAAGTATTAATTGGGTATGAGTAATTGTAGGTGTTTTTTTTTAAAAAGTCATCTTGTTTTTACAGAGATGTTTGCAAAAACCAAGTGACTGTTGCAATTGTGCTAAATGTGATTGTTAGGCAGTTTTGTAATACATGGGGCAGCTGTTCTAGGTGTTGTGTAATACATGGGGCAGCTGTTCTAGGTGTTGTGTAATACATGGGGCAGCTGTTCTAGTTATTTGGGAATGTGCTTAATTCTCCAGGCTGTGATGTTGCTTTATTTGAGCAATTAGGGTCGAAAGGTGCTTTTGTAACGTTTTTCCAAATACACAGCTTTGAGAGGTGTTCCAGCTGTTTTACTTCATTACAACTCAATACTTTCCTGCTTTTTCTCTGTTTGAGTTTGGAGCTGAGAATGAGTAAGGGCATTAAGACGATTCAGACTCTTAACTAAATAGCACCAAATATTACTGCACATCCTATCTACTTTTTTGAAGGGAAGCAGGAGGGAATAAACTATGGCTTTGGACACTAAATTCACTGAACCTTAAGACAATAAGGGCCATGGGAAGGGAGCGCCACGTAAAAGGAGCTATGATGAGGAAGCTGAATACTATACTAGTTATAGGCAGCAGAACAGAGCTAGGTGGAAGTTTTTTCAGCAGTTACAGAAGTGGCCCTCATTGTTTCATAATCACTGTTTTGAGGCGTTTAAAACTTGTGATCTTTTTGCAAGACCAAGGATCTCACCTGTCAGGGTGATGTTTCCATTGGGTATTATCTGACTTACAGTCCAGTTCTGTGCCATTTAATCAGTATTTAACTTCTCCTGATCTGCTATTTCCACAGATTCTAAAGATGCTTTATTAGTGAGAGCAGCGCTGTCCCAGGGGGCAAGCGGGGCCCAGGGCCAACTGGCTTAGGTGGAGCCCCGCCCCCCCCATGCTGGAGGGGAGTCGGGCCACTCCATCCCCCCAGGGAGCCAGCCTGGGCGGGGAACCTGAGGCCGCCGGCTGGGAGCTGGCTCCGGCCCCGGGGGAGGGGGGAGCCAGCCGCAGCCAGGACCCCAGGCTGCTGCGGCTGCAGCTGGTGCCCCAGCCTGGGACCCGAGGCCGCTGCCAGCGAGGGCTGGCCCTGGCCACACGGGGCAGTCAGCCCCGAGGCAGGTCCCAGCTACTTGCCCCACCCCTGGGCCTGCCTGCTCCGCCCTGGGGGTGGGGAGGACTAGCCCAGGGGCCAGGCTTAGGGCTCCCTGCCTGCCCCGCTGCCTTCGGCTCCCTGCCGAAGGCAGCAGGGAAGTGTGTGGCTGTGGGGGTGCCACAGTGGGGGCCCTGCGTAACCACGGGGCCCGGGGTGATTGCCCCCCGCCACCCTCCAAGGGATGGCCCTGAGTGAGAGCAGCTCTTCATAGGTAAGCTTAG
Organism: Pelusios castaneus; assembly: GCA_007922175.1. Classification (NCBI taxonomy): domain Eukaryota; kingdom Metazoa; phylum Chordata; order Testudines; family Pelomedusidae; genus Pelusios; species Pelusios castaneus. The sequence continues at coordinate 4,077,689 of ML685863.1, read as the reverse complement.
TACCATATTTCTGTTTATAGTTTTATCTATTCAATATATTTATATATTCAATTATATATTAATTGAGGAGACTCTACAGGGCAAAGCAGCTGTAAAAAGGGAAATACACAGAACCCCAAAGCTCTTCAGGGCAAGGAAAGGATGGGGTTGCTTGGATCTAGTGGAGGTTAAGATCTCTACAGGACAGAAGCAGCAATCTTGCAGATGTTTGCTGTAGCTCAGCAAGAGCTTTGTCGCCATAGGTTCTGTTAGGTTCTACAGTGCAGAAATGTGGCAATCCTTAAAAGTTTCTAGGCTCTATAATGTCCCCCCCAAAAACTTAGCAACTTTGATGGAAATTCAGCAGAGAAAAGTATATATGAAACTATAGAAGTGAACAATTGGATAAATATTCAAGCCTATTTGAAGGGAAGAATGGACATGTGGCTAAAGCAACAGAGTAGGCATTAGATCTGGTTCTTTGTATACCACGTGTAAAATGAATGTAGTACTTACTCAAGATGGAGGTTGTTAGATGGAAAGGTGGCAGGGCCATAAGGTTACTTACAGAAAAAGGTATGTACAACCATAAAGAAATTTTGGTAATAGAATATATGGTGTCAACAGGGAAAGAGGAGGATCTGAGTTTTTTCCCCCCACACTTGTTCCTTTACATGGAGGAATGATGACAATTTTCAGCAGGCTGAAATTTTTGTATGTATGGAGCAGTTCACATATCATTAAGTGTTCTGCTTTGAGTTATCAGCAGAAGTTGAGACCACTATAAGTCTTCCTGTATCCTCCCGTTTCTATACTCTATCAATCTGGTCACAGATTCACCAGAATTTGTCAGCCTTTTAGTGTAAAGCTCAATTAGTTCTTTCTTTTAAGTGCAACCAGTGTGAAAGATAATGGCACCCAACTCTAATACCCCCTTTCTACCTGTGCCTGTCCCTCTAGAGAATTTAAAAAGAATCTCCCTCCCCCCATCCTCCCAATTAGAAACAGAGCCCTACTTCAAAGGAACATGCACTCCATGAAATCCACTAGAAACTGCTATTGCTAATCAGTTTTATGTGGAAGGTTCTCAAATGCAAGAGTGAGGGACAGCAGTGTAAAACATTAAAGGTGCGCTGAATGCTGCTGGTGCAGCATTTCAGTGTTGATACTACCTATGCTATGCTGGTGTAGGTAATCCACCTTACCAAAAAGCTTAGCTAAGTCAACCTCGTGCTGTCCACACAGAGACTTAAGTCAGCTTAACTACACTGTTACAGGGCTTGGGTTTTTCCATACCTTTATGCCAACCTAATTTTCTAGTATAGATGAGGCCTACATTAGATATGCTCTTTCATCTAATGACTGTCATCCCAGTTAAAAATTCTTAATCATCTCTTGCGGGAGGTGACTCACTTATTTGGACCCTTTGCTATTCCCCGATGCTCAGGGCCATCCTTTGGGGGGAGGGGGGCCACGAACGGGGCAATTGCCCTGCGGTAATGTGGGCCCCCCACGGCAGCGCTTCCCCCTGCTCCCCGCTGGCTTCGGGAAGCCGAAGGCAGAAGGGTGGGGCAGGAGCACTTCCCCTGGCCCCTAGGCCAGCCTTGCTCCCCGCCCTCAGGGCGGAGTAGGTGGTTGGGTCCCAGTCCCTGGGCCGCCACGGCCACCTGGGGTCCTGGCTGCGAGTGGGGTGGCAGCAGCCTCGGCCGGGGATGGCTCCCCACCACCCAGGGCTGTGTCCGCGACCTCGGCTTGTTGCCGCCCTGGGTTGCAGCCTCAACCTCGGCTTGCTGCCTCGCCTCCCTGGGCCGCAGCCACAGCTCTCCAGGGCCACGGCAGCAGTTGCCCACCACCCAGTGGGTGGCCTCAGCTTCCTGGCCTGTGGCCACGGCTCCCTGGGCTAGCTCCCCGGGGGGGGGGCCACGGGCCCCTGGGGGGGGGCAGGCCACCCCCACTGCACTCCACCACTATGAGGGGTGGGGGCCCCACCTAGGCCGATTGGCCCCTGGCCCCGCTCCTCCATAGGGACGGCCCTGCCTATGCTAGTGGTTCTCTACCCTTCCAAACTCCTGCATCCCTTTCAGAAGCCTGATTTGACTTGCCTGTCCCAAGTTTCACCTTCCTTCAAAACTACTTGCTTCCAAAATCTGACATAGAAATACAAAAGTGTCACAGCACACTTCTACTGAAAAATTGCTTTCTCAAATTATCTGAATGAAATTTTAGTTTGTACTGGATTTCACTAGTGCTTTCTATGTAGTCTATTGTAAAACTAGGCAATATCTAGATGAGTTGGTGTGCCTCCTGGAAGACCTCTACCTAACCTCAGGTAACCCCTCCCATACCCACTGTGGGGTAGTGGGGCACTATTCCACTCAATTTGTTGTTTCTGCATTTCTCCCACTTGACATATGGGTTGAGAGAGGGTTGGGTTTACTCAGGACAGCAGGGTTACGTACCTAAGCAGCCTGACATTTTTGAAATAGTTTGTATGAGTAAGGCTTTGACAGTATGGGATCCTAAACACTCTTAATTTGTAATTATATGAAAGTCAGAACCCCAATAAAGGGTGAGATGTTCTCTGCATAACTTCAGAGAGACATTTTAAAAAAAACCCATCGTGAGTTGGAGGTTTCAAGGGTCAGCCACAGCTGAATGTTTCATAGTCTAGAAAATGACAACAAAACTAAGACTGATTAGTAAATATAGAGCAAGTGACACTCTAAGCTTGGAACACAGAACAGTATTGTAAACTGTATTTCTCTCCATAAATACTGTACTAGTAAAAGCCACAGCACTCCAATGTTCTCCACAAACATTTCAAAATGGCTCTCAAAGCTCTATTTCTCTAGCGATGGGAAAGTCATTGTTTTCCCCCAACTTGAAAAAATATCAATTGCCTATGGAATGGAAACAAGAAAATCAGGGAAATGTTCGTGTGTGCTTAAAGTGCTCTAAAAGCTGCAGCTATGGGAACTATTTGTTTATAGATGGGTGCGTGGACTACACTTTTACTCTAGGACTGCCTTATGTGAAGTGTTTCAGAACACTGGGTCTTTCAGACCCGTGCTGCTGTGTTCAGGATGACTGCAAATCTGCCATCAGAATAAGATGCAAAACCCACTTCAATTTAGCTTTTCCATGCTGTTGCCAAGGGATCGAGGGGGAAAATGGAGCATGGGAGAAAAACTGAAGTTCTTGCAGTCTTAAGTGCAGTAAATGTCTGTACACTGAAATTAAACTCATAGTACAATTGTGGGATAGATGCTTTTAATCCTGTGCAGATCAAATATTTAAGATGAACATGGTATGTTAAGAAGTGTCAACAGGGCTATTGTAAAAGGAAATCCTCCTCACCCATCTAAGGATGTTAACAAGCATGGTGGCAACACTGAACTTTCCAAAAACCATCAGTGAGGCCACATCCAAAAGGCTCACAGGCAAAGTAAGCAGTCGTGGCATAGATGCAAGACCTTCTCTCATGGATCAGTAATTGGATAGGATAGATGGTCAGATTTCACAATGGAAAGAGGTGATGAGGAGGGTCCCTCAAGGATTATTTATGATTGTTCAGTATAATCATAATCTGGAAAGGAGTAAATAGTGAGGTGGTAAAGCTTGCAAATGATACAAAATTATACTCAAGATAGTCAAGTCTGCTACAGACAGCAATGGAACTTAAAGAATCTCACACAACTGAGACACTTGGCAACAAAATGGCAGATGAAATTCAATGCTAACAAATGCAAAGTAATGTACATTGGAAAACATAATCCCAAATCTACATACAAAACAGTGTGGTCTAATTTAGTTAGCACTAACCGTCAAGAAAGAGCTCAGAAGTCCTCATGACAGTTTCCTGAAAACAGCTGCTCAATGCACAGCTGCAGTCAAAAAACTAACTATGTTAGGAACCATTAGGAGAGGGTTAGATAAGATGACAGCACATACAGTGTCACTATACAAATCCATGGTGTACCCACACATTGAATACTGTATGGGTGCAGTTCCGGTGACCCCATCTCAAAATTTACAAGAATTAGAAAAGGTGCAGAGAAATTCAACAAAAAAGATGATGGGTACGGCACAGCTTCCAGTGGAGGAGAAACTAAAAAGACGGGCCTGTTCACCAAAGACTGAATCAAGCAAGGATAGGGTAGAGGTCTATAAAATCATGAATGGTATGGGAAAAGTGAATAGAGAATTATCCCTTCACATAAATCAAGCAGCAGCAATCACCCAATGAAATTGTCAGCAAGTTTAAACCAAACATAATACTTCACACCACATACAGTGAACCTCTGGATCTCATTGTCAGGAGATGCTGTGAAGGCCAAAAGTATAACTGGTTTCAAAATAGAAGTAGCTGTAGAATAGACCCATCAATGGCTATTTGCCACAATGGTCAGGGACACAACTCCATGCTCTGCATATCCCTAAAACTTTTGACTGCCAGAATCTAGAACTGGAGAGAAGGGGATGGATCACTTGATAATTCAATTGCCCTGTTCTGTTCATTGACAGAAACACCTGGCATTGGTCACTACTGGAAGACATGATACTGGACTAGCACAGTGGTTTTCAAACATTTTTCTTCAGGACCCGGCTGAAAAAAATTATTTATGCCGGCGACCCAACAATTACATCTTTGAGCAATGCATTCCAGTCTTTTGGCAGCAGCAGCAAGGAGCACTGCAACCCAGTATTGGGTCCCAAACTTAAGTTTGAAAACCACTGAGCTAGCAGGACCATTGGTCTGACTCAGAATGGCCATTCATTGGTTAACACAAACAACAAATCAGCTCATTACATAGACAAGCACATAAGGACAGTTTAATTGGTTTTAAAAAAAGATTCAGTACTATTAATTAGGATAAACCTGAACATCTCTGCAAGGCAGATAAAAGTCATGCAAATCTTGTTATACCCATAGTGGTAGCTGACAGGAAATCCTGAAACATTTGTAACCACCATACTGGGTTGAGCCACCTTACCTCTCCAGTTCGTCCAATATTTCAATTTAGTGACTTTTTGCCTTTATTTCTTGATTTGCCAGAGGTTTCGGTTAGTAACTCCTAAAAGCTGATATTTCACTAGAACTTAGTTTTTCACAAAATACTTTTAAAAATTGAATTGTTCACAAGAACCAAATACCTCTTGATGCCAACTGGCGAAGGGAAGGAGTTTAAGGATTACAGGGATCCCCTGGGTTGGCTATTTACATTCTAGTGCAGTGTGTCACGTAAGGTTTCTCTACTGCAAACCTGTGTTTGCACTCGTCTTCATAATCTTTGTGACATGTGGATAATGTGTAAAGAGGTGTTCGTATGTATTAGAAATTAGGTTTTAAAGGCCAGTCACCCAGCTGTAACATGGATTGAGACAGGTTCCACAAACTAGATATGTTACTGTATTCTCCCTAATATATTTGCTAACCATTATACAACTCTTATGGCAGGAAGAAACTTACCATTTCTAGAAATTAGAGTATGTGATTAGCTGAACTCCACTTTGGCTAGTTCAATGGTATTAAACTATACTTTTCTAAAGATACTATAGGCAGCTATAATGACAAGTGACCCAGACCTGTATTTTAGATCTCATATCCAGGCCTGTTGCGGTACAGCATTCCCACACAATTACCATGCTAGGTAGGACATTATCACTTCAGCAGACCAAGAGGGATATGTACATAAAACCCCAACATCACTTTCTGCAGGTGCTTCTTAGGTCTCTGAACTAACCTGGCCTTATGCTCCTTGGCTTTAGAATTTACAGAATCAGAGCACCATATTTTATGTCTGCAGCTAGAATGGAGGAATCCTGAACCTTCCGAGTATATTCATGTGCAAACTGCAATGCTCATTACCTGAAACTCCACTATCAGAGGCTTCTGTTTAAGATTGAGGGTTTTGTCTCCATTTTAATATAACAAATGTAAAAAGTGTAATGCAATAAAGATAATTGGAGCATTGGGCCAAAAGAAATCTCATGGGGTTCAACAAGGACAAGTGCAAAGTCCTGCACTTAGGACAGAAAAATCCCAGGTACTACTACAGGCTGGGGACCGATCGGCTAAGTAGCAGCTCTGTAGAAAAGGACCTGGGGGTTATTGTGGATGGAAGCTGGATAAGAGTCAGTGTGCCCTTGTTCCAAAAAGGCCAATGGCATATTGTGCTGCATCAGGAGGGGTGTTGGCAGTAGATCAAGGGATGTGATTATGTCCCTCTATTCAGCACTGGTGAGACTGCATATATTGTGTCCAGTTTTGGGCTCCCCACTACAGAAAGGATGTGGACAAATTAGAAAGAGTCCAGTGGAAGGTAAGAAAAATTATTAGTGAGCTGGGACACATGACTTACGAGGAGAGAATGAAGGAACTAGATTTATTTAGTCTGCAGAAGAGAAAACTGAGGGGCTTTTGATAGCAACCTTCAACTACTTGAAGGGGTGCTCCAAAGAGGAGGGAGCTAAGCTGTTCTCAGTAGTAAGAGAGGACAGAACAAGGAGCAATTGTTTCAAGTTGCAGCTGGGGAGGTCGAGGTTGGATTTTAGGAAAAACTCTCGCACTACGAGGGTGATGAAGCACTGGAATGGGTTACCTAGGGAGGTGGTGGAATCTCCATCTATGGAGACTTTTAAGGCCTGGTTAGACAATACTCTGGCTGGGATGATTTAGTGGAAGTGGTCCTTCTTTTAGCAGGGGGTTGGGACTAGATGACATCATGAGGTCCCTTCCAACCCTAAGATTCTATGAATGAAGGTGTCTGACACCCTAAAACCAAGAAACAAGATTTTCCTGGTTGTGGTATGTCAATGTCAAATTTTAAATTAGAAAAAGGTCAAAAGGTTGGCCAGCTAAATCCCAAATGGCTCAAGAGCAAAGAACATTGAATATTTTCTTAAAAGTAGAAGTTGTATGAGTATCTAAAACATTCATAAGAAACTGGGAAGTCTCACCCTCATAGGATTTGGAATCATTTAAATGACAAGTTCCCCCTTTTTCTTTTGTGTAGGTCCTCTAAAAATATTTCCTGCTTAGCCCAATATTATCAGAAATGAGGCACAGCAAGTCCAAAGATTAAAATAAATATTTAAAAGAGCACTTGTAACACAAGATGGAGAAGTCCAGGGTATGAAACAGTTTCATACATCATTTCAGATTTCATCCATTACATGTATATATCAACATACCAGTGTTTCTTTTTCAAAAGCAAAGAATGTAAAATTTTAGTTCAGCAAATTAAGTGGTACCTATTGCTTAATTGAAACATGTTCTGGATTGAGCTGGCTCCTGAAATAACTTTGGTTCTTGGAGTTAATACCAGCGTGGAGGGACAAATCGGATCGTCTTGACTTCTGCATTCATACTGTAATAAAAGCATCTTAGACTGTCAGATAAGTTGCCTGTATTACATCCCTTTATAAAAAACACTAGAAATTACCAAATGTTATAGGGATTTTTAAACTTGATTTCTAAAATAGGCATGAGCTCTTCCTATTGGTTTGTTCAATATGGTTTCCAGTATTTCTAATGAGCACAAGCATCCAGTCCCACCTCATTACTTTGGTTTGTACTCCAGCAGCACGCATATCAGAAATACAGTGATTAACTTGAGCAACAAAGCCAGAAGTCCGGGACGACAAACCCATTTAGTGATTTTTTTTTTTTAAAGTCATGAATCCAATTGATATATCAGACCCTATCTTAAAAGCAGATCAAAGATTTGATCTGTGCTATATGGCAGTGTTGCTTTTAAGCACTCTCAACTTAAGGGTCTGAAAATCACAAAGGCAAGAAAACTCATTTTGTAAAATCCATCCCTGTTCTAATTATGACAACACATATCTACCCTCACTTGTTTGGAGAACTAGCCGAGTGGAGGATGAAATTGTTCCCCTACTTTTCTGTGTCCTTGCTTTAGTAAATTCAATCACACTTTTATTTGATAATCTTTAGTTTAAACTCCGTAAGTGTTCTTAAAAGGTAATTACATACATACTAAAAAGGCTACTTTGGGGTTAACACATTCAGACTGCATATTTACATGAAAGAGTTGCAGTTCAATCATCAACAGTGGATATTTGCCAAAACAGCCTATCCCTTGACAGAATGCAGAAACTGTTGTTACGGGGTGATTTATTTATTTCACGTCCAATGAAGTTACTGGAATACTGTGGTTTCGGCACAGTCACATCCCTCTTTTTAAAAATGGATTAATCCACACTGAGGACTATCATGTTTAGAACAAATGTGCAGGTTTTTTCATTAGACATGCAGAAGAGCAACAATTTGGTAAAAGTAAACCCAATAGTTTAAAAGAGCCTATTTGGCTATTTTGACTCCACCCACCGTCTCACTTGCAGCCCAAACAGTTATCAAGTGGACACTTATGCCACATTTTAGTCCCGCAATTTTTAAAAAAATAATATCTAAAGTGTACATAACCTTTTAACTATAACTGAACCCAATACAATGGCTCCACTGTTCTAACCCTTTCAGAGCTCTTAACATTTAAATGAAGTTTAACTTTCATGCTGAATACAAATAAGCCTAAACTACTTATTTGATAAGGGTAAAATCAGTCATCAACCTACTCCACCCATAAAGTCAGAGTTTATCATTTCAAAATGTAAACAATAAATACTTCAAACATCAGTTAACTCTACAGTAGAAACCAACCCTTTGTTGCTATTAAGTCATGTGCATAAAATTCAAGCTGCCGTAGTTTTGCCTAATTCTGCCCTGTAATCAGCACCCCACTTTTCCTGAGATGGTCATATAGATGCTAACCGTTCCTGTGGATGACAATGGGGTTTCCTTCCCTTTTCCCTCCCTCCCCCCACATTATGCTTACATACTTATCTGCATAATGAAGTTGTATGTGCATGTAGGGGCCAAAGATACATTGGCCAGTGTTGAATGTCAGCAGAATAATTTATTACTTATATAGGGCTCTTTATGCACAACCATCAAAGACATTAATTGCCCTATAAAATGCTATCTCCATTCTTTTACAGATGTGGAAAACAGGTGTTGAAGTTAATCCTGTGCTCCATCCAGCAGACCCTGATATCTCCCATAAATATTTTGCATACAAAAACAATCATATGGTTTCTCTGCATCTTCAGAAGTATAGCTACAAAGTAGATCAAGTATTAGATTTAAAACCAAATCATTTTATTTACTACTGCAACTATAGCTTATTTAAAACCCCAAATTATATACTTTTCTCTTCAACTGTCTGATTGACAGAACACTTGCTGGCCAGTTAATGTCATTAAAGTAGCATAAGTTGTTATAATTAAAATAACTTGCATTAAAAAGTAGATCTATAATAGACAACCAAAAAAAAATAAATCTAGATTTCCAATGAAACACAGGGAAAAGCTATCTCACTCAAAATAACTGAGTATTTCTCATCACTGTAATAAACATTTTCTAAAGAAGTCACGAAGTGTAAATACCAAGAGTAGAAAAATCACTGGGAGAGCTGAAAGATCGATCACCAATCATACCACAAAACTGTGTTCTAGTATTTTGAAGAGGATACAAAAATCTTCATTTCAGTTAGGCCAACATCAGGATTTATTTACCAAAGTCTATTCCTTATGCTTGCATCAAGTCAATAAATCTTGACAGCATGCTTTTCTGAAGGGTTCTAGTGTTTGGATCAATTAGTCCCAGATTGCTATTAAAAAAACTGTACATTTGAATATTCAAGGCTAACACTTTATTTCATTTGAATCCAACTACCTAATTTTTTCTTTTAAAAAGTGTTCTGTCACATTCATTTTAAATGGTTAAAAAAAAAAATCACATTTCACTGAAGTTAGATGTATGACTTAGATACATTTCCTCTGTGTCAGGTGCAATAAAGCTCAAAACTGTTTTTCCCCCCAAGATTTCTCCATTCCACAGAATGGGAAATGATTCCAAGTCTTCTTTTTCCTCAATATTTCTTGCATCCAAGGAAGCATATTTTTAAAACTAATGCGGCACTCTGATGTACTGTCTCTCTCTGCAGAGAGTCCATTCTCCGGGTGCAGGATTTAGTTGGATTTCAACATAATGTATTAAACTTCTTTATTCTTCAAGCAAAACAGTGCATAATGCGTCTTCTGTATCGATTAATATTGAAGCTATTGCTCCATCATTAAATTCAAAAGAAATTCCTCCATCTACCACCATACAGGCATCCCAACAACGTGACCGGACACAAACCCTGCAAAAAAGAGAAGTGTTTCACTCAGATTTCTTATAAAACAATTAGAAAATATACCACTTCATAAAGTATTAGCTAGACAAGGTAAGGTGCTAGTTCTGATAGAATAGTCCCTTTGTTTTATGTGTTGGTAAATCCATACCAGTAAGTAGATAAGAATTATTTTTAAATAAATGTATATAATTAAATTTTTTTTAAAAAAATTTAAGTTTGGTTGGGTTTTTTGGGTTTTTTTTTTTAACAAAACAAACCAATTTAAAACTAAATTTAAACTACGCCCATTCTAAGATCTAAACTTCTTATGAACTATTAAAATAATTTAGATTAAATAAAAAGTATTAAATAATAAATACTTGCTGCCAAGTTTTAAAGAAAGTCAAAGCACTGAACTGGTCGAAGTCACTGGGTCAGCACACAGAATGAGAAATTGCTGACGTGCAGAACCAGATTTTGGCAGCAGCAGCCTCTCTGCATGTACAGAAAGAATATTTTCTTTTATTTGAGTTTATTCAGTTAATTTAGTTCAATCAAATGACTACTTAATTCATAGTTGAGACACCAATTGGGAATTGGAAAAGCAGAAAAACTTGTTTTCCTCTTCCGATCTATCAATAAAAACTAGGAACCAAGGATGAGATCTACCAGTCTTATAAACTTGATGGACATGGTAATCAGAAACAATCTGTTCAGTTAAATTCCTATAGGTAATACCTTTGTTTGATAAATCAATTTGAAATGCACGATTAGTTTTGATGACAAAAAGTTTATCCTAAAGTTTATGTATCCAACACAGTAATGGTAGTTTTATTTAACAAATAAACCATTTAAAAATGTTTGTGTTTTTACATTAATTGAATTTTTATTTCCATCCAAATAGAGTTTGGCATAAATAACAAATAAAATATTAACACTCCAGTACAGTAGTTTTCAACCTTTTTTCATCTGCAGGCCCTTAAAAATATTTGAATGGAGGTATGGATCCATTTGAAAATCTGTAAAGCCGCAGACCATGCGTTGAAAAACACTGATCTAGTAAATAAAAAACCCACATCATTCATTTTGCAACATAATTAAAAACTAAAAATTCAGATTCCTAATAAATAAGAAATTATATAAAAAGTTATATAGATATAATGTATGTACCTGGTTAGCAAAAATAAATACTAAATTTTACTGTAAACCTATATTGAATTGCAAATTAAGCTGTTTTAATAGTTGCCAACCAATGAAAATCAACTGCCCTGGATGAAACTTAAAAGTACAAATACAGAACAAGGTTAAAAAAATCAATTATTTAAATCAATCCATCCTGCCCCCATCCACATGGAATCCCACTGAACGAATACACTATTCTTCAAGCATCTTTTGAAAAGAACTTCAACAGTAAAAATATATAGTTATTATATAATAGCATTAGCACTTTGCTTAGGAGAGAGAAGGAATCTACCTGGAGGATGAAAGTACCCACGCAAATGAAGAATTATACTGTCAGGAAAAAAAAGACTCAGCCTACATAGTGCGACTGTTCAAATAATGAGAATGCTGTAAGCTCAGTTAAGTTTTGAAAGAAAGTTGCAATTAAACCCATTTAATATTGACATGCTTAATGGAAGAGTTCTTAGAAAACAATGTGGTAAATGAGCCAGTTCAGCACAATGCTCCTACCTATGTAATTTCCAATTAAAAAGTCACGCACATCAAGCAGCCATTGTTTACTGCACAAGTAGTTTCATTATTTTTAATTAGCAGCAGTAGTAATTTTCAAACAAGCTGAAAGGTTTGTATGTGAAGCATCTACGTGGATAGATGTGAACGATTTTACCTTTTACTGCTAAGGAAATGCAAGCGTGAAGGAGGCTGTTTATATGTAGAACTGGCTGATTACTGTCAATATTAAACGTGTGAAACCAGATATTTTAAAAGCTAAAGCTTTACCTATACATTGTCTAGAGGCGACCTCTTCTAATACTGAACAAAACAGCAACAAAACATTGCCATTTTCATACTCTTCCAATTAACTTACCTTTAAAATGAAAAGGAACTCAACTGTTGGGGTTTATTCTTCAGAACATGCAGAAAGTGAGAGTGGCATTAATAAAAAACAAGTTATCAAAAATGTCTTACTGACTAAAAATGGGACAGCGGTTAACGCAAGAAGAATCCTAAAGCTCTAAATCTACACTTACGAATGTGGGCAACTTCAGTGAGCAGGGATGGATTAAATTACAGACAGGCACTATAGCCCCAAGCCTACGCTCTCAGATCCCGGAGTCAAATGATAAAGTCAGAATGAAAACTTCCATTTAAAAAAAAAAAAAACATTTCTAACCTCATGGCCATGAAGAAAAGTTTGAAAATGTCCCTGACGCAGTGATGTCTGCCTGAGAATGCAAAAAAGCCTGAAACAACAGCTCTGAGAGGTGTGAACTGGCCATATGTGAACTAACCCCTCACAACTGGTATGTGAATGTGATAAAAGAAGGTCCCAGCCTACACACCCATGCAGATTCACCTCCACTGCGTAGTAAGTATTGGCCCTTCCCCTTACTGCTCCCAGAAGGAAGGCAGCTTCTGCTCCCATCCCTGGGGAATGTTAATGGGGTCACTGTTCCAGCCTTTCCATCACTGTTATTTCAGATGGGGATGGTGCAGGAGGGCCACAGAAAGAAAAGGGTTATGAAAGCCTTGTGTTGTGGCGTAATTAGCGTCCCAGACTGTCTTAATCCATGAACTATACACATTTAATAAAAACAGTTTTGAAACATCACTCAAGTACCTCGTCTAGCACTCAGCACCTTTCCTAACCTGTCTGTAATAAGAAGTACAATGTAACCATTTAGAAGAGCCCACGGTTTTTGACCAATGAATGCCATTAATTTTTATTTAGCACTGCTCATATCTTACAACAAAAACATATTCAGGTATATCTATAGCTCAGAACAACAACTCCAGGCCAAAAACTTTCAGAAACAGGCATCTTCCAACCATGCTTAAACTATGAAAAAAGCTTCAACGGAGCCAAAGACCAACCCTGATTTTCATGTTATCTTCAAAAATTGTTAATTTGAACATATCTTTTTTACTTGAGTCCCCTCTTACTTTTGAGATACAGTCAAATGTCCTGTCCCCTCCCTCTGATGTAAGAAATAAGGTTCCTGAAGTCTCCTCTAGTATGAAAATGGGAACTCAAACTTTCCACAGTACCACCCTCAGAAACAATGCCACCAATCTCTGGCATGGGTGGACTGCATCACATGGACAGAGTAGAGGTATTAGTCTCAAGAATTTAGGGAAGACCTGTAATGTTAAAAGCATCAGGATTTTCAAAGGGATAAGAGGATATCATGTAAACCTTTAGGTTCCTCCTACCATGAATTTTCCAGCAAGCAAAGTCTCATTTTACTACAAACCTTCCATTAGACAAGGTATATGTCACACTTCCTAAGAAAAGGAGTTTCTAAACAGCCCACAGAAAGCAAAACAGGATCAGCCATTCCTTTGCAAGGGAGCACTCATGTACAGAGAGTAAAGGGAAGAAGGAGATGGCAGAATTTGTTTAAAATGCTGTACAAATGGTGTCCACTGCTGGGAGAAAGGGAACAGTGACTCACCTCTTCTATTGACAGTGTCTGTGATGTGACCTTTGGAAAGATAATTTCATAGAGACAAAGCTATCTCACTGGGAGACGAGACGAAAGAATTTCAAGGCCTAATCTATTCAACCAAAATGAAATGATCCAGCAGTTTGTCTCCAGTGTCCCATCTTTAATTTTGTACCAAACAAACCTAATTTAAATTGATATGCAAATAGAATGTTTCAAATACAGAGAATGCAAATGCTTGTGAACATGGTTAAGAACTCAAAAGCTTCTTGCTTTAATAGTTTTCCTATACTACGTTCTGGAGGTCTCAATCACATTCAGACCAACAGATTGGGTAAACTCCCTGGTTTTGTTCAGTTTAATTTTGTTTTTATGTCTGCCCATCTCATGGGATCTATTTAGACGAAGTGAAATTCTTTACTGTGTCTGCACAATTAACCATGACAGTTACTAACAGGATGACACATTTCCAACTCAATATGGACACAAACTTAAATATCAAACACATTTAAGTCAAGCTCCCAGGCTATCTATTTTATTCTACATATTAGTTAAACATTAAGTGTTTGATTACATTTATAGACAATACTTACTTTGAAAAGAAGCCACGCTGCAGACTACTTGAGAAAACCCGGTTTGCAATAGGCTCTCGAATACTGAAAAACATCTTTGGTTCCTCTGGACTATACAGCAGGGAGTCATTATATTCATTTGTTACTGTAAGTAAAAAAAAAAATTGGAGCATCACTTTTTCTAGAGGAATTAGTTATTCTCAAGGTTCCTCATTCCAAGCAAAGGAACAGTTCCACTATCAAACTAATAGTTAGATAGCATCTATAATTTTTAATAGTGCCCAATTAGAATGAAAACATTTTATATTTACAGGAGGAGTCATTCCAGTTCCAATGCTGACTCTCAATTCAAAACCATTATTCAACGCATCAGTTCTCCATTGTAAATGTCTGAAATTCTCTACCAAAATATTTATGCCTATTAGACATTAAAGTATAAAGATGCTTGTATTGCGGATCACATGGTACATTATATTTAATTAAACATGCTTCCTCTTAAAGAAACTACTGTTTAGTGTGATGAAGCACTTTTAAATGCCGTAAATATTAAGTATTAGAGTACAATCAATATGAATTATTAAAGCTGCTATTAAACTGCTGAAAATTGTCATTTTCACTAACCTTTCTGTATTAGTTCACTGCTCAAAGGAAGATTCAAGCTCTCGTGCTTCTTAGCTGTTGAACCAAAGGAAGAAAAGGTCCAATCAGGTAGGATTATCTTCAGATAAAATTAACATGTAATTTCCTGTTCTGTTCCCAACTCACCAATTTTGAGAATCTCTTCCACAGCCTGAGTTGCCACCTTGTTAATATTATAGGACCTAAACATGGAAATAAAGATAATGTTTGGTAAGTAACACATGCTGACAAAATCTCTTCCACACAAACTTCAAAATTATCCATAGGAAAAAAATGTAATTAAGGTTAACCAAAGATGCTAACAATTTCAGAAAGTGCCTGAATACAACTGTTTGGGTTAAAAATTATCTACATTTTGGAAAGCATAGTCATCCAAAACTGAAGTTTCACTTAATTAATGAAAAGACTGGAAAAACACAGGTAAAGTTACACAAATAATCTAAATTCTGCCTCTGTCACCATTCTCAGATCCACTAAACAATTGCTGATAATTTTTCCCTTTATATCTAAATGAAAAATCAATTTAAAATCTGCAAATTGTCAAGTACAGTTAGTCTATGTGAATATCCATGTTATCTTCATTCTCCTCTCCCCCCCCCCCCCCCCATTTCCTGTTACATCTACTTAGTGGACCTAGAGCTGCCAACCCTTCAAAGACTTTCCTGAAATCTCCAGAAATTACAACGAATCTTTGATTAAAGACTGTCATGATGAAATCCTCCAGGTATATGTCCAACCAAAATTGGCAACCTTATCTCATTTACAAAGACTTCTTTCCATTACTTTGGCAATGCAAAAGGGATTTAAAGTGGACCTTATCCTTGAGTAGCATAAAGGTGCCTGAGGGTGAATTAGTATCAGACCCATTTGGTCTTCTAATTTAATACAAAACCAGGGATTACAGCAGTGAGATATATATTTATTCTTTAAGGACCCATTTATACCACCAGAATAATGCAAAAAAGTTTTTGTGTAAATAAGAATCAGGCCTATTATGTTTTGTATTAGATTAGATTAGATGGCTCTTTGCGGTAAGAACTTTCTATGTGTTTGTACATAGTGAAGTACGCCCAAGGCCTTTATCCTAATTGAAGCCTTTGGCACGACTGTAACAAAAGCCACAGAATCTGCTATAAATTTCACTCCTTGCCACCATGTGCTCTAGATTCTATGATTTCATTTAAAAAATGTCTATTTCTAACCCTAAAGATTAAGAATCATGAAAACAGAAATAAGCAGTATTCTCTTCTTGTGTGCAGAAAGCATCCATGTGACCTGCTCCATTCATTTCAATGGATTTTTACCTTTGAAACAGAGTCATCTTTAAGTGACTTAACTATTTTATTGCTGTCCATATGGCATCGGAATCATCTGTTTGGTGTATATTTCCAGGTGCCAAACACTCCAGCAGCAACCCTACTCAGCTGTCAAGACCTACATGCTCATCCTCAACAATTACTACATGAAATTACTCATCTTTAGTACAAAATTCTGCAGCAAAATGAAAACTGAAAAAAAATTGTGGACAGTGAGAAACAACAATTTACTATAAAAACACAAGGGCTACAATTCATTGATATTTGCATGTTAGTAAAAATCTCAGTCTTTACGTTCACTTGAGATTTTCACCAAATTTCCACCACAGTGCTGCAGAAGCCAGGGGCCTTGCCACCACTCCACACATTATAAGTACAGCTGCTTGTCCAAATGTAAGATGTTCAAACACAGGCTGTGCAGTTTCTAAAGACCCTAAGAAAATATATTTTTACTTCACCTTGTGTGTATGCAGAAGTGCACCTGTTTAATCAAAATAATTTAAAGCTCACACCAAGTTTAACCGGAATACCTTCATGTAGACAAACTCTTTCTCCTTCACAAAGAGTCCTTAAACAAAAAGATCTCACATCTTCTAAATTAGGTATGAAAGGAATGGTGGAAGAGAGGAGGTTAGCAGTGAAAGGCGCAGAGAAGGCTGTTTGGGTGATCTCCAAATATGTACTTTCATGCTTTCCAAAGCGTAGGTTATATTTTTCCCTCCTAGACTGCCATGTTTAGGCATTTTCAAGAGATGGCTGCTCAACATTAACAAGAGTAGTTCAGTGACATGAAATTAGTTGGACTCTGTACATCAGACAGATACTGGCTTCCCCATCTCCCCCGAGGCACTTCTCATCTTTAGATGACTTGTTCTACATATTCGCCCGACCAAACCCTACGTCCGCATGGTAGTTTTTACCCTCCTGATCCTCCAAGACTATCCCTTTCAACCATATGGCTGGCTGTCTGCCATTCCCAGTCACAAGAACTGTCTGAGACATATAAGAGGCAGAAAAGCTGAGCACATATTGGTCATAATGATTTTTCTTTTTGTTATTCATCACATAAAAACTTGGTTTATGGCAACTCATGTATTGCCCAAAATAAATGGCCTAGTGCTTTAGAAGCCAACAAAAATGAGCATATTGCAGTTTCAGAAACTTCACATCATTCAACATTTTTTTCAGATGGGAAACGTTTAATACTTAATATTAAAGTAGTGACACTAGCTTACCAGGCTTTTGATCCTGTTCCAGTGCATACATTGAGCCCTGAACTCTTCTGTTTTTCCCATGGACCATCATCAACTGATACCTCATAGTAGGAGGCCCTATGAAGTGAGAATTTAAAACTGGGTTTGCAGGACTTATAGTTCCCCCTGAATAAGACAGAACACACAGCCCTATATCAGGCATGTATAAATGAAGAAGGGCCAGTTTCAAATATAGCTGACAATTTCACAACAGATTTTTCTACAGTTTTGATATGCAGGTCAGCTTTGCTTTGCCGTCTCATGACAGGTTGTGTATGTTTTTTTTTTTTAAACAATACTTTGTTAACATAAAATAATTTACATTATTTTACTTAAGAAATCACAAAGTTAAACTTAAATTTGAATATTGTGTATTTCCAATATAAAATAGCTTTCATCTCCCGCTCTAGCTTATAACACGTTTTGAAGATATTAGTATTTTCCATATTTCAACATGAGTTTTTCTAAGTAGATTCCTCAACTGTTAATACCATTTCATATTGTATTCCATGCAAGTGAGGAACTCTTTATAATTTATCTACTGGTCACAACTTTACGAACAGTTGGGATGTCTGTGTTTTCACAAATGGAACTATATATATACAAACTAACTGGCTTGACTCGTACACTTGTTCTACTTACAAACTCTGCTTATGTTACAAAGTTATATCACAAATCTCAACTGGTAGAAGATTCCAAAGAACAGAAAACTTTTAATATCAGTAAGTAAGAGCAGAGCTTCAAACTACATGTGTAATTACTTCATTAATGAATTATAAATCTAGCTGGATTCTTTAAACAGTTCTGGCTTAATTAAAATCAGTAAGCTTTGTCTCTGCACTATAGAAATTCCTTCTAAACTACAAAATAATAAAGCAGTCGTCTTGTTACAGGACGGTCTTGGAAAGTAGGAGATACGCAGTTTGTGCAGTACGTGAAGTTCTTTGAGATAGTTATCCCTGTGGGTGTTCCACTTTAGGTATCCAGGAGCCCTGTGCATGAGATTGGAGGTTTATGGGAGTAGTGGCAGGTTAGATCACACATGCATTGTCACTGTCTCGCACTGTTTTTGGTGGTTACATAGCACTGTATGACTAACCGTCCTCTGTTCCTTCTCTACTGCAGAGCATATTTTATATTTATATAGCTCCAAAGTAGAGGGGAGACGAGAGAGTAGTGGAGCACCCACAGGGACAACCACCTTAAAAGATTTTACTACACAAGGTGAGAAACCTTCTCTTCCTCGAAAGATGTTTCTTTGGGAGAGCATGCAGGTCCAGGTTTAGTTGGTTTTTGTGTTTATGCTACAGTATAAATTCTAAACAAACTTAACTATTACTATTGAAAAAGAAGGGAAAGGGGAAAAAAAGTTTTGGGTTTGGGGTTTGTTTTTTTTTGAGGGTATGATGAGGGAAAAGGAAGAGAGTAGTAGACAATTTACAAAATAATTCCTAACCCAAATACATATCTACTACTTCAGCACTAAATGAGAAAAAAGGGGTCCAACCCAAGCCAAAGGCAGTAAAGAAGGAATGGAAGGATTGCTGGTTGCACAGCTCTCTGTAACCACCAAAAACAACGCAAGACCGTGACAGCGCACGTATGACCTTATCAAGCATTGCTACCATAGATCTCCAATTTCATACAAAGGGTGTAGACACCCCTAAATTGGAGCACCCACAGGGACACTCTTCAAAGAACCACCATCTTTCTGTGCAATATCGTTATGGGATAGCTGTTGGGCTACAGAGGGGCATTTTCTCAAAACTTCTATGAGCTAGAGCTGCTGAAATATAAGTTAGTTCTGTTTATAAAGTCCAGTCTAGATCACAGAATCAAGCTTTCTGATAAAGTGATATGTCAGCAAGACATTCATTAGTGACATTTGAGTGACAATTCAAAAGTGTCCCTTAGAAAGTTAGCTGTATGGTTGATGAAAGCTTTTATCTGGATAGGTGGGGAAGACTGGTCCTGACAGGCTTAATTTCTAGACATGAACTTCCAGAGCTTTAGATAAACACATTTTTAAAGGACTCAGCATAGAAAAATGTAGGCAACTGAAACCAAGTTATTAAGAAATGGAGCACAAATAAGGAAACACATTTTTAAAGGACTCAGCATAGAAAAATGTAGGCAACTGAAACCAAGTTATTAAGAAATGGAGCACAAATAAGGAAACTAATACATCAAAGACATGATAAGCACTCAAAATAAATTTAGAATAGACAGCAATTATTCTAATACTGTTACTTATTTTCTTTATTGACCTACTGAATAAGCTCTGGGAGGGAATTTTAAAGCTTTTTCTATTAGATTCTTTCCACTGTTAATGAGTCAAAAGATTAAATAAGTGTTCGTATATTTGTCTTTATAAAGCAATCATCCCTGTAGAATCTAGGTGTGATCTCATTGTTTAGATCTTCAAAGCACTGCACAAATACTAGTATTACTACTAATAGGGTTACAATATACTGCACAGGAAATAACCAATTCTACTCACACCATCCTTTGCTATAAAAATATTTGATCCAGGACATGTTCCTAAAGGGAAAACATGTGCAACTGTGCTTGTGGAATATAATGGAACCACAGAGTGTTTTCTACATACTGTACATTCAGTGAGCAAAAGTACTTTTTCTACAGTAAAAGGTGATTGAGAAGTATTGAGATGTTGCTGCATCAGCCTATATTTATCAAGATTATGCAAAGAATGTGATGAGGAAACTTGTTTAGAATTTTTGGTAAAAGTAGGATTCAAAATGCAGAAAGCAAAAAGTGTGTTGTGCTTTGAATCAAGTTTCTACAGCCAGTCTGTGTGTGCAGTCCAGATGGAAGATGAAGCCCTCATGAAACAATTATTCTGTTTTCAGCAGCAACAGCCATGTGCTAATCAGTGCGCACACAAAAGAAGCTACACTCTAAAGGTAAAGAAAAAGGGTAGAATATATTAAGTGATCATGTACCAACCGGCGATGCCATCATTTATCATGTTTTAACTAACTACCCACTCCCCCTACACCTATCTCACAACACTGCCATGATCAGCTGATCAAGGTATTACAGATAGGTCTCCAGGAGGGATTTGATTGTGGAAAAAGCAGCAGAACAATTTTTTCATGAGTGCTTCATCTTCCATCTGGACTGCAACCACTGATATGGGCCTGGGACCCAACCTTAATAACTCCATTGCCTCCACACTGAAGCCGATGTGCTCCAGGCACTCTGTGTGGAATGAGCCTGATATGGGCTGAAGTGCTGCCTCCATGACTAGACGCTTAAGCCTTGCCACTCTGCCCCCAGAGCCGAGCTTAAATCCCTTGCTGATGTGACATTTGCAGCTGATATGGGATTTTCCCAAACACTTTAAATAAACTGGGTGCGGGTCACTGACTGGCATGAGTTGAGCTCATGGGCCTGGTGAGCACAGCAGCATGCTGGCACCAAATCTAGTATCAAAAAATGAAAAACTTCATTCAAGACTTATCAGTAAAAAACCAGCTAAAACCGACTTCCCTAATTCCTAAAAGTAAGAGGGTGTGCCAAGGCGTGACAAAAGCGTTTATGGTAACTAGCTGAAGATTGGTTTGGTGAATGGCACTCATGGTAAGAAGCAACGGAGGTAAGTCAGGGGTGGTCCAACCTACCAGCACGCGCTGGTGTGAGGGAGGTCAAGCTGCCCCAACAGGTACAGCTGAGGGGAATAAAGTTCTCTGGTAACAGTGTATGAGGCAAGCACACATGCCTACAGTGGAATGGACACCTACAAGCACTTGAAGAATAGAAACGGTAAATAAAGTCCTGAAACAAGAATTTTCAACGTAAAGACAAAAAGTAGTCAAAGGTATCTTGGAGAAAGCAGCAACAAGCTTGATACTGATTGTCTGAAACTTCACCCTCCTTCCCCAACTAAGCCATTCTCCTTGGTTACAAAAGCCTGAATGACAGGGAAAATGGTAATGTTGCTAGTGATGGAGATTGGGGTAGGAGGGACCAAAAGTTTGGTTTCGGTCATGTTATGACAAGACATCTAGGAGAAGATAATGGATAGATCTCCATGTAGACTCACAGGCTACGTCTACACTGGCAAGTTAGTTTGAATTAAGGAGGCTTAATTCGAACTAACTAAAGCCATGGCTACATTAGGCTTTAGTTAGTTCGAATTAAGGGCTTCCTTAATTCGAACTAAGAAGTTCGAATAGGGTATTCGAACTAAAGGGTTAATTCGAACTAACTAGTTCGAATTAACCAATGTGGCCATGTTAATTCGAACTAATTTCTTAGTTCGAACTAACCAGCCATTGAAATGAATGGGGATCGCTAGTTTGAACTAAGTTTTCCTAGTTTGAATTAAGCTAATTTGAACCAACTAAAATTAGTTCGAATTAGTTCGAACTAATTTTAACAAGCGTAGACATAGCCATAAATCATAAGTTAGGAATGGAGAGACAGATCTCCAAGTCATCATAAAGATGGCAGTTGAAGCCAGGTGAGAAGATAAAACCATCAAAAGCAAGAGTGATTTTATCTCCGGGCTGGAGCGAGTGAGCCGGGGTTTCTAATGGAACAGGCTTGCAGGCTCATTCAACCAAAGGGAATATAATAATTCTACATTTGTAAGTTCAACTTTCATGATAAAGAGATTGCACTACATTATTTGTATGAGATGAACTGAAATATTTTTTTTGTTTATCTTTTTACAGAGCACGTTTGCAATCAGTATCGTCAAATGAGGACTGTGCACTTTGTATTCTGTGTTGCAATAGAAATCAATATATCTGAAAATACAGAAAACATCCAAAAATATTTAAATAAATGGTATTCTGTTTAACAGATGAGATTAAAACTGCGATTAACTGTGATTAATTTTGTAATCGCTTGACAGACCTAGTAACTATATTTTTCCCCATGACAGTCTGATATTCATGGGACGAAAAGAAATATGGCAGTAAAAACAAAGATCATCACTAAACGGATATTTAAGCAAAAACAAATTTAGACTGTGCCACACTTCAAAGTTTAACAATCCAGAAGTTTAGTGTACCTGGATGAGAGAGATTCTCCAATGAAGACTTCATTTAGTGCTCTCACAGGCAAAAGATGTGGTCCAGAAATCTCAGATCCTATAAGCATTGAGCAATTGATAGTTACTAAAAATCAAATTATTGTGAGTTTTAAATTACATTGCTAAAAACTGAGTTTTCAAATTTTTCTTAATTCATTATTAGTAACTGATTATAATTAAGAGTACATATATTTGCAGTCTTAATCTTTAATTTTCTTAATAGTTTTACTAATGTATTTAATCTTTATTTTTCTTCATTTACATAATTGTGGATTTTCTGAAGAGTTCACTTTTCTGGCTGAGATTTTCCAGGTTTGGTCTCTACCCAAACAGACTTTTCCATGAAAGTTGAGGAAAAAAGTTTAGACACATGAATCTGAGGAGAATGAAGAAAAAAAAAGTTTTGACTGTATTTTGCCAAAACCTGTGGATGACCAGACAAGCTGAATTCTTCTCTTCATAGTGAGCGTAATAACCTTTGGAACAATTTACCTAGGGTTGTGATAGATTCTCCATCATTTGCAATTTTTAAATCAAGACTGGGTGTTTTCTTAAAAGATATGATCTGTTTCAAACTATAATTGTTTCAGGGATGTTCTATAGACTGTGTCATGCAGGAAATCAAACTAGATAATCAGAGTGGTTCCTTCTGGCCTTAGAATCTATGAATAGGTAAAGCTCTAGCCAAGTTTTCAATTACCTCTACCAGGCTATCCAAGGATGGTACAAGAAGTTCTACAAGAAAACAGTTATGACATCATGCTTACTAGAAAAGTATTCTCCTAATCACCATTAGTTAGGAGATAGTTTATGCCCAACTACGAGGGTTTCATCATTTCCTATTTTTTTAATCTTTACCGTTATAAGTCTATATATTTGTTATGCATACAAATATTCAATCTTTTCTGAATCTTTATAAACATAGCCTTAATTTCTTATGACAATAAGTTCCACAAACTAATTATGCACTGAGTAAACAAGTATATATTAGTTTTAAGATCTGCCAACTTCAATTTCTTTGACTGTCCCATCCTTTGTTTTGGTATTATGAGACAGGATGAATATTTATTTCACCTTCTCTACAACCTGTTATGTATACCTTTAACATGTCCCCTCTTATTTGTCTGCTCTCACAAACATCTTTTCAGTCCTAATCTTTTCAGTCTCTGGATAGTTTTCTTATGCCTTTTATCATTCTTAGCACTTGTTTTTGAATCCCTCTATTGATGGCATATCCATTTTGAGATGATCAATTGAAGTAATGATATTATGCTATTTTCAGTATTAATTTCCATCCCATTCCTTATTTGATTTTTTTATTATTATTTTTTAAATCACTACTGCAAACTGAGCAGGGGCAGAATATGAATGTTTTACACTCCTAGGAAATTTGCTGAGAAGAAAGAGTAATTTCTTCTAGTTTCACACAATCACTGGAATTAAGGATGCAGCTGAAAACCTTCAGGAACTCATAAGTCATCCCGAGGGAATATCAAATCCACCCACGAGACCATTTTACTGATGCTTAATAGAGGAAAAAAGATGACCCCCAACAAAGAATCCTATGGCACTTTTAAAGATTAACAAATTTATTTACTGCATCAGCTTTCATGGGCATAAAAATGTATTTATCATGTGATAAATACATTTATTAGTCTTTAGAAGTGCCACAGGACTCCTTGTTTCTTTTGCTGAAATAGACTAACACGATTACTCCTCTGAATCTTTCATCCTAGATACCGATGATTCACAAGCACTTACCAGGCAATAACAATACAAACTATCATGAGCTCTGTCAAGACTCTGCAATTAACATTTTCAAGGCAGTAATTAATCATTTCTTTCCACAGTTAAAGTTTTCATTCAGATTTCATCCTTGTATTTTCAGTTACCCTCATGGTAGCATTAAAAAAGAAAAGCAATCACTTTCCTCAGTTCAATCTGGTGTGATCTTTTTCTTTCAACCTGTCTGGCACATCCCTCTGACTGAGCTATGATTTAAGATTTATCATCTCTAAAGTTTCCTCTTCAAAAAAGTTTAATTATTTCTGGTATGATTGTGGTTACATTTGGCCTGCTCAGGGATAGGGTCATAGCTTGAAGAAGGATTTGCAAAAATACTAGTTATTTATCTTACTGTAACTGTGACTTTTTCAAGAGGTTGTACATAATATGTGTGTCTCTGAACATAATGCACGAGATCAGAATCTCTGAATATCAGTTTCCGTGGAAGCCACATGTACCCTGTACTGCCATACGAGAGCATAAAAGGTGGGGTCGACTGCGGTTTTCCCTGGGTTCCCTTGCAATTCCATGCCCTATTGCTGAGAACTCCAAAATACAGATTGCACCAATACTTTAAAACAGGCTCTTTTTTCTATTTGAGTTTTAGCTGTCAAAAAAGTAGTGTTTCCTTTTTAGGAATAATTTGCCTTTATAAGAATTTCAATGACAGAATACAAGAAACACCATTTAAGAAACTTAAGCATTGCTACAGGCTATGGCAGATGGCACTTTTAAAATGGAAAGTCAACTAATATATATAAACTATTTTAGAAATTAACGTCTATATAATAGTGCCAGGCGGACATATTTTAACACTCAAGATAGAGTCCCTGCTCCAAGCTTGGGTCCTGACCTAAGGGACCATCCCTCTCTCCATGGGCTTCTGCTGCTACATTTATGACAAATTTATAAGCCTATAACTACTACATCTCCAAGAAAATATTACATAACCAATTGACCATTCAAGTGAGCACTGCTAAGTTTTGTTGATTACGTCCATAATACCAACTTTGACCTACTTTGATCATGGAATCTTCCATTAACATGAGCCCTGCTGTGCTGCTCCTGGCTTAACTGCTGTTCATGCAAATCTACAGGGGTAGGGTTAATACCAGTTCCTTCAAGATACATCCGGATTCGCTGCCGCCACAGCCACCTTAGAAAACAAAGAGTTGGGTACCTATGTCAGAGCAGTCAAAACATTCATCAGATAAAGCCTTCGTTTCACTGAATCACTGGATACAAGAATTTTCTTTGATAGTCACACTCCAAACTTCAGTAACTCAATTCACAATTTTGTTTGTTTTTTTAAAGGCAGGAGATGTCCAAATTCCTAAGTCAGTTTATAAAGCTGTCACTGAATCTGTCAATTATAATTCAAATTCCTTACAGAACAAACTAATTCAAAACATCTATTTATTTGACATCCATTTCTATTTTGTTAAATGGTGACTGACCAATTCCTTTCTGTCTGATTGAGTACAGTCTTATTTTCAACACTAAAAGATGGAAATTTACCCTGCCACAGACATGACCCCTCTCCCCCTTAAAAGTCTTGTGGGTTTGGAAGCAAAAAAGCTCTCAGGAAATATGTATGGCAAACAATGGTGATTTTTTGTAATTTGTATTTGTGGATGCCCAAAAGAAGGTACTTATATAGCCTTCCCTTTCTTCCCTAAATTGCTGAAACAGTCTGTCTATTCCCCTCAGTAAAAAAAAAAAAAAAGGAACAACTCCTCCCCACTCTTTCTATTTTACCTGGAAGAAACTGCAGCGGTTTCTTCTCTTCAGTTCTGAGCAGAAAGTCTGGATCTCTGAAGCAGTTACAACTGGATGCTTTAAATACATTCCCACCCACTTGCTGCTACCGAGAATTAGGTATGGTAATTAGCATCAAACACGAATTGCTCATCAAACACAAAATCCCCCTCTTAAAAGATTCTATGAATAGCCTAAGAAAGACTATAGATTGAAATAATAAAATCCTTTATTGTTTTGTTTTGCTCCCCAGACAAGCTGAGCAGTCTTAACTTTACATAAATCCATATGTGAAAAAATACAAGACAGCACACCAGCGTGAGTGCTTATCAGGCCTTTATAACCATCCCATCACAG
Source organism: Pelusios castaneus (assembly GCA_007922175.1). NCBI lineage: Eukaryota > Metazoa > Chordata > Testudines > Pelomedusidae > Pelusios > Pelusios castaneus. The sequence goes on along the minus strand of ML685863.1, from coordinate 4,051,140 downwards.
TATGAATTTTAAGGGGGCCTAGTGAACCACTCTACTAAGATTGCCCGATACTTCCCATTACAAGACTGAGAAAATTTCAGCCAAAATTGTTCAGCTGTTTCTGAGCATGAGGCGAGGGGAAAATATGTTTTGCCCACATAAAAAAACAACTCTGGTGAACTTTATTTTGAACCATTTTAGATTTTAAAAGCTATATTAGACTCCAGCAATCACTTCTGGTTTTAGAGTGGCAATTCAAGATTCTCTTGTACTATTTCCTTCAGAATTGGTAGAACAGTTCTTTCTCTCTTGGCCAAGACCTAGCACAACAACTTGGAGGATTTTAGATTGCAGGAGGGGGCAAAACTGGGCATACAAGCCTACCAGCTGCCATAGCTGTTTATACCACATTATTAACATCACTGTGACCAGCTCTGGTCAATGGTTGCAGCTGCACGAAGACCATCCTCACCAGGACTTCAGTAATTAACATCAGTAGAACAGAACCACTTCAAATGGTACAAAGTCTAGAAAGCTTCCTTATGACAGACAAGGTCAGAGTACTACTGGAATTACCAGTGTTGAAGTGACTCTGTTTACCAATGCAGACTGAACTATCCCATTATTCAGACCCAGTCTTGATAAACCGACTGTATATGTTTCAGTAACTTGATGCTACAAGACCACTCTGCCATGCCATAAATCCAGTTTACATTATAATCCAACTACAAATTGACTATGCTTATAACACTAAATAAAATGCAACAAATATTAATATGTACAGTTCTTAGCAAGATTAAAATTTCGAACAAAAAAGTTAACATATAAATTATGTTTTGATGGTCCATGAGGGTACTGCAGGTGGTTGGGGAAGGGAGGGGAGGGGAGATTATTACTGCAGGTAAATGTACTGTGACAAGTGCAATATGTTTGTGAGTGAGCATAATGAATTATTAGAAATAGCTGCATTTTTAATACTCCTTGATATACAAGTTTGACTCCAGTCAGCCATAGGCTATGTTAATAATGATTAAAATGACTTGCTTATGTGGTGGTCTGCAAAAGCTTTTGATAACAACGTAGTGGTCTGTATAAAGGAAAAGGTTGGGATCTGCTGTTTTAGGGTATATAAGAATTCCACAAATATTCTGTCCCTTTCAATAAAGGCCTCAAGTTTGGTATGTACAGGGAAACAATTCTTAGCCTGTTTCACAGCATTGTTCGTCCCACAGTTAGATCTTGCCCTCTAATGCAAACTACATTAAGATCATGCTTAGTTCTAGTTATCTGCTCATCAGTTCTTATACAAACATCTAGTAACTGTAGCTAACAAGCAATCAATCGCTCAAAATGCTTCCCTAGTTTTACATAATAGAATGACTTAGGCATAAAGTGATTTAACAATTGCAAGACCCTCAGGTTCACAGTGATTAACTATGTAATTTGCATAATGTAGGAATTAATTATCTTTTTCTCCCTCTAGATACTACTATGGTCCTATTGCTGCACTGAGTGCCTCACAAGCATTAACGAATTTGTTTTCACAACAATCCTGCGAGGAAAGTATTATTTTATAAATGGGAAACCGAGATGGAAGTTTAAGTCACTTGCCAAAGGATACGTCATACGTTTCTGATAGAGTTAGAAACTGAACCCAGGTCTCCCAAACCCCAATTTCATGCCTTAACCACAAAAAGCCACAGGGGTCATCGTTCAAATGTTAAGCCTCAAAATTTAATGCACTTGGACTTATTTTATTAATTTTCTTCTCTTTGTTTGTACAGCTGCCCATCATGACACCACTCTCCTCAAGAAATATCTTTTATAAAACAAAGGTAATAGAGTCCTACCTGAACTCACCACGAGAAAACTTCTGTAGTGCTTCTGGAAAGGAGTATGTATATCGTACAGGCAAACACAAATGACCTTCAGATCTGAAAGTAAAAAAAGAGGACAGAACAACAGGGATGGCAGTCAAGCCAGTGAGAATAGGGCCTCTTTTTTTGTTTTTTTGTTGGAGTTTTCTGCTAGCAACATCAAAGCAAAGTTAGATTTTCATCTCGGAAAAGGGATTGTGATCTCCCTCATTAGGACATCAGGCATCAGCAATGCGTTAGGGGGTCCTTCACCTTTATGTACACAAGCCAAAAGAGAGGTCTCATAGGACAACTAAACTACCAAGTTTAGATCCTATACAGGTTCTTTAACCTGAGGAAAATGCTTCCTTCATCTCTTAATAAACCTCGGTGTCATAGGATAAGTGAACACAGAAAATCCCTCAACTGGAGAATGAAAGGCACTTACAACTGCCAAGTGGACTCTGATAAAACTCACAGATAATCCTGCCTGTTTCAATTTCAGAAGGTAGTCAAGAAAAGCCAAGAGGGAAGAACGCATAGAGAAAGGAAAGGCTGGTCACACCTATGGTTCAAGGCAAGCTCTTCCACTTTTGGAGCTAAATATTTCACCAGGGATCCTTTTCCACTGTTTAACAACACCTGTTGTATCTCTGTGGAACAGGAAGTCTCTCTTCCTACAGACCCTGGAGTAGCCAAGACCCTGAGAAAAATTCCCAAGTTGGAATGAAAGGTCTGACCAGCGTCTTCGAAGAGATGAGGAATGGCTGTTTGACAAAGGGGATGGAGTGGGGAGAGAATGGGACAGGTGGAATAGAAGGGGATGTGCTGCCTCCTTGCTTCTGGGAATCCATACCAGAGGCATCTGGAGAAATGGGAGAGAATGTGCCCCAGTACTAACCACCGCTACATGTCCCCTCTGCAGCATGCCCTGGGCCACCTGCGAGCAGACAACCGCCTGCCCATCCCCTGCTGGCCATTACCAGACCCCGAACTGGAGTCTGGCTGCCTCTAAGTCCTATCTCTGGGAGGAGAGCTGGTGTGGGGTGGAAATTTGTCCCATGGGCAGCATCTCAGCTAGGATTCCCCCATGGCTCTGTGGATGGATCAACCCTGCCCTGACTGTCTGGGAAAAGGCATAAAGGACAGGCCCAACTTAGCAGCCAGAGCAGGCAAAGTTAGTAGGAACACTCTCCATCTCCCATGTAATCTACGCTACAGGGCTCTGCTGCAGTGACCCTTTCTAGCTTGACCAGCATCCTAGTGATAGACCCTGGTACAACCCATCTCCTCTGACTCTCTCACACACTTCCTGTCTGTTTCACACAACTTTCACCAACACACACTTGCTTATTCTCATACACATGCACATCCACTCTGCCACATCTGTAGAGTCCAATTTGTTAATGGGAAAAAAACCCCTTTATTTCAATACATAGATTGGGCTACTTCTGGGCTAGTTGTTCAGTGACTTAAAGTGATGTAAAGGTAATATGTATTGCATAGCGTGTTGATGCAGCCTACATAAACACAAAGAGCTGCATACACAGCCCAAAGTGGTAAATAGGTTAAGAACCACTGGCTTAAGGGTATATAAAGAAGTCCCAAAAGCACAATATCAAAAAAAGCAGACACTTAGAGCTGAGCAGTCTGGCAATGGAGAGAGAAGATGATCTGGACTGGAGAAAGAGAGAGATTTGATCAGAAGATGATAAAGAGAAAGCTGCTGCAGAGGAAGAGAGAAGAAAACTGGAGTGGAGCAGAGCTGACTGATCAGGAAATGACCAACAGCGATTTTTAAAGGAAAACATTAATGGATCTATAGAGTAATCTTAATATCCCTTTAATTATAATCTATCATAAATACCGGTTAGCAGACTAAACAGGATTAGAGAGAAAGAGTAAAAACGCATAAGATTCTGTTATTTATCGCAAAGATTCTACTTTTAAGATTTGCTGTCAGCAATTTTCAGCAAATTGGCAACTTGCAATTAATTGCTTTGCTTAGAATCATTTAAACTACAGACTATTGTAGTTTAAATGCTCTTTAACTTGCGATAAGGAATTGGTGTCACAGGGGATTTGTGCATTGTCTGGAATTTTTAGATCATATTGTAATAGGGATTATCAGTTACTTAAATAAAAAGGCATTTTGTTTTGGAAAATCTACTTCCTGTGTCAATTATTTTATTGGAAGGTTATATCCATGTCCTTCAGTATTTCCTTAACAACCCTGGAAATGTTTACCTTGGGAAAAACAGACCAAGAGGGAAATAGGCAGGTTATTATAGCAATGTCCCAAAATTCATTTTTTCGGGGTAATGGGGGGAGGGAAATGGCTAAGTAAGGGGGACATATGGAGTGGAGGAGGAATGTTGTAGGGACAAATGGGAACAGGAGCAGATGTGCCTGACTGAATGGGAGAAGAAGTGGATCTCAACCTTTTGCGGGTCACGGCATGCTTGGCGGCATGTCACGACCCTTGAAGATACACCAGCCCACCCCCCTCAAGCTGAATCCAGCCATCTCCCAGGCTCTCTGCAACACACTTACTGCTGTACGGCAACATAGCAATGTCACCTGACAAAGTGGCTGAGAACCACTGGGTGTCAGCCAGGGTTTGCATAAGCAAGGCTCCCGAACAATCCCTCCTGCCTCTCCTTTCCCTGCCCCCCACCACATCCTCTCCCCAAAAATCCCTGTTCTATACTTCTCCCATCCACACACAACCCTCCACTAGATTCCCTGTCCCTTGGCTCCTCCATTACCACTGACTTCCCGAATTCTTGCACTGCTTCTGAGAAGTGTGGGAAACATTTGGAATTTAAATGAATTACTCAAAGTTCTGTACTAATATGCATAATAAGGAATCTATCTGTCAAAAAGCATTTTCTGGGTCCCTTCTTGTAGTCCATATTGTTAAGGACATATTTGCTTACAAGTATTTTGAAATCACTTACCAAAATAACTGAAAATGGCATGATTATATTGTGTTATTTTGCAAATAAAATCTGCAAAATTTTGCAGAATGTGTAATTTTGGGGGCAGAATCCCCCAGGAGTAATTAATTAATACAATTAACTTGAATTTACATGATTATGCACGCTAATTTAAGACACCGTAAACATCTGTTCATGGACAAACATTTGTTACTGGTTCCATGGCTGAGAGCAAACTCATGTGACCTGGAAAAGCATCTGTGGAGTATCTAGATCATCTACAATTCTATTAGCTTGAGTTATCTATCAATTAACTTGCATTACAAGACCACCAACAACGCTAGCATAGAAAAAGCCCAACAGCATTCAAGAGACTTTCAGGAAACAAGAAATATTCTCATCTTGAAGCAACAGTAGTTAATCTCCATTTATTGAGCGTATACTTGCTTTTTTCTTAGGATTCAACATGAGATTCAAATGATACTAGATTCACATGAAAATAGGTGGAAAGAGCTACTAACTATACAGATCAGTAAAAACATTTCTGCTTGATAATACTGTTCACCTCTTAATAATGGCAGCAGTTTCATCTGATATTAATTACAATGGCCACTGAGTAATAATTGTACTCTGTGAATATGTACTATGGTTTATGTTAAGACTGCTTTCCCAAATGTGTTGTTCTTACCTTTCTGGATCAGTATTTACTCCAATAACTGGCTTAAATCTGTCAAAGACTTTACTAGCTGCCAGTAACATTGTGCCATCACCTAAAGAAAAATAGCATAAAGAACAGTTGATTATTGTTACTTATTCAAGTATTCCAAACTAAAACCAAAGTCACAGACGATGTTGCAGTCATATTGTAATTTTTTATACAAGCAATAAGTTAAATAGGTTGCACAGAAATAAAATTGTGAATTACTATTCAGCACTAAACATATTTGTCTGACCTTCAAATTGAATGCTGTATATTACCAATATATAAAATTTCAGTGAAAATCCAAAGGTTGTAAGAACCACTTATCTGATGCTTGGACAATACATTTTATATTGACAAATTTTAGATTAGCATCTATGGAGGTTTTTGTATGTTAACGGAACTGGAGTTTAAGAAAAGCCATACTTCTTTGGCTCCTTTTTTGAGTAAAAAAGATTACTTAAAAAAAAAAAAAATCAGAACTACAACCTATATGAAAAGAGAAGGTACATTTGTACTGCAATTCTTAGTATCTGTCACGTCAGTTCTGCCTCAGTTGTACATGAAGTTTTCTTTTTAAATTATGGCTTCTGGCTGTTTATTATCCATTAAAGGTCTTAGATAGTTCCCCAACAAAAGGGTTCGAAAAATCCACCCCTCAGGTCAAGTACAAATCCTTCCCAAGTAAGTACCATTAACTTCTTTAAATTTTAAGCTCTCATTTGAAAATATATATTCAATTTCTAACCTACATGATTGCAAAGAGAACCGTCCAAACATGAGCAACTGTGAACTATAGACCCTACACTGCAAACAGCTCCAATATCTCTGCTGATAATTAAACTTTTGCCAACAGAGTAAAAAGTGAACAGAATTCAATCACTTTTCACTGCTTCTATTCAGAATCCTGCATACAGCTTTGAAACTGACAAGAATCAGGTCAATTTCTCTGTTGCTACAAGCAAGAAGCAGCAGCACAAGTGGATAGTTGAGCTATCACTTGGGAGGACTATTAAAAATCAGATGCTAAGAGAGAAAGAAAAAGTAATAGACAGCAATCAGAAAAGAGGGAGAGCAGCTGAGACCAGATTCGACTTGTAGCAGCATATAGAGAAGGAGGCCTTTGAATCTGTCAAACACCTACTAGCCAAAACCTAACACTGAAGATGAAACCTGCAAGAAGAATTCAGGGAAAACACCCTGGAAAGAATCCCAACAGCAAGAGGGAAAAGAGGTTGAATGGGGGAGGCCATTTAATTCTGCACTGATTTAGTTTTGCCAAATTCATTATAACAGAGATATACTTCCAGGAGAAATGGGTATATTTCCTTATGAGGTATGAGGCATTTTAATTCTTCATGCTGCTTCTAACACATTTACTAAAATTTATTTAAATCTAAGACACCTTTCCCCAGAGACACAAGTTAATACCTCCTGCTGATATAACAGCATCTGCCCACCGAACTGTCTCTTCATCATATTCTCGACGTTTTACAAGACGGACTTCGATCCTCTCATTCCTAAAAGGTACAGAGAGAGTCTGATGAGGGAACGCATAGGACATACTAATTTAAGCTTTCAGGGGAACATGAACTGCAATTTTAAAGGTCAAGTTAAAATTATATTTAGTTAATAAATATTGTTAGTCAACATACTATGATATGATCTACATAATATGAATTTGTACCACACAGTTAATATAATGCATTAGCTATTATCCTGGGGGAATACGTGTAAAACAGTTAAGAGATTTGAAATGCTTTGTGTATGAAAGGCTAGGTACACAACAGTTTAATTAAATCACTTTCATAGAAGGTATTTCACCAATTGTTCTACTCTGTCCACAATCATAAAACATTTATATCATTTGTTTGCTCTAGCCAGAAACTTCATGAACTATATATATTTGGTTAACCAGAAATCATCATCTTTATTCAAACTCTTCCATAAAAGACCTTCACTTCAGCCTTTCAATTACGCTCACAAAGGAAACATTTTAAAAAGAGATTATCTGCATTTACGACCATTTGATTTCTGATCAACCAGTGTATTGAATGTTTAAGGAATTATCTTCTTTACATTAGAGCTCTTGCAGCAAGGCTGCACCATACATTATACTGCTGTGATCCACTTCCATCATGATGCCAGGCTAATTACTCCATAAGGAGTAACAGATCAAGTTCATAAAGAATATAAAGAAACAGAGCTCTTGGGAAGAGTGTGGAAGGAACAATATTCTACAGACCTTGTAGGAATGGTCTCTGAAAACATGTGACCAGTCAGCTAGTTGTCACCATCATTAACCCAGACAACTGAAGTGGGCAAGGACTTTTGTATACAGGATGCTAGTTCTTATAAAATAGTCCATTATGGACCTTGAAAACAGACAGTCTCAGATTTCAGGGACATTTGGTCACACCAGATATATACAGGGAAAAATTATTTCAGTTTGCCAAAAACCAAGGTTCTCCCCGCCATCACTAATCTGTATGCTCTTACCGTAAACTGTCTACAACATGCTCCACATTTTTGGTATGAATATGATGTCGCTCCAGTAGTCCACTGTAGTTAGATCCCTTCAATGCAAGCTGTAGAAGACAAAGTGACTTTGAAGCAGCCAACCATTATACAGATAAAGTAAACAGAAAATGAACTCATGCTGATGTAAAGTACCAATTTAAGACTTAAACCTGAATGCATTTCAGAGATAGGATTATGTTTACCAGTGAAACCTGAAGAGAGTTCAAATAAATATTGTACTACAAAACCTGTCTGCACCAGAGGGAAAGGGGCAAAAAAGAATGAAACTGGAAAAAATCCTATTTTATAAAGCTGATAATTATATTTTTTGGCATTGCTAGACAAAAGGAGATAATATTCTTCAAGCCATATTTGCAATATTGCGAAGTTGCCAAACAGTTGTTATAAACAACATACCCTACTGTATAAAAATTTACTGTCTTAAAAAAAAAAAAAGAAAACCCACTGCTTTTGAAATTTGATCTTGGGACCCATAACAAATTTTCTAAACAATCTGTACCAAATGCAAGATACAGTAAATAGTTAACAATTGCATTCTAGCATCATTCTCCCTTTGAAAACCCACTGAAGGATTTTGGAAGGAGCATCTCTTTTCCATAGCCTTTGAAGAACTGTTCAGATATTTAACAATGTAGAGTAACGGATCAGGATGACAGAAGGGCAGTCTTGTGAGGAAGTACCAAGATATAGACATCCATATTCAATTCTCAGTTTTGTCACAGATTTTCCTTGGGATCTTGGGCAAATCAGTTCATCTGTAGTCTCAGTTTTTCCATATGTAAAATGAGGATGCTACAAGTTTTCACTCCATCCTTTATCTTATTTCTTTAAAGTGCCACAGGACTCTGGTTTTTCTACAATAGACTAACACGGCTACTACCCCTTCTCAATCTTATTTCTTTAGACTGTCTTTGTGGCAGGAGCTGTGTGTTGGTGCAGTCTCTAGCACAATGGGATCAAAAACCCCAGATTGGTACCTCTAGTCTGGGCACTAGCATGATAAAAATTAACAATAATTTCTGTCAAGATACAATATGGTGCCTGTCATTCACTGACTCCCTACACAATTGATGGCTACAGAACTCAATACATACTTCACCATGTGGTATGCTATTCCTTACCTACCCAGGATGAAGACTTACTGCATAGATAAAGCAGCCAATTACTATAGATTATAATATGTAAATGCGTAAGTGTTTTAAACAATGGTTTGGTGGCATTACCCTAAATATTTACCTTTCTGCCTAAAAATGAATCAAGCAGAAATTGGTGTTATGACATGCACACTTGCGATCTACTTACATCATAATCTCAGTATATTTACTCCATATGGTTTCATAGCTCAAGACAAGAAAGAATCTAAAGATAAAGGAAGCTAGTCCGTAAATATCTCAAGATTTCTCAAATCCACACCCTAAAGGACACTGCATAGGTATCTTCAGACATTATACAAAAGCTATCCTCATTAAAAACTCGAGATACAAAATAAATTGGAGAGGCTACAATACAGGAATAGGACTTTGCCTTATAAGAAAGAAAATTACATGATCTCATAGCTGTAATTTGGACAGCTGGCATTCCTTCCTTAAGGACAAAGAATTCCCTTTGTGTGTGTATTAACCTGCAATGCGGCCCTCTGAAGGTGAGCTACGAACCCAGGCCCCATTTTATTTGTATCTCTTTGGGGAGTTTGTCCTCATAATCCTGCTTTAGAAGGGGGAACCAAAATAAGGCTCAGCCATTGCTCCAAAATTATACCAAGTGGCTAGTAATCGTCCTGCCCTCAAGGAAGCTGACTTTATTGGTTCCCTCCCTAACAGAGGTCCCTTCTGGGCTTCTTTAAGGTACTGAGGTTAAAGAATCAACTCCCCAAATGTTCCAGCCCTCCCTTCCTACAGGAGGCCAGAAGGGTCTGTGTTTCTTCTAGGACACCTGTTATAGAGGTGGTAGCAGAGGGAGGAAGCTGTGCCCTTCGCAGCACCCTGTCATTGTAGTGTCTGTGCTATGTGCCCTGCATCTGTGACCCAATGGTAGGCAGACAACTGAGCTCTGCAGCCAGGCGGACTGACTGTTGTGTGGGTTCTAGGGAATTCAGCATGATTTTCCACCTGGAACACTGCCCTTTGAGCATTACTTCCCAAGGGGGAGGGAGCTTCTTTCCCTGAAACCAGCTATTCCAACCCTGCCTCCTTTCCTGCTTAGGGGAAAGTGGCCAATAGAACCTAACCCAGACTAAGGGGGGGAACTACATTCTGCCCACAGAGTGCTTGGAGCTCTCCAACCAGATGCTAGTGGAGGCTAAGCAAGAGAAAATCAGAGACCCTTCCTCTTGCCTTTGGCTTTCTTAGACCAGTTCTTTCCCTGAAGCCTGCTGGTTTCCAGCTGCTGCAAAAACCTCACAGAGGAAGTAGAGTTGAGGGGACAATCTTTCCCAAAAGGCAATCACAGCCCTGGATACGGGTGGAAATCAGACAGACACACAGAGCTAAATGGTTAATCAGAAATTTGAAGTAAGTTCCAAATTTCCCTCGGAGCAGCTCTGCAGCTGGGAAATCTGTCTCTGCAGAGACATATTAAACTGGAGAGAACTTTAGCGGCCAGGGCGTTCTCCAGATGCCAGGTCTGCTTCTGCCCCCAACCTCCAAAGCAAGCTAAAGTATCCCTTACAACAGATCTATGGACCTTAGCACAATGGAGAGTGTGTTAAAGACTGTGTGGGGGTATATGTCAACAGTTCTCTCTCAAATATATTTTGTTGGTATAAGCATGTGTTTTTTAAAAGAAAGAACTGCTGTCAAAGGAAGAGAGTTTCACACATATCACAGGAAAAATATAACCTATGGCAAAGGAGGCTTAGGTTGGATATTAGGAAAAAATTCCTAACTGTCAGGATGATTAACCACTGGAATAAGTTGCCTAGGCAGCTTGTGGAATCTCCATCATTGGAAGTTTTTAAGAGCAGGTTAGACAAGCACCTGTCAGGGATGGTTTAAGAGGATACTTGGTCCTGCCACGACTGCAGAGGACTGGACTCCATAACTCTCATGGTCCCTTCCAGTTTCTATGATTCACATGAGTTTCCCACGCAAGTCCTTTAAGCAGCTGGAGCATGTATCACTCACAGGCATAGATCTTGCCCCTGGAGTAAAAGTCCATGGCAAAAGTCCCTCAATGATAAGAGCTAACAAAGATCAGAGTCTAAAAAACATGGGGAAGAAGTCTTGCGGACCAACAAGGGCTGTTCCAGCAAGCTTCCATGGGCGATAAGAAAGAACTGTGGTGTGGGGCTGACAGTGTGTGTGGGGCTGACAGTGCCCCTTACATCAGATCTGCCCGACAAAATGAGAGGCGAGGGGTCAAGCAGGGGCTGCATGGGACAGGCTCCCCAACTTCCAAAAATGCTGCTTCCTCCTCCCCCTCAAAACTCCCCACACAACCAACCCTGTTCCATATTTCTCCCACCCACACCAAACAATCCTCAAAACGCACTCCCAGGCTTCTTTCCAGCAATTACTTCCCACTCCCTCAGGTCCTCCATTAACCCTGGCTCGCCCACATCTTTGCACTGCTTTCTGAGGGGTCTGGGGAATACATTTCTGTATTGCAGTTTAAATGAACTGCTCAAAGTTCTGTATTACCGGTAATATGCCTAATAAGGAATCTATTTAACAAAAAACAGTTCCTAAATCTTGTTTTCTGTATTTTTACATACTTGCTGACAGGCATTTAGAAATAAATTACCAAAATAATTGAAAATGGTGTGACAATATTGTGTTATTTTGACAAATGAAGTACGCAGAATTTCAAAATTTTGTGTGCAAAATTTTTATTTCTTTGGCACTAAGTTCCCCAAGGAGTAACAAACTGATTGCTTGCACAGGTCAGTGTGTAATTTGAGCTTTGTCTGAATCAATTATGGGGCATCAGTAAAAACAGAATATTTGACCAGATGAACCAACATTCCGGTTCTCTGAGAGTTGGCATTTATTTAGTACTTTTCAGGGGGTACCTTAACCATTAACTGATCTTCAGAGAACACGTAAGGAAGGCAACATCTAACCCCCATTTTACAGACATAAACGTAATCTACTCAAGGTTACCGTACTAATTGGAGTAAGGAAATTGGGATATGATTAAGTTCTGTGCTTTAGCCACAAAACTTTCTCTTCCAGTCTGACAGTTGCTGATGTAAATTGTTTCTAATGTCTCACTGCCAGAAACATCTGCAGCTTGCCAACAAAATTAAGCCAGCCAAAGCATTTCACATTATGATCTTACTGAGCAAATGTTAACAGATAAACTGTTTAAAAAACATTTTACAAGTCAAAGATAAAAATTGTGATGGTTCCGTCAGAAGATTTCGCTTGTAAAAAACTGCAGTAGTTTTATTAATTATAGCCAAACAATCTCAAGTAAACCAAGATTAGTTCTAATTTTTACATATTATATCCACAAGTGTCATCAGTTTGGATTTTCTAATTCTTTCAAGTAACCTTCTAAACACTGAATCAAAGCAATGTATTTTTTTCTATGGTGGACAAAAATCATGATTAAAATGTAAAGAATTAGCAAAACGTTAAAAAAAATCATTACTTATTTCCCAACTCATAGTCTTAAATTATTAAAGGACATGTTTTATAGTTGATTCTTTAGTTTCCTAATTATTATAATTTTAGATATTGTTTTCCACTAAGAAATTTCACATATCAGGAATTGAATTTGATACTGAATTTCCACAAGTTAAGAAAGCTGAAATTCTCCACCAAGCTACACTCCTCCATTAAGGTTTGAAGTGATTTGTGTTCCAAAGTCACTTGATAATTTTAGCAAGTTTATTAACTTTACAATTACAGTGATGTATTAAAAGGCTAAATAACATTATCTCTAACCCTGAAACAATTTTGTTTTTAATTGACAAAGAATTTATGCCATTATATTTAAGGAAATATTTTAACTGCTGGTGCTGCACACATTTATGCACATGCTTAAACTTAAGCATACAAGTAGTCCAAATGATGCCAAAATTACACAACTAAAGAATCAATCATAATTTTTGGTATTTTTGTCTATGGTCGTTTTGTAAAATTCAAATCAGATTCTATCAGTTGTAGCATTTTTAAAGTTATGATTTAGTTCATTATAAAAGATGATCTGGAGTTGCAATAGCACAAATTTTCAATCAATTTTACTAAACTTCAAAGTGATTTAAAAATCAAGTGGTTTAGATTGCTTCCATTCTGATTTTTAAAAGAAGTTGTGTTAAGTTTTCAGCTCTGGATGCAAAGATTTTATAGTAATAGTGGGAAATGGGAATATAACTCTTCAAACAATCTTGACGTCTGTAACTGCTACAGTTGCCTCTTTCCTGGAAGAATACCAGTATTGTCCCGTTAACTTGAATTTCTAGCCAAAGGCTGTTTGTAAGAAAGTGAAGTTATTGAACAGGATATGGAACCTCTCACTACTAGATGCCCTCTGCCACTATGTACTGTCCTTGAATACTGGGTAAAACTGATAACAATTCAAGTTTATAATTAGACACAACGAAGAGTTAGAGAAGGAAGCCTAAAGTCTAGTGTCTTTATTTTTGCTCATTCATGCCAAACACTTATCTCAATGGAAGCTTTTCTTTCTGAGATGACAGGAAACTGGACTAAAGACAAGCTGACAGCAAAAATTTTCCTCAGGTTGTGAAACCACCTGACCTACCACAGAAGCAATGAAGCTTGCATACACGTGCAGTTAAATCCTGTCAAGAAAATGCTTTCTGGGGATATTTATACCAAGACAGACATTCAATAAGAGGCACAAAATCTGATTACACTTTTAAGGCCAGAATCACCAACTAGTGAAAGTGATCAGTCTAATTCCATTGTCAAAGATAAAGAAAGTTAGAAATACGTAGAATGGTAAAAAGTTAGAGGGGTTCTCCTTTTTACAGCCATTTGGGTTTCAAAGGGGTAGTTACAAGAAGATAAATACTTGAATAAACAGTTAAGTACATAACACCTGGGGAGGTTATGGAAACAAAGTAATAAAAGATATCAGTCTTTACTTCAATGGCAGCTGGAAGTCGATAACAAGTTTGATACAATCAGTTTGTCAAGAAGTACAAAAGTGAACTTGTCCATGTACAAGATTTAATGTGGTGTTATGGTAAAAACGTATAATAGGGGAGGAAGGAATTGGCTTTTCTCCTTTTGGTGTGGGGAGTTTTTTTTAAAAAAAAACAAAAAAAAAAAACCCAAAAACCCAAAGAATAAAGAAGATCTGAGTTTTTTTTTCCTTCATGAGGTTTTTTGTGTGTTTACTTACATTATAAATTCAGGTCCCATCTAGCTTGAAGGCCTGATAATTGGAGAATTAGTGAAATAATGACAAAGACCAAGAAAGTGAAAGCTGAATGAAAAGAAAAAAAGTTTAGTCACACTGTTTAAAGATTTTGTTAACAAATATTTAACTTTAATGATTAACAGTGGACAAAAACAAATATTCGAGGTAACATTTTCAAAAGCAACCAAGTTACTTACACTCATCAGTCCCATTGATTTTCAGTGGGACTCGGGCACTTTCAAAAAAGTGTCTTTGCCACATCAGTTAAGACAAGGGATCACAAAAAAGAAAAAAAAAAGGTCTATGTAATCACCAATATTACCTACAGCAAAAACAGAGAAGGCCATACTTGACTTTTCAGGTATTTTTATTTTAATAAGCAAGCAGCAGAAAACACTATGCAGGTTACCTTTAAACAGTTTGGTGGAGCTATTTCATTTTTCCCTATGAAGAAAGAATACCTTAGTATTGGTATAATGCAGTTTTCATTTTCTAAGGTATTGTGATGAAGGAATATTAGTTTTTCTTGACAAAATGAAGAAGGAGAAAGCAAGGAATGGGAAACTGGCATATAGGTATGCTTTATTTTTACCCTGGATCCTGCAAGGACTTAGGCACTGCTCACAGTATGCAAAGTTAAGCACATGCTAAAGTCTTTGTGGGACTGGTCTTTGTATTTAAACCAGTTCAATTCAGAATTGTTCAGTTTTCTAGTTGCAGATGAAGTCTTGGAAACAGTCTTTATTTTTTAGTCAAACCCCAAACAGAGCCAAAAACCAGTCTATTCTTCTATTTATGGAGCCAGGGGTTTTTGTATTCTTCCCACTTTTTAGAGAGGCAGGAAAGTAACACTTGCAACAGTTGCTTTATATTTTCAAAATGCTTTTACAAAGTTCTTCCTTGAACACCAATAGTGACTTAAAATGCTAAGATTAACAATTCTACTTTCTGGACAAGAAACTATACATGATAAAACAGAATGTACAGGTTATAAATTTATTGCAGTTAGCGATATAGAATTTCCACACCAGACTACTAGGAGAGAGAGCTTTTCTTGTGTAAGTACTTTCCCAACCAGAAGTCTGCACTTTCAGTTAGACAAAGATAGTAGTAAACTGTCTCTTCAAGTAATCAATACACCATCTCTCAATTTTCAAAATGTTCTATCCCAAAATGTGAACCTTGGCTCTTCAGTTAGAACATTAAACGTATAAAGAAAACAGAGGGGCTTTTTAGGGTAGAAAGGTATGTAAACAAAGCACTCTGCAAGAGGAAGTGATGTCCTTATAAAGCCACACTTCAAAGAGGTCATGTATGAAAATGAAAAAAAGTAATGATTACGTCCTAAACTACATTCCTCCAAGTTCAATTTCTCTCCCCTCTGCACAAACATTTCACTGACAAGGATAACTGAAGTCACTTGGGAAGAACCAGCAAGATTAGCACAAAAAGCAGTCAAAATTCATTATTAATAGAATAAATAATACGCTAACCAAATAGCCGAGTAAAAGCAGTACACAAACTTGGAAAGAATTTCTGGTTCTCTGTGCTTTATGAGGTTCCAGATTCTTTAGGACTTCAAGTTTTACTCAACATATTTACTGAGATTTCTGTTTACTTGCTCAGGTTTAAGAAAAAACATGCAGAGCCAATCATAAGTGGAGCCTGAAAACTTGAACAAAGAAAACAGAAACTCATTACAAACCTAAGAAAATTCAAAGAAAGGGCGGTCCCAAGTTTAAAATCCTGGCACATAAGGTAAGAGGAACTTTTGGCATTTTAGCACACAAGCCCCTTTTAACATGTGTATGTTCACTGCAAAGTCTTGAATCAACCTTGCGAAAATGTAAAGTAAGCCCTTACTTGGTCCTGTCTACTAGAGAAATTTCTCAGCTGGAATTATAGGGCTGTACCCATTTGGATGCTCTTATCCTGCATTTTTTCCAGTTTAGTTTATAACAAGTTAAGCCACAAAAAGGCACATACATATTCCAGAATAAGAAAACCCACAAAAGGATACTATAACAATATTATAGTGATAGTTATGACAGTGAATTTCTCATATAGACTAATACTAAGTTTAGTTTGTCACCTCCAAGAGTGGGCACTTCGAGCCCACACTGTTGTATTTTCATGAAAGTTGTGCAACTCTAATCTTAGTGGAGAAAGGTCTACTTTAAATTATTAGTTTATGGTAGCACCGATGACATAGGCAATTTCCAAACATTTGAGAAGGGATGAACCCTACATCAGACTCCTCACAATCTTTGGAGAGGCAGACAAATGATTAGAGGATGGAAAAAATAAAAGGTTGTTTTGGTTTGGGTTTTTGTTTTTTTTAAAAATATATATACAAGTCAACTAGATTCAGTACAAGCCGCAACAGAAGATCTTTTAAAGTGACTTAAATGTTCAAAGGCTAGAGGTCTTATGGATGATCTCAGGAAGATCATACCATGTTCAGAGGACCACCTGGGAAGCTCATAACTGATGCTATAGCAAATGAGGTTTCAAATGATGGATTTGAAGAAAGTGACAATAGACAAGAACAGTTAAACAACTACATTTTGTATTTACTCAGACAGCAGGAGATTTCTGAGACACCCCAGTGGAGAATTTTGTAGTAACTAATTTAAAAATACACAAACAAAAAGTGTTTAAAAACAGATTTATGTTCTTCTAATGGCAAGCTTTATCAGGGGACAACATGAAAGGTGCGTGAATATTAAATCTGTTCCTACCTTTAGAGTCCATTCCATATCTTTCTGACAGACTAAAACCACAGCTGTTCCCATTAATATCCAACATTTCCCATTTAATGTCTGCACGCTAGCCTACAGTGTCACTTAAGAAATTAGAAAAGCCCAAGCTCAACAGTGGGTTAAAAATGTTAATGAATGGGAAGTGGGCACCTAATTCAATACACATGCTCATGAAAGAAACAGGCAGGCTAAAACCCAGACTAGGGGTCATTAGGAACCCCTCTTTGTATGGCAGAGCTGGCTCCAACACTTTCAATCTTTAAGAACAGGTGCACAAAAACAATATTAAGTGCGCAATTAGGTGTGCACTGCTGAGACTACTGCCAGCAAATGAGTTTCTACTTAGATATATTATAACCTCCTGTTACTTTGGTTAATAACCAGTAGTAACAGGTTCCTAGCTGGTATTGCGCAAGTAAGGTCAGTTCCATTTTACTCAACTTCCTATACCAGGACACTAACAGAGTTTAGATTTTGCTGAAACCTTTACATAATTTGCTTACATTAAACCAAGTAGCAACACTGGTGCTTAAAGCTAAACTGGTCACCTGCTCTGTGCTAATGTCTGAAAGCAGAAAATGAAACTGCCTGATTGTTTGCAATATTGTGGTAGCCTTGTTAGTCCCAGGAAATGAGAAAGATAAAGTGGTTAAGGCAGTAATTGGCAGTGGATTAAATTCTGCTGGTGAAACAATCAAGCTTTTTAGCTTCAGGGACAGAAATGAAAGTTTCTCTCTTTCACCAACAGAATATGGTCCAATAAAATATATTACCTCACCTGTTCTGCCTCTCTCAAACTGAATGAGGCCAGAGTTAAGGTGAAACTGAAAGTTTCTCCAGTGTTAAGGCGCTCACATTTTTTGGCTCTAGGTGCCCACAGACAGGCCAATGCCCCTGAGAAGTGGGCTTTCTCAGCAGCTGAGCCAGCCTGTTTCCTTGAATGGGGTACAGCTGGAGCAGGTGGCAGTGGCTGGAACTACCCTAGCTCAGTAGTTCTCATGTCTCAACCACTTTGCTGGGACTCATTACTGTGTTTCAGAGATGGCTGGATTCGGCCTCGGGAAAGGGTTGGTGTGTCTCATACAGTCACGATATGCCGCCAAGTGTGTTCTGTCCAGCAAAAGGTTGAGCCCCACTGCCCTAGGTGGCTATGCTGCCAGTTGACAGCCGAGGGGCAAGGGTCCGAGCCCGGCTGGGGGTGATGGTCTGTGCCCCACTCACCAGCTGTTTGAGATCCTCCTCGGAGAGCCCGGCGTAGCGGTAGCGCTGCTGCTCGAACTCGTACCTGGTGGTCTTGGCCACCACCACCACCCGGGAAGGGCGGAACCCGCCGCCACCGGCGAGCCCCGCGCTCTTCCCCTGCTGCTGCCCCAGCCGCGACAGTGCGAGCCGAGGCGAGCTCTGCTGCTGCCCCAGCGCCGAAGGTGCGGGGCCAGGCGAGGCGGAGCGCTCTCGCTGGGCTGGGAAGCCGGCGGCGGCCCGGGAGGGCAGCAAAGACTCGACCGGGCTCAGCCCACCGCTGCGCCGAGACCCGCCGGGCAGCCGCAGCCCGGCCAGGAGAGAGGAAGCCGCAGCCGCTGCTCGGTATTTCCGCAGGGCGGCCGCCCGCCTGGCAGCGCTGCGGCAGCCACATAGGAAGCCCGGGGAGCAGGTCATAGCCCGGACTCCGCTCCCCGCCCCCCAGGCCCGGGGCCGTGTGTGGCTGCTAGTGGCACCAACCGCGCAGCTCTGCGGGGCGTGCGCGGGAGAAGGAGAGGGGAGGAGCCTGTCCCGCTAAACACAGAAGGCACGTGGCCATGCGCACCAGCTGCTGACACCCAGCAAACGGGCCAGACTGCGCAAGCGCCGGGCGCGAGCTGAGCGCCCGACACGCACACGTGCCACCCACCGGAACACAGTATGGACTGCGCAGGCGCCCGACTCAATCACCCCGAGGGGGGGAACCTCTCCCCGCCCTCCTCTGACAGGACGAACAGCGCATTTCAACCAATCAGGACAGGCGGAGAATGCCTTTATGAGGAAGGACGGGGGATCGGTTGGGGTGGGGTTTGTACAGAACGTTGCTCTTAGCTGAATGGGATTTACGGGGCGATGCGCATGCGCTTATCGGCTTTCTGTACCCATCCTGTTCTGTCTGTGTAGCCTGGAGAGGCTGGTGGGGGTCGAGAGACACAGTGATTGGTCGCTGGATTCGGGCTGTGGCCGAGTTGGGCTGGGGAGCAACTGCCACCAGAGCGCCGGTTAGAGCCGGCTGGGAAGGGTGGGGGTAGGGCGCTCCCTGGGGCGATGGAGGGGAGCGCTGGGTTCAAACGGCCACAGGCCAAACAGCCGCTCCCGTCTCTGCGAGGCCGGAGAGTGCAAAGTGGGACGTGCACAGAGCGCGGTGCCTGCTGCCACCCCACACAGCATCGTGCGGTGGGCGGGCTCAGACCAGCCCCCGCTAAAAACCCCGTCCCCGGCTGATGAGTCCCCCAGAATGGGATGCAAAGACCCCCATGAGCAGGGTTACCAGAGGTCAGGCAAAAGGAGGACATGTCCTTTCTAGCTGCATGTTCTCCGTCTGGCACTTAATGTGCCCCTAAGAATATTTCTCTTCAACTTGTTCTCCATTTTTTTCATGCTGCTGTGCCTTCCTTAATCATTACCCATTTTCCATGACATAATATGGTAATGGCAGTTATATTAATACTATATTTTCTCCATGGCCTCCTCTTCCTACTTCCCTGTTCTCCTTTCCATGCTTTGGTACATGGTAACCCTTCCCATGAGCCCCCCTGCGGAACAAAGCCCTGGGGCTGCACAACGACCCCAGCTTGGCATGGCCCAGTCACCAGTCTGCACCGCCACAGAGCCCAGGCGGGACCAGCAACACAATGACTCTGAGCAGGACAAGGTGGCGTGGGTCACGCTAGAGAACATTGCATCACTCAAGTTGTGAGTGCCTTTACAGCTTACAAAGAGAGTTGAGAGGTCTCGTCTCGAACATGCTAAGAGTAAGCCTTGCCTCCATTTTTATTAGAGCAACAAGGTGGACCAACTTCTTTTATTGGGCCAACTTCCAATGAAGTTAGTGTGGCTAGATGGATTGAAAATTGGGGCAGAAATTGGCCCACAGTTTACTTCAGATTCCAAAGAAGCTTGGTTAGTCATAGAACAAAAGAGCATGCAGGCGGCCATTTTTCTTTCATATAAAGGAAAGAAAAAGAGCATGAAGCCCTCAGAAATGGCAGCTGTGCAGTCCAGTTTTCCCCTGGAGCAAGTCTTAGTTTAATTCATTTCTTCAGAGCCTAGGACTATTTTCTCTCCTTGCCAATCTATGTTTATGCAAGGGAAGCGTCTTCAGCACAAAGGTGGACTAATTTCACTGACTACAAATTTCTAAGTAATATAAATATATTGAAATAGTTAATTTTTTAATTGACTGTAGTGTTTGTGAAAGGTAACAGCTGTGAAGTCTGAAGTTCACATTTTTAGTAAAAAAACAGGTACAGAAGAAGGAGTAACAATGCAAACTTTCCCAAACTTCCCTGCCAATATGCCTCAATAATAAGTCCTGGAAAAAATACCTCAAGGGGGAAGTGGGATTCAGTCCTCACGTTTTCAGACCTTGGCCACTGCATTGATTGCTAGTAGCAATAAAAATGAGTCACTGCTGTGGTGGTGGTTTGTGATGGTGGTGATGTGAATATCAGTTCATTAGGAAGTGTACAGAGCCATTAACTCATTTTATATAAGTCACTGAAAGTCATAACATGGTAACAAGACTGAGCTATGGATTTAGCCTGCTGACCTGAAGAGGAAAGGCTTTAAATTCCATTCCATTATTTAGGCCATGCAGTTCATCAAACAATTTGAATCAGATTGGCTATCAATCTGTCAGAAATGGATAATGTTTAATGTTAATTGCTCATATATTTGTTCTTTTTCCAGTAAATGTTTGCTTCCAGCTTCTTTTGAAAATTATAACTGAGTTAATGCCTACGGATCTGATTCTGCATTCTTTGTAGATTCAAATCTTTCGTTGGCTTCAGTGGAAGTTTTGTCAGCACAAGGTATTCACTGACTTTTTGCACAATTAAAATAAGATGGCCTCTATTGAACAGGAATAGAAAAATAAAAGGGACGGGTTTTCTTTTTTTAAACATTTATTTTTATTTAGAGCTGTAGTTGGGACACAGAAGAAGAGATCTAGTTAGACTGAAAATGCAAATTATCAGTAACTTGTTCATTGCCTACAATATTGTTTTTTTCATATGTTACAATAAGCTCAAGTACTTTATCAATACTGAGTTAAAGTATTTCACAGTAATATGTTACTTTTTAAAGTTCTGTATTATAGTGCAACAATACTAAAATACAAATAATTTAATGTATCAAGATGTCAAAATTACAAACAAACACCATGAATGTTTTTAATTCTATGTATTTATATGGCCCCATCATCTTTGTATCTGAACACCTCCCAAGTAGTTAAAAAATAGAAACAACATCTTTCTTCCTTCCCAGTTCATAGGAGATATAGTTCAATTAGTTATATGTGGTTGTGTTGGCTTTTAGGGGGCAGAAAGCAAATTTACAAGAGAGATAATGATTCAATTCTGAATGATCAAAAGCATCTTTTCATTTGTATATCTTCTTGAATGCTTCTTGGCCCAGCTCTTATGAAAGTTCTGTATCTGCTGAGCCTTCACTGGTTTTTGGTTGTAAAAGAACACAGTTGTTGTGGAAAATTGTGGCTGTAAAGGAAGAGGCACCTCAGATCCTGTTCCTTGGAAGGTTTTGACTATCAGGATAGATCTTAAATCAAACTCTGCATTCAATGGAAAACCGGTTCAGAGAGTGGAACACCTGGATAACATTCCCACCGTGACTTGTTGCTAAGTAGAGGGGCTGCTGTCTTTTATAACAGTTGAAGATTTTTTCAGGATGTGTTGCTTTGTTCCTTGATATAAGTTGCAATAATAAAAACTGAAGGTCAGTAATGCAGGAATCGCCAAGAACAGGTGTAAAACTGATGGGCAGGGTTATAATCTTGGCAGTCACAGATTTAAAAAGAGTATTTTGGGGTTTTATGGCATTTGGCATTAATAAAATTGGATTCAAAAGGATCCCAAAGCAGTGGCCTAACTTGATTTGAAGGCAGATGCTGTTGCAGTGGCATTTCCATTTTCCTACAAATATCACCTCAGCCTTGTCCAGACTCAGTTTTAGCCAACTGCTGTTCATGCAGACGCCAATTTTAGTGAAGCATTGAGAATGGCACTGTTTATGATTTTTTATTTTTTTTTAAATGTAGAGCTGAATGTTAATGGTGTACTGGCACCTAAGCCAGTGTTTCACAACTTCTCGTAATATCTTCATACAGATGTTTAATGACAAGGGAGGACTGAGCCTTGGGTGGACTCTGTAGGTGACACCTTTTGAGATGGAGATGTCATAACAACAAGCTTCAGGGTTTAATCTAAAAGAAGAGCCATTTCAGGGCATTTTCTTCATATCTGCAGCTGTGGGTGGTCAGAAAGACGTACATAGTAATCAAAGGTACTAAATGCTGTAAAGAGATTAAAAAAGATGAATATGGACATTTCCTTTCTCTGTTGACAAGAGTAGAGAGCACCTGTGCAATGTGCATCAAATGCTGTCTTTGTAACATGCAGTGGTCTGAGAGGGATTCAGTATTTTTCTAATTTCTCAATCAGTTTAATTAGAAAAGAGATTAGACAATGGGCCGTAGTTGGTGGGGTCACTACCATCAAGAGATGGTTTCTTTAGTACTGGTTGGATTATTGTATGTGTTAGGATGGCCGGTAGACTTCCATCATCAAAGGAAAAAGTGTTCAGGAATACCAATACTTAATAAAGCTATTACATTTAACTGCATTTAAGGCAAAAGTTTTAGCAGGTCTCCGGAAATGCTGTATGTATTTCCATTTTTGCATGCCAAATAGGCAATTTCCTGTGCAGTCCCTTGTTTTGTATTGACAGAGGGGGTTTTCATGTGTGCAAACAGATGTGCCCGAAAATGTTACAGATGAATTTTCAGCTCCCTCCTAAAACTTGAGGCTGGATCCTGATCCAGTTATAGTTTAGACTCGTAGACTCATACATACTGTAGTGCAAGTAGAATCAGTTCCATGTCTTTGACCATTCATAAAAAGATATCCTAAAGCCAATCCACAATGTGGGATATTTTCAAAAGAAAGATTTTTTTTTTAATTAAAAGTTGGTTTCCATAGATCTCACTCGTATGAAACTCCCATTGATAAGGAGTTCTTTGCTTGAATACAGACTGCAGCATAGGCCCTTGAATGTTATCAAACAATTACAGTGTTGTTTTCCAATGGAACTACATTTGAAGTTTTCATAATTTACATCTTTTTATGGATAGATATTACATAACTGAAACAAACAATAAATATATCTTCTTCTAGAAATATCACTTTGATGGTTAAATGATTCTATCCATCAATATGATGAATGAACCTTGATTAGATATAAAATCCCTTTCTTTATTAAAGTCTCTGTCTATGATTAATTCCAAAATTTAAGGTTTTGTAATGCTTTTTGAATACTGGAAGGCCATTTTGTGATTCCCATTCCAGCACATGGAATGAAGATTGGAATCCTTAAAGTGCATCTGAAATCCATTCCTGCTGTATTAAGCTTATGTTGTCCTGAAAGTTAGTTTTTGTTTGAAAATCATAGAACATGAATGCATAGGATTTCCCTATTCCAAGGATTGCTGAGATGGTTTACGATTTTCAGCAAAATGAGCTACCAGCTGTATTGCTGTAATCATAGGTGTTGTCATGAGCAGACAACAGGCTGTCTGCGGATCCATCTTGAATGATCTGAAATAGAATTTAATATATCTGGTTATTTCACTATATTCACACTTTGAATCAAATCAGTATTTCATAATACAGTAATAGTTTAAAGTCTGGATATGTTATATTCATGGGTTATATATTTCACTACCTATCCCTTGAACATTCATAGACACTTTGCAAGTTAGTCAATGTGACTATTCAGATCAGTAGAGTTATATATGTGCATAAGCATTTCAGAGATTTCTATATGGTAACGTGCCTATGTTAACTGAGGGCTTTGTTCTCTGAGCTACAGGGATGTTAATGGGTGTTGGAAATATTTTCATCAATTCAGAGTAGGTGCTTAATAACTATGATTACACCCTAAATATCATCAAACTATTCACTGCTTATCAAAAGGTACTCATTGATTTTGGGATGCATAGCTTGTAATCTGCATGTATTAATATTCCACAAAAATGGGAGATTTAGATGCCAAATTGGGGGGGGGGGGCAGGTTACACCATCAGTGTAGAACAGAAATTTTATTTATTTAAAAATTGCAACATCATGCAGCCTCTGCTCGTTTTTTAAAAGGTTTCAACTCCCTTAAAGGTAAACTGAAAAGCTTTTTCACTGCCAAGATGTCAATTGAGAAATTCTTTCTTCCTTTCCTGCTATGTTAACATTTAAAGCAAAGCAGGGAGCTGCCTTTTCTACATAGTGTTAGGTGTTACTGATACCAACTGCAAATAAGACAGAACCCTGATCTCCAAATCTAGCTGGAGAGAAAAGGAAAAAATGACTTTCAACTATTTTAAAATGTGTATATATTTTTTGTTTTGTTTTAGTAAATCTTAAGTCTATAAATAGATTAATATATGATTTGGCATCTGTGTGTTTTTAATTCCTAATCAGTCTTAAACACTGAGCTGGCAGTGTGGTGGTAATAATACCATGAAAAACAGAATTGTTTCTCAGGAGCTCTTGTATTGCTTCTGAGTAATAGCTAGTTTAAGAACTTTAAAACTTTTTTCTGAACACCAGGTATCAGGCTCTTCATTTTAAATCCTGACAAAGACCAGTATATGCTTCTGAGATAACAAAGAATTACAACAAGGCTTTATACACATCTAACCTGTCATGTACTGGAAAAATTGCAAGGTTACCCTCATGCAATTGCTTTGGTAATTTTCTCCGTAATGGAGCACAGATGGCATTTCTGTGAATGAGCATAATGGTGGCCACCCCAAACCAGGGCAGCTCCAAAAATCCTGGCAGACCTTAATGGACTAACAAAAGCTGCAACACAGAAGTCTTGTGCCTCTGCATTTACTCTCTGCCCCCTACAGTTTTCATGCAGATCCAAAACAAAGTGGCAAGTTGCCTGGGACTTCCCTGCCAGCCAGTGTCTTGGAATTCTCTCTGTCTTGGTGGTAGACACCATAGCATAGAAGAGGGAACACCTAAATCAGTGCTGCTTCAGGCAGAACTGGGAGGAGTATTACTACCTGTCTGATAGACTCATAGGACTGGAAGGGACCTCAAGAGGCCTTTTAATCCAGTGACCCTGCACTCAAAGCAGGTACCTATACCATCCCTGACAGGCATTTATCTACTCTCCTCTTAAAAAATCTCCAATGACAGCTATTCCATAAACCTCCCGGTAATTTATTCCAGTGCTTAACTATCCTGACAGGAAGTTTTTTCTGATATCCAACTAAATTGTCCTTGTTGCAGTTTAAGTCCATTGCTTCTTGTCTTATCCTTAACAAGAAGAATTTTTCTTCCTCCACTTTGTAACAACCTTTTATGTACTTGAAAACTGTTATGTCCCCTGTCAGTTGTCTCTTCTCCAAACTAAATAAGTCCATTTTTTTCAGTAGATCGTAGATCATATTTTCTAGGCCTCAAGTCATTTTTACTGCTTTTCTCTAAACTTTCTAGAATTTGTCCACTTCTTTCCTGATACATGGTGTCCAGAACTAGACACAATATCCATCTGAAACCTAATAAACACAGAGTAGAGCAGAAGAATTACTTATTGTGTCTTGCTTACAACACTCATGCTAATACATTCCAAAATGACATTTGCTTTTTTTAAAAGTGGTTTTACACTGTTGACTCATTTTAACTTGTGATCCACCATGACCCTGAGACTCCTTTTTGCAGTACTCCTTCTTAGTCAGTTATTTCCCATTTTATATTTGTGCAATTGATTGTTCCTTTCAAGAGTGAAGAACACTTTGCATTTGTCATTATTGAATTTCATCCTATTTACTTCAGACCATTTCTCATTTGTCCAGATCATTTTGAATTTTAATCTGATCCTCCAAAGCCCTGGCAACCCCTCCCAGCTTGATATTATCCATAAACCTTATAAGTGTATTCTCTATGCCATAATGCATATCATTGATGAAGAAATTGAACAGAACTGGACCAGAACTGATCCCTGTGAGACCCCACTCATTATGCCTTTCCAGTTTGACTGTGAACCACTGACTACTTACTACTCTCTGGAAGCAGTTTCCCAAGCAGTTATGGACCTACCTTATAGTCGCTCAATCTAGGTTGTACCTCTAGTTTGTTTATGAGAAAGTCAAGCACAGTATCAAGTTCTATTAAAAAGTCAAGATAATCAGCACCTTATCCACAAGGGTTGTTACTCTAGCAAAGAAACCTGTTAGGTTGATTTGACACAATTTGACAAATCCATGCTAACTGATATTTATCCCCTTATTATCTTCTGGGTGGTTGCAAATTGATAACTTGATTATTTGCTTCATTATCTTTCTGGATACTGAAGTTAAACTGACTGGTCTATAATTCCTTCAGTTGCTCTTATCAGTGCTTTTTTTCTAAAAAAAAAAGGTACCGGAACTCCTATTGATGTCCGTCGTGTCATAAAGAAATAACACTGAAAATAGTGCAGTAAACAGTAAATTTTTGAATATATCAAAGAAATAAAAATACAAGGTAAAAACTGTTAAGTTTTATTAACTATGCAGGCCGCTAATATACTGAAAGACAACCTGTGAGGTCTTACAGCAGGGGTCCTCACACTTTTTAAATAGGGGGCCAGTTCACGGTCCCTCAGACTGTTTGGGGGCCGTATTATAATTAGAAAAAAACGTGAATGCGTAGCTATCACGTCTGCTGCTGGCCTGTGTTTCTGGGTACTGGGTGGCAGGCAGTAATGCATCCACACACTTTTTGTTGGTGCTGTGGGCTCCGGCCAGGCCCAGAGTGTGGGACTGACCGATGTTAGCCTGCTGGCCTGCTGTTGTGTACGCAACTAGTAGCCAATGTTCCCTCTAGGTTTGGTGGCTTGTGTGCAAAATTTTCAAGCCTTGTGAAAAACTTTTTCAGAATAAATTTTTGGGGAAAACTCACAAGACAGAAATTATAGGCATTAATTGAAGATAAAGTGACTGTAAATAGAATTAATTAATTAATTGTGTTTAATTAATTTAATTGGAATGAATTTGGAATTGAAATCTAATTTTAAGAAAGGTTTTTATTTAAAATTAATTTTTAAAAAGTTTTAAAAAAGAAGGGAGAGAGAAAAAAGAGAAGGAAGGAGGAGACAAAGAAAAAAAGAAAGAAAGGAAGGAAGCAAAGACAGAAAGAGCAGGAAGGAAGGAAGACAAAGAAGAGAAAGAAAAAAAGGAAAGGAAGAAAGAAGAGAAAGGAAGGCAGGGAAGAGGAAGACAAAGAAGAGAAAAAGA
>ML685863.1:3989848-4023483 GCA_007922175.1 Pelusios castaneus | reverse complement strand
GAAGAGAAAGGAAGGCAGGGAAGAGGAAGACAAAGAAGAGAAAAAGAAAAAAAGGAAAGGAAGAAAGAAGAGAAAGGAAGGCAGGGAAGAGGAAGACAAAGAAGAGAAAAAAAAAGGAAAGGAAGAAAGAAGAGAAAGGAAGGAAAGGAAGAGGAAGAGAAAGGAAGGCAGGGAAGAGGAAGGAAGGCAGGGGAGAGGAAGACAAAGAAGAGGGGGAAAAAAAGAAAGGAAGGAAAGGAAGAGGAAGAGAAAGGAAGCAGCCCCGGGGGTCTGGAGGGGGCGGTGGGGGCTGCCGGCCTGCGCGGGGGTCCCTCCTTGTCCCCCCCCCCCCCCCTCTAACCCGGGCCCTCTCCTTGTCCCCACCCCCACCCCTCTAACCCGGGCCGTCTCCTTGTCCCCCCACCCCTCTCCAGGCCTCCCTCCAGCCCCCTTACCTGACCGGAGGCTGGGAACCACAGGGACGGCCGGCAGAGCTGCTTGTCGGCCAGTCCGCTCCCGCTCTGAGCACGCTGTAACTGCGCATGCTCAGGGCGGGAGATTTAAATCTCCCCAGCCCGGCCCAGCCTGCACAGCTGGGAGGGAGCACCGGCGGGGACCGAACGCGGCCCCGGCAGGGCAGACAGACCCCGGCAACGGAGCCTGATCCTGGCCCCGTGCCGGGTGGCCGACGCTGTCGGGAGAGCGGGGCGGGGTCGGCTCTGGGCCAGGAAGTCGAGGCGGCCGGTGGGTGGGAGAAGGAAAAAAAGGTGCCGGAACGCCGTTCCGGTCCGTTCCGGCAGAAAAAAAGCACTGGCTCTTATTCCCCTTTTACTAGACTACTCTATGTTTGTCCTTTTCCAGTCCTCTGGAATCTTTTCCATCTTCCATGACTATTCAAAGATAATCACGCATGGCTCAGATATCTTCTCACGCAACCCCTTGAGTACTGTATGATGTATTTCATCAGATTCTGGTGACTTGAAGACATCTAACTTGTCTAAAGCCTGTTCTACACTGCTGCGCTGGGTCAGTGGGAGATATGCAAACTGCGGACTATAGAATGTGTAACTCCGGTCGACTTACTTTTGGTCCCTTAACACAGCATTTTTACTGCACTGTGCCCATGGGAAATGCCCTCTGCTCAACACAGCATTACTCTTTTGGGGAAGGGCGAGGGGGAGGCCAAGTTACTGAAGGGAGAGCACTTCCAGGATCTAGTGGGTTTTCACTGGCTGCTCAGTTGATCCTGCTGTGTTGATCCATGGAATCTGAAGCATCTGAATCAGTACAGACAGACCCTAAGTAATTTCTAATTTGTTCTTTCCTTATTTTACTCTCTGATTCTACCTTATTTTCACTGGCATTCACTATGTTTAATGTCCAATCACTACTAAACTTTTGATGAAAACTGAAATAAAGAAGTCATTTAGCACTTCTGCTATTTCCACATTTTCCCTTATAGTTTCCATTCCCATTAGTAAGCATTAGGTTTCCTCTGTGCTTGGTCTTCCTCTTGCTTCTAATATATTTGTAGAATGTTTTCTCATTACCCTTTATGTCTCCAGCTAGTTTAATTGCATTTTGTATCTTGCCTTTATAATTTTGTCCCTCCATACTTGTGGTTTGTTTATATTCATCCTTTGTAATTTGACCTAGTTTCCACTTTTTTGTAGGACTTTTTTTTTTTTTTTTTTTTGAGTTTCAGATCATTAACGATCTGGTTAAGCCAGCGTGGTTTCTTGCCATACTTCTTATCTTTTATATGCTATGCAATCGTTTGCTCTTGTGCCCTTAATACTATCTCGTTGAAAAAACTGCCAACTCTCTTAAACTGCTTTTCCTCTGACACTTGCTTCCTATGGGATCTTACCTACCAACTCTCTGAGGGTGCGTCTAAATTGGCAAGTTACGTCGACTTAAGGATGCTTAAGTCGACCTAAACAAAGCCGCGTCCACACTGGACTTTTCTTAAGTCGACTTAAGCATTTCCTTAAGTTGACTTAAGGAAAGCTTAAGTTGACTTAATAGCACCTCTTTTTAGGTCAACTTAAGCCTTAGGTCGACTCCTTAAGTCGATTTAAGGCCAGTGTGGACGGGGATTAACGCTAAGTCAACTTTATTAAGTCGACTTAAAGGCAATATAACGGCTATCTCTGCTGTTAAGTCGACTTAACAAAGTCGACTTAAAGTGTAGCCAATTTGTTAAGTCGACTTAACAAGGTCAATTTTAAGTTGACTTAAAGTCAACCTTGTTAAGTCGACTTAATAGAGTAGACTTAACTTTAGCCCAAGTTTGCTAAAGTCTGCCTTCTTGACAAGCACTGTCTTTCTTCTGTGGTTTTTCTGCCCACCGTTCTTTAGAATTATGAACTTTTATCATTTTATGATCACTTTCATCCAAGCTGCCTTCCATTTTCAAATTCTAAACTAGTTCCTCCCTATTTGTCAAAATCAAATCAAGAACAGCCTCTCACTCATTGCTTTCTCCACCTTCTGATATACAAAATTGCCTCCAATGCCTTCCAAGAACTTGTTGGATAATCTGTGCCTTGCTGTGTTATTTCCACAGCAGGTATCTGAGTAGCTGAAGTCCTCCATCACCACCAAGTCCTGTGCTCTGAATGATTTTGTTAGTTGTTTAAAAAAAAATTAAAAAGCCTCACCCACCTGTTCTGCCCAGTTAGATGGTCTGTAGTAGATCCCTACCATAACATCCTCTTTGGGGTTTTTATTTATCCTTATCCAGAGACTTTCAACAAGTCTGTCTACTATTTCCATCTCAACCTCAGTCCAATTGTATACTTTTTTGATATAAGGCAACACCTCCACACTTTTTTCCCTGCCTGTCCTTCCAGAACAATCTGTACCCTCCCAATGCCGACTATGTGATAGCTGTGTTTATTAACCAGCATTTCTAGTCCTTCCAATTTATTTCCTATACTTCTCATATTAGCATTCAGACATTTTAAGATACTGATTTGATTTCCCCCATGATCTGTCTTGTTTCTCCCATATCCCTGCTGTAACAGTGCATGCTATTCCCAGATTCCAACTCTTCTCCCAGGTCTCCATGTTTTTGACTTAACCTGTGGGCTTTTGTCTCCTACCTCCATCTGATGTTAGCATCTGTCACGCCAGCCCCACAGGTACATTTCCCATATCTTATAGATCTGGATGCTCACAAATAGACTTCTGTGGGTTCAGGGAGGAAAAGGATGATGGAATTGAAGGAAAGCACCCCTTTAAGGCCCTCTGAAAGCTGATGAGATCATTATACTGTATGGGGCCTATTAGCATTTCTGGGTCTGAATCCACAAAGGGGTATAGGCACTATGAAGCTGAGCATTGCAATACCTAACTTGTGGGTATCTAGAAAATCCCTAGGATCCACAAACCCTCAGTTAGGAGCATAGGTTCCCTGTACAATGAATGGGGAGAGGTAGGTATTTAAGAATACAATCCACAAAAGCCAGCAAGCTAGGTGAGGAGCTGCCTAAACTAGCCAATGGGAGATACCTTTGAGAGGGATGTGTCCTAAGTCTTGCCCTTTTCATGGAGTTCTGTACCTAAGTCCAGTCTGCAACTAGGCACCCATCTCTGCTAAAATCCACAGCCAGGAACCCCTGTCTTAGAGCTGAGTGGCTTAAACTGTTAAGCCATTTCTTGAGGAAAATGGCTTAGACACCTGTCTACTCCCACACAAAGCATTCACTGCACTTTGAGTGATCTAAACAAACCACCAGTTTTTGACAGCAGTACTCCGTATGATCAAATTTTCTACTCACTGTTAACAGAAACTGTTTACTGTGTATTTCAATCAGAAGAGCCACAAGTGAGCCAGATTCTAACTGCTTGTGAAAGAGCAGGGTGTCATGAATCATTTTGGAAATGGAGTTTGAGGGGTGAGTGTACTGCAAGACTGGGTCTCACGACTAGATGTGACTGAGTATAAAGTGGGGCAGAATACTGGGAGGCAAAACCTTCCCCAGATGAAGATCTAAGGGGTATAAGGGTAAAAGGAGAGATGAAAGTAAAGCAGTAAATGCTACAGGCTACCCAAAGATTTGTTGAAGGGATTGTGAGTACTACTGTTAATGACTGCTTGAAAATAAATGAAAGACTGAAATTTGGATTAAGGATCCCAGAGAAACCTGCAGAAGAGTATTGTTCTCTTATACAGTGTACCTAAAACACAGATCTCAAATTCTATTTGCCAGCTGTAATCTCAACATCTGCATCAGAAATCTTTGAAAGTCAAAATAAATATTAATCTTGTAAATACACTGTCCTATACCATTTCACTAGTACCTTTCACCTTAGCCTTTCTGAAAGAACTAGAACTCCTTATTGTCAACAATTCTGGAAAGTAATTCAACTTCACATGAAGCTTTCAAGTTAACAGAAATCCTTCTTAAAGCCAGTGGAAACTATTTTGGAAGGATTCAGAGAGGCTTTGACTATTTTGGGATAACAAGGGAGTTTTCATAGAATAATAGGGATGGAAGAGACCTCACGAGGTCATCTAGTCCAACCCTCTGCTAAAAGCAGGACCACTCCTAGTTTTCATGTTAAGTAATTTGGAAAAATGCTTAATGTTAATACTTTCAATTATTTTAATAATGAATTTGTTAATCTAGAAAAGACAAATAACCATCTCTAAAGTTCTAGGGCTCATTTAAATTAATTCTATATACCAAATGAATTAATCTAAGGAAAAACAAACAGGCTAATATTTCCCCCCCCCCCCCCATTTATTTAATGGAATGAGGATATTTGCAAATGGGTACTTGGAAAAAAAGCATATTTTATTCAATGAACTGTATATTACAGCGATGCAACAAAATGATTATGGGAACAACTATTGTAAACTTTCATGTTCTTGCTCAAAGAAAAACAGGCATGTTTGTTTCCTAAAGTAAACAGTCACTCATAACTGTTAATATATGATTTGATCCTTGCTGAACAGTTCTTTTAAAAGATAAAAAGGGAGCAATCTGCAGTTCAGCTGGAAGAAGTGTCATGTAGCTAATAATTCAAACATCACTATCGTATTCCTCTTGAGAGAAGCAGTAGATGCAATTTATAGAGCCCCTCCAGGCACAACGGCATCTCTCCTGGAGCTAATTTACTAACTTGGGCAATGTAGTGTTGGCCTTCCACTAAGGAAAGGCAACTTTCAACTTTAACCACTATGTCTCTAGATTCTATTGACTTCACCACAGTTGATCCCAACCACTTTATGGGCTGTACAAACTGCCTCTGTAGTGTAGTTTGTGAACAGTTTGCCCCGTATCACCTTGCTTTAGGTGAACTCTTCACCACTGAGGGCTATAGTCTTAGTTCCTCTACTGGATGCAGAATCAATCTGAGCAGGATGTCTAGCCCCTCCAATCTCCCGATAGACAGAATCTGATCTGTATTAAACTTGTTAATGTCCTGTAGCAGTATAAAATCTGGTGCTTGCATTATCAGCCAGTTTTACCATCCAGAAGTGACTTAAAATTTGTCAGCAAAAGTTGATGTTTTAAAAGAAATCAGCCATTACATAAGTTTGGTTCAAATGACCATTTTTATTATTCAGTAGACTACTGTGAGATATATGCAACACTGGTATAAGTGGGCTCCATTCCCATTGAAGTAAGTGGAAATTGAATTCAGCATTTAGACCACTTCAACTGAGATATTGAAATCTTGATTTAGAAGCCTTAACTTTACACTTAAATTTTTAGCCTAGATATCTTGGCACTCAATACTACGTCAAAAGGCTTCTCTGATTTGTTTTTAAAGAATTTGCTACTGTTGACACAAGCCTGTCAAAATCCTACTTCAGTGCCAGATAGAGGGTCTCCAAAACATAGGCACTTTGATGGAAAGTAGAGATTTTTTTTTTAATAAGGGGATAAATAATAAGGGGGTGGATTCTTAGGGCACAAAGAGAAAATCAAAGGAGCAAGAACATCCCAGTAAAAACTTTGCTTACCTGATTCATTGCTGCTCACTTGAGTTATTGTTTCATCTTCATCATCATCATCACTATCACAGTTTAATGGATGAAAGGCTGTTTCTGGCTCTGTGTCAACCTGATTTGCATTCATTTCTTGCTCTGCAAAGCTTCGCAGCGCAACAAGACGGTGATGTATTGCTGCATACAGATACCGAGAGTCTTTTGAACTTGTCTATAGAAAATAAAATGCATACAGCCATTGATGGTAAATGCAACATAACTCTGACCATACCACAACCAATCACTGAAGTGCAGAGCCAAAGGAGAGATTTCAAAAGGACTGAAAATCACTTCAAGCAGAGACTTCTTGTCCTTTGAAGGCAAAACAACTGACATAGTCAGGAGTCCAATTTAGGAACTTTTTTGGAAAATTCACTTAAAACAAATAATATCAAGTTTGTCTAAATGCTCTGGGTTTTAGAATTTGTTAAAATATAATTGTTGATTGTTTCCCATATTGATATGATGGATTCCAGACTTAAAACAAAAATTATGATTAATCTCAGTGGCTATGTCTACACTAGAAAAGTTAAGTCGACTTTTGTTAAGTCAACTTTAATAAGGTTGACCTTAAGTCAACTTAAAATCAACCTTATTAAAGTCGACTTAACAAGTGGCAATACTTTAAGTCGATTTAGTCCACTTCGTTAAGTCGACTTAACTGCCCTTAGGTCGACTTAACAAAGTGGATTTATGCATCTACACTGGGCTTAGGTCGACCTAAGGAAGGGTTAGGTTGACCTAAGGAGGCTTAAGTCGACCTAATGAGTGGTAGTTCTTAAGTCGACTTAATGAAAGCCTAATGTGGACGTGGCTTAATTTAAGTCAACTTAAGCCTCCTTAATTCAATTTAAATTGCCAGTGTAGACATAGCCAGTTAGTGGCTCAACTTTTATTCAAGACTTGAGATTCTGGAAACTGCAACTCCTCAGTAACAAAATATACTTCTGACAATAATAAAACATTAAGAATTTTCACAATCCATAAGCAATCTTTCTGGTTAGAAGTAAGTAAATAAAATTAACAACCAAAAATGAGTTTTCTCTGATCTAAAGATGCTATGAATTCTGTTGGTGAAATGGGAAAGAAATCATTTATCAGAGGGTAGTTGAAAGCACGTGGTCTTCTGAGGCTTGATTCTGTACTGTTTTGTACCATATGGATTCATTTACACCTGTACAAATTGAGAGTGGAAAGATTCTAGTCTGATTTGGTAGTTTTATACCCAGTGTAGACTTGCTTTGCACAGGTGACTGCATGAGTTGCAACGCAGTAGAGTATCTGGCTCTTCTTCCATGCTACTCATGTTTGCAGCACCCAACAAAAGAAAGCAGTTGAGATCAAATCAGAGATGGTGTTTCAGCAGCAGTTAACTCCGTTGTCAACGTAGGCCTTGTCTACACTAGAACTTAGTGCTAGCAAAACTTTTGTCACTCAGGGGTATGAAAAAAACACTTCACTGAGCAACGTAAGTTTTGGCTGCATAGCAGAACCAACCCTCATTTAGGTGGTTTTATTATGTTGGTGGGAAAGCTCTCTCTCAACGACATAACACAGCTACACAAGTGCTTATGCCAACAAAACTTATGTCACTCACCAGTGTAGTGTAGTGCAGTGTAGTGTAGGCAAGCCCTGAGATATGTCATCACTGCAGGAGGTAGCTTTTCAGGCACTAAGTCAGTGTAGGGTTGCAAATGTTATAGATCAGACTGAGGTAGCTGTTTTTTGCAGCGGTTCTCAAACTTGTTCATATACATTTAAACCTAAGCACAGCTGAGCCATTTGTTGTTTTCAGACATACTTAAGAATCTGTCCCACACTGAGATGTCATAGAGGAGGTTTGGGAACACACTGATATATTAAACTTTAATAAGTCACTAGGACCAGATGGTATTTGCCTAAGAGTTCTGAAGGAACTCAAATAAGAAAATATCCCAATAAGTACTTCTGCACATTACATATTGCTTAAATCAGCCTCTATACCAGACAATCAGAGGCTAGCTAATGTATCGGTAAATTATTTTTTTAAAAGGTTGCAGAGCTGATCTTGGAAATTACAGCCTAACTTCAATACCAGGCAGTTGGTTGAAACTTTAGTAAAGAATAGAATTATCAAATGCACAGATGAACAAAATTTGTTGGAAAAAAGTCAACATTGTTTTTGTAAATGGAAATTATGCCTCATCCATTCCTTGAGGGTGCCAACAATCGTGGACGTGGATGGTCCAGTTGATATACTGCACTTGGACTTGCAGATAATACAAAATACACAAGATAGTTAAGTTCAAAGGTGAAGAGTCAGAAAGAGATATAAAAAGACCAGTGACTTTGCAACAAAATGGCAGATGAAATTCAATGCTGATACATGCAAAGTAATGAACATTGGAAAGAATTATCCCAATTTTATGTACTA
This sequence comes from Pelusios castaneus, assembly GCA_007922175.1. Classification (NCBI taxonomy): domain Eukaryota; kingdom Metazoa; phylum Chordata; order Testudines; family Pelomedusidae; genus Pelusios; species Pelusios castaneus. Next base: position 4,015,087 of record ML685863.1, on the reverse strand, counting down.
AATAATGGGATCTAAATTAGCTGTTACGACTCAAGAAAGATCTTGGAGTCATATTGCATAGTTCTCTGAAAACAGCTGCTGAATACGGAGCAGCAGATTTAAAAAAGCTAACAGAATGTTAGGAACCATTAGGAAAGGGACAGATAAAAAGACAGAAAATATCATAATGCCACTATATAAATCCCTGGTATGACCAAACCTTGAATTCTGTGCACAGTTCTGTCACCCCATCCCAAAAAAGATATATTAGTATCAGAAAAGGTGAAGGGAAGAGGAACAGAAATGTCTAGGGCCATGAAAACAGTTTCTTAGAAGGAGAGATGAAGAAGCTGGAACTATTCATCTTAGAAAAGAGGTGGCTAAAAGGGAGATATGATACTGGCCTATATTAAACTATGACTGGTGCAAAGAAAGTAAATAAGGAAGTGTTATATACTCATTCATATAACATAAATATCAGGTGTTGCGCAATCAAATTAAACCACTGCCTAATAAATAAAGGCAAGTACTACTTCATACAACTCATAGTCAGAGTGTGGAACTTGTTGCCAGTGAATATTGTGAAGGCCAAAACGATAACTGGGTTAAAAAAGGAATGAAGTAGGTTCATGGAGGATTGGTCCATCAATGATCGGGGACGGAATCCCGTGCTATGTGTGTCCCTAAACCTCTGACTTCCAGAGACTGGGACTGGATGACCAGCAGTAGATCACTCAATAATGATCCTGATCTGCACAATCATTCTGAAGTTTCTGGCACTGAGTAACGTGAAAAGACATGATACTTCGCTCAATGGACCACCGGTCTGACTCAGTCTGGCCATTCTTACGTTCTTATATAACTGATTGGAGAGTCTTGTGGACAGTCTGCCCTGCTACTCATGATTGCACAGAGTACCCCATCACGAGGATCACCGAATAATATCCCTATGGCAACTATAGCAATTGTTTCTATACAAGAGGAAAATCAGAAGAGTTTACTGATATATTTTCCCATCTTTTAATGTTATTTAGCATTAAGGAGTAGCTAGTGCCATAGGTCACTGATGGGCCACAGGCCACAGTTTGGGAACAAGAGCTTGCATACCATTGGTTTAGTGACCTCTGCTGCCTTTCTAATACAGCAATCTGGTTATCTCCTAGGGCCGTATCATACCCTTTAGATTTGTACAAAATGCCAATTGACATAAGTGGTAATTCTGTCCATCTGATAGCCTTACACTTTTTATCATAAGGATGACTATAACAACAGAATTGGAGGCTTGCTAGAACAAGAAACCTGAGCTAAATTGCAGAATTCTAGATACTTGGTTTTTTTCATTTTTTTTTCTTACCTGCATTAAAAATACTTTAACAGAATGGTCTAGGTCTGCCGCAGTGATGCACAGACTCTTGCGATTTGCTCTTTCTATCACCATCTGAGTCCAGAGTTTGGTATTGAGAATCAGTCTTAAACTGCCTTGATTTCGCATAACTAAAACCAGAATGCTTAAATGTTAGAAATTACATGGAAATTGAACCCTCCCTTTGTTGTTGTTGCAGCAGATTTATTCAGTACTGCTATAAAAATCATATTTCCATTAACTTTGCATTTCATGGAATTATAACATAACATTTTGAAAGAGGTGGGGCTTTAAATTTCTTTACTATACTTTGATATTTTTTAAGTTTCAATATTTTATATCTTTTGCCATATAATATAATGAAACAGTCTTTCAAAACTACCTCATATGATATAAGAAACTACTGCTCAGTAAACAAAACATCCCATAAGTCACTTTGAAAAAGCAGCACCCATTGAAAAGCCAAATCAGAAAAGAAATCTAGTGCTAAAGAAATCTGGAAGGAGAAATACATAATGCTTACTGACATCAGTGAGTAGCTACTGCCCATATACACTGCATCGTCTAGGGATGGTTAGAGGGTAGCACTAGATTACTTTACAGAGTAACGTTGAAAAGGCTTTGAGCAACCTCATATAGATATAAAAAAGCCTGGCTGTAGGATTACAAATGTTGTGAGATCCAATTACCAATGGCAAATGACAGCACGATTTAGAAGTGGGACTAATTTTTACCTAGCCTTGACTGTAATGTTCCATGTTTATTGCTTGATGTATCATTAAGCCTCAGGGATCCTCTGCCTCTTTCAATCCAAGATAGTGATAGTTTATTAAATACAAAAAGCTTGCAATTGATCTAAAGGAAAAAACAGTTATGGAAATTGACTGTTATTTCAAAAATGCAGTTGTTTACAGTTTTGAAGTTTCTGTGTTATAACTTTTTACTTTACAGTTGGCATAAAATTAGACACATTTTAAAAAGGAAAATGAAAATTGAGCTAATTCCAGATTTATGACGAGATCCTCTACTAACCAGGCTATTGGGAACATTTAGCACAGAAATATATTTTCCCCTCCTCTGTGAAAACTCTGACAAATCCACATTTCCTAAAGATATCCCAAAATGCATCATCCTATGTCATCATTGATATCAGAAGTTTCATGCAACCCATTGTACCAGTACTGTCATAAATTGAAGCTAATGACCCATCAACATACAAATTACCCCCGTATGGATGGGATAGTGGATTTAAGCAATCTTACAATTTTATATCTTTCCATTAGATTTTTTTAATATAGGCAAGTGTTATTTGCCAAGAAAATAAGAACCTTAATCTTGAATAGCAACATTTATCCTAAAAGGACAATGATGTCCTTAGCTTTATTATAAGACCACTTACTTGGATAACTCCATTTAAAAAAAAGATCAAGCCTTTGTGTTTATAGAGTAACTTTAAAATACTTATAATTTGTGGGTTTTTAGCTATTGATGCTAGGGTACATTGATCTATCATAAAGACAGTGGCAGAATAAGGTTTTTGGAGCATAATATATACAATGAAAAGCTACATATCAGCTTGAAAACAAATTAGTTAACAGAAGCACGTTTTTAAAAGGGAAAATCTTAGGCTATGTCTACACTTGCACTTTTAAGTCGACTTTAACTAAGTCGACTTAAAGTCGACTTAGTTAAGTCGGCTTAGTGGGTCTACAATGCTATAATCCATAGGAACTATGTCATGTTTGGTATCAATAGAAAGGTAGTAATTTGCTGGGAATGATTATATAGTTTATGTCTAGGAATTCTATTTTGATTAGAAGTTAAGAATTTGATGTTATATCCATACTTCAACTTGTGTCATTCTGGACAAATGTCTTAGACGGGAGGGTGTGAACAACCATTGTCTCCTTAATGTTTAGGAATTTGCCAGGTAGAATGGTCCCAGGGAGTATCCTGATGAGCCATTGAGGACATAAAGAATACAACCATTGTATCCTTAATGGCTCATCAGTTTACTCCCTGGAACCATATCACCTGGCAAATTCCTAAACATTAAGGAGACAATGGTTGTTCACACCCTCCCATCTAAAACATTTGTCCAGAATGACACAAGTTAAAGTATGGATATAACATCAAATTCTTAACTTCTAATCAAAATAGAATTCCTAGACATAAACTATATAATCATTCCCAGCAAATTACTACCTTTCTATTGATACCAAACATGACATAGTTCCTATGGATTATAGCATTTATAAGATATCCATAGAAAATAATATCATAAATGCTTCCCTAAATCCAGACAGTGTCACACTGTGCCCACATGCCCTGCCCTTTGGGGGGCATGCCAGGCTCCCCCTGTGCCCCCCCCCTGCAGGGAGGGCATTGGTGTAGTCCTGGGGTAGCCCTAAGTCTACCCCAGGGCTACACTTAAGTCGACTTAAGCAAAGTGTAGTGTAGACGCAGGGCACATTGTCGACTTAAGCCAAGCTTAAGTCGACTTAATTTACCAGTGTAGACGCAGCCTTATACAGTTGTCCACCAAAGAAGTAGTACATACATATATATCCATGGTATTGTAAGTTGCAGTAGACATAATGTGCTTTCTAACATAAATAGAAAGGCTCACCATGCAGTCTTTAGGAAAATATATACCTGTAACACGTTATGTTCTGCTTCTTCCCCTGTTATAACGTCAACTTTATCTAATAAATATTTCTGCGCTGATTTAGAAACATAAGCAGCAGCTGATTCAATTAGTGTTGATTCCTTGACAAAAGATGTTTCTAAAGGAGAAGAAAAAATAATAGAAAATCCTAAAACTGAGGGAATGTTTTAGTACATCAAAAAAAAGTCCATTTGTATTGTCTATGTCTTTGTATGTTTCCATTGGTGCTAGATATCGGCCAATGTTTTAATTAACTTCAGACATTTCAGTATATTTTAAAAAAAAATAAGACCATGATCCAGGGTTTCTATACAGGTGCAGAGGTTTGCCCATGAGGAAACTAGCAGAAACAAACTCTAACTAATTAACAGTTGAGTTTTCAAATCAAATTGTTTTGTGATATTGTTGTTCAGAGTCATAGTCATGAAAAACATAAGTCCCATAAAACATAATGGTAATACAAGCACTGTGAATACTCAGCAGGAAAGAACGTTTGTTAAAATAAAGCTATGGATATGTGTCAATGGTATTCATGGCCCCTTGTATTAATTTTCCATAAAGAGTCATGATATTTTTGTTTGTAATAATTGTCATAGAAAGTATAAGCATTTCAAATACTTCTATGAATGTATTTTGACAGATATGTTCATGCCAGAGGATTCACGCAGCCACCTTGAAATCTCTTATTTGCCGTCTTTTTATAAGTTTCATTCATAATTAGGGCACAGAAATGATACATTGTAATTTAGGTGGCCAGTCAAGCAAAATGAATAACTAGCGAAAGTTAAACAAACAGAATCCTGTGGCAGTTATTGAAATGACTTGTTCATAAACAAAACTATAAGCTGAAATATGTTCCCAAATATTCATCGCATAGTTTGGGTAACAAACCAATTTGTTCCAGAGGGGTAGCTGTGTTAGTTTAGTTCAGGAAAACAAACAAGAAATCCTGTGGCACTTTAAAGACTAATAAATATATTTATCACATGAGCTTCAGTGGGAAGACTCCCACTTCATCAGATGCATGAAAAGGAGTTTACAGTATGAAAGGGGATGGATAAATGCAGAGAAGGGTAGATCACAAGGTCAGTTCACAATTTTTTCAGCAAACCAAGTTTACCTTTCTCTGCATTTATACATCCCCTTTCATACTGTAAACTCCTTTTCATGCATCTGATGAAGTGGGATTCTACCCAAGAAAGCTCATGTGATAAAAAAATTTGTAAAAGTCAAAGTCTATTCCAGGAAAACTTGCAAATAAAAACAGTCTAAATTAGTCAAATAATAAATCATTTGCTATGATGATAAGCCAACTAGTTTTGAGTCATAAACCAAATAATAGTTGCTTTCTGGACACTTATATTTATGGTGTACATCCCAATAATGTACTAATGACTGCATAACTAAAGTAAATAAATGATAATTACTGAACAACTCTAATCTGAGGTCCTCTATGATACACTGAAATCGACAATGTATTCGTAGTGCTTACTTGTATGTGAATAACCTATATGAAAAGTTTCAGCATATTTGGATGTTATTCCTCTCTTGCATTGATCAGTTTCATTACATGGGTTGGCAGATGTTTGAGGACTCTAAAAAATGGAAGAAACAAGGAACAAACCATTTAAGAAATGATAATATTTATATGTTATTTGACTTTAGCAGCAAGCTGAAAGGCCAAGAATATAACTGAATCATCTAATAGACAGCAAGGATAAAGATTATTTGACATAATAGGTTAACATACAAACTTTATTCCTACATAGAAATACTAATGTAGGGTATAAGTAAACAAGTGTTTGGTAACATTTCAATCAATTGTGGAGCTTTGTCCATTACCGTAAAAGCAGGAAAAACTTGATTAAGCAGGAACCATAATCTGTTCTTAAGAGAGACTCTGGACTACGGGCTATGTCTACACTTGCACTTTTAAGTCGACTTTAACTAAGTCGACTTAACTAAAGCCACAAGCCAAGCTTAAGTCGACTTAATTTACCAGTGTAGACGCAGCCTAGGAGAATAAGTGTCTTTCAATTTAAATTTAACGTAGTCTGTTAATGGACGTAGAGAATCTTACCCAGTATCTTTCCAAATTAATTGAGATATTTTAAACTATTACATTTAGATGGTTCTGCAAGGTTATAATTTTCTCATTGTTCACATCTGTATATCTTTATAGTGCTAGTCAAATATTTTTGTGGCGGTTGGAGGGGAGAAAGTCTACAGCTCTGAATATAAAAAAGTCTGAAGTGGTTTATACTGTAGTAGAAAATTGGTAGAATTGATTTTCCTGCTGAAAGGCCAGAATCTAAAATATGAGCCATCTAAATTGTGCCCATGAAGTGTGCACACAATGCACCTGAGCACACCCAACAAGTAACTGCATGTGCACATGAGCATTGACATATATAATTACCTGTTTTGGACCAATCCTGCAAACTTTATACACGTTTAACTTTACTCACATGACTTGATTTCAAAGCAATGCCTCACATGCATAAATATTTACAGGACTAATGGCTTTGTATGTAGATATGACAGACGATGTGATCAAAAATTGGGTTTGAAAATATGACCCTCGGCATTCAAATGCCATTTTTTTTTTCAGAAACAGAAGAAAGAAAAATGTCAGTATTTACAAATCTTACCAAAACTCTCTCTAACATGTTTTCTCCAAAAACAAAATTAGAATTTCTGTTGTTTAAAAAAGTTACATCTTCAACTGGCTGATTTCTAGAGGAACAAAATATGTGAAAAATATCAATTAGATTTTTGAAAGACATACAAATATATCTATAAATGCATGCATTTACCATTGTAAAATTACATTAAAAATATTGACCTACTGGGAACCATAGAGAATAGTTCACTAAAGGGCTTTAAGGAGATACATTGTATTTCATGTAGAACAATAGTGACAAAGCCACAAGCCACTGGTGCAACACCCCAGGAGCAGTATAGGAAAAAGAATCATGCATCAGAGAGGCACCTCTCCCTATTTCCTCTTATTCCAGCGAACTACTACCCTCTGCATGTCGGCTTAGCTATGCCATTCACCCCACCCACTCACCCGTATATTCTTCATCTACTCTTTGTCCATATGCTTGGGGGATAGAGACTATAGAGGATCAGGTGTGCAGCTTACTTCAGCATACCTAGATATACCTACATAGACTATATCTATGCTGTAATGTAAGTATGGGCTCAGACTTTGGTTTGAGCCCAAATCCTCCTTCCGTCTACACCTAAATCTCTCAGATTCCGGCTTGGACCTAGGGTCCTAGGACCCTGCAAGGATGAAAGGTCCAAGCTAGTTTCAAGCCATGACCCAGAGATAAAGCTTTGTAGTGTAGATGCAACCCTGCTTGACTTGGGTTCTGGAGTCCACCAAAAGTATCCCACAATCCTATGGGCCAACTTCTTTTATGTTCTCTGTTGCAAAAATCTCCAACAGACTCTGCTTAAAATGGAAGCCACCCTCCCCCTTGACATACCACAGCAGCTCAGTGAATCAGCATTAACCCTTCCATTTTCTTCTGACCACCAAAAGGAAGGGATGCAGATCAAGATAAGTAACGAACATGTCAGAGACCTTCTCATCAATATCAATGAATTTAAAGCAGCAGGGCCTGATGCTGTTTCACCCCAGGGTACTGAAGGAATTAGCTGAAGAAGTCTCAGAGTCATTGGCAATAATATTTGCAAATTCATGGATGACATGAGAGGCCTCCAGAGACTGGAGAAGGGCTAACATAGTGCCCATCTTTAAAAAGAGGGAAATGGGGGATCCAGGATACTATAGACCAGTCAACCTGACAATGCCTGGGAAGCTACTAGAGCAATATAAAAAACATTCAATTTAGAAACACCCGAAGGATGAAGAGGTAATCACTAGCAGCCAGCATGATACTAAGAACAAACATGCTAAACCAGCTTGATTTCCTTCTTTAACAGGGTAACAAGTGGATGGGGGAATGCAGTGGCTTTAATATACCTAGACGTCAGCAAGGCTTTTGACACTGACCAACATGACATTCTGCTAAGTAAGCTGGAGAAATGCAGGTTCAGCAGAACTGCCATTAAGTGGATACATAATTTGTTAAACAACCACAAACAAAGAGTAACTATTATGGCAATGATCTCAGATTGGAGGGAGATCTCAAATGGAGTTTCCATGGGGATCACTTCTGGGTCTGGCATTGTTTAGCATCTCTATTAATAGCCTGAATGTAGGAAGAGAGAACATATTGATCAAATTACTGGTGACACAAACTTGGGGAGAGGGGGTTGCCAACACTTTGGACAATAAAGCTAAAATTCAGAGGGATCTTAATAAACTGAAGAACAAAATTAAATTCAACAAAGACAAATGCAAGGTACTACACTTAGGGAAAATAAACCAAATGTGCAAATACAGGATTGGGGATAACTGACTTGGCAGCAGCACTGCACAGAAGGATCTGAGAGTTATAGAATCATAGAATAATGGGGTTGGAAGGGACCTCACGACGTCATCTAGTCCAACCCCCTGCTAAAAAGCAGGACCACTCCCACTAAATCACCCCAGCCAGGGTTTTGTCTAACCGAGCTTTAAATATCTCCAAAGATGGAGATTCTACCACCTCCCTAGGTAGCCCATTCCAATGCTTCACTACCCTCCTAGTGAGAAAGTTTTTTCCTAATATCCAACCTTGACCTCCCCAGCTGTAATTTGAAACCATTGCTCCTTGTTCTGTCCTCTGTTACCATCGAGAACAGCCTAGCTCCCTCCTCTTTGGAGCACCCCTTCAAGTAGTTTAAGGTTGCTATCAAATCTCCCCTCAGTCTTCTCTTCTGTAGACTAAATAAGCCTAGTTCCGTCAGTCTCTCCTCATAAGTCATGTTTCCCAGCCCCCTAATCATTTTTGTTGCCCTCCGCTGGACTCTTTCTAATTTGTCCACATCCTTTCTGTAGTGGGGAGCCCAAAACTGGACACAGTATTCCAGATGCAGCCTGACCAGTGTCGAATAGAGGGGAATTATCACATCCCTCAATCTGCTGGCAATACTCCTATTGATGCAGCCTAATATGCCATTGACCTTTTTGGCAACAAGAGCACACTGTTGGCTCATATTCATCTTCCCGTCCACCATAACCCCCAGGTCCTTTTCTACAGCGCTGCTACTTAGCCGATCGGTCCCCAGCCTGTAGCAGTGCATGGGATTTTTCCTTCCTAAGTGCAGGACTTTGCACTTGTCTTTGTTGAACCTCATGAGGTTTCTTTCGGCCCAGTGTTCCAATTTGTCCAAGTCTCCCTGGATCCTGTCCCTGCCCTCCAGAGTATCTACCATTCCCCCCAGCTTAGTGTCATCCACGAACTTACTAAGCACGCAGTCTATTCCATCATCAAGATCATTAATGAAGATGTTGAATAGAACCGGCCCCAGGACCAACCCCATGGGCACTCCACTCGTTACCAGTTGCCAACTAGACATCGAGCCATTGATTCCTACCCGCTGAGCCCGTTGATCTAGCCAGTTTTCTATCCACCTTACGGTCCATTCATCCAACCCATACTTCCTTAACTTGCCGACGAGAATGCTGTGGGAAACCATATCAAAAGCCTTGCTAAAGTGGAAGTATACCACGTCAACGGCGCTTCCCGCATCCACAAATCCAGTCATCTCATCATAGAAGGAAATCAGGTTGGTCAGGCACGATTTGCCCTTGGTGAATCCATGTTGACTGTTCCTGATAACTCTATTTTCCTCCATGTGTTTCAGGATGGAGTTGTGGTGGATGACAACCACAACATGATTCAGGCCTTATCTACACTGAAAAAATGCATCGATCCTCAGAGTTCGATGCAGTGGGATCGACTGAGTGGGCAGTGTAGACCCGCGCAATCATTCCTGGAAGTGCTCTCCAGTCAACTCAATAACTCCACCCCTCCAAGTGGAGTAAGGCTGTGTCGATCAGAGGGCACTTCAAGTTGATGGAGCGAAGTGACGACGGCGTAGTAAGTAGGAGTAACTAAGTTGGTGGGAGATACGCATTCTGCGGCACACAGGTTGCATGTTTCCCACCAACTTAGCCCTGTAGTATAGACTTAGCCTCAGCAATAGGATGCTGTTGCCAAAAAAAAAAAAGCAAATGCAACCTTTGGTTGCATTAACAGCAGTATAGTATGCCAGTCATGGGAGGTGAATTTTGGTCACCAGTGTATGAAAAGGATGTAGAGAACATGGAAAGGACACAGAGGCGAGCAACAAAAGTGATCAAAGGGATGGAATGCAAGCCATCCGACACAGGCAGAAGGAACTGGTTATGTTTAGTGAGGAAAAGAGGAGGCTACAGGGGGAAATGATAGCGGTCTTCAAATACTTGAAAGGCTGCCATAAAAAGATGGAGAAAATTGTTCTCTTTTGCCACAGAGAACAGGACAAGAGGCAATGAGTTCAAACGACAGCATAGCAGATTAAATATGAGGACAAACTTCCTAACTGTAAGAACAGTGAGGCAATGGAATGGACTGCCTAGAAAGGTTATGGAAGCTCCTTTAAAGGAGGTTTTCAAAAGGAGGCTGGATAGCCACCTGTCTTGGATGGTTTAGACACAACAAATCTACCTCTTGGCAGGAGGTTAGAATGGATGACCCCTGTGGTCCTTCTAACCCAAAGGTTCTAAGATTCCAAGCTGCAAACACACCATAGGAGAGGCTTTTGTGTTTGCAATGGTGGAACCTGAACAAAACAAGTCTTTTGCAAAACATGTAGCTTCATAATCACGTGAGTGCAGTCAGACTTTGGTGAACCTCTGGTGCAAGGCCAGCAAAACTGTGGACTTAAGTAAAGGAGCCAGGAATGGTCATGCCTATCAGAAGATAGCAAAGAAGGTGGCAGCTTTGCAAATTTATCAGCTCACTGACCCATGTCAGGAGGAAATTAAGAATCTCAAAAGCAAGTATTGGAGGACCACGGACCAAAACAACACCTCAGGAAATTCATCAACATTGGGCCCATTTTATGAGTTGGATGGACACTGCACCCAGTACAAGGGCCAACCATAGTGCATGATGACCTGGTCAGCAGGGATGGTGCCCTGCTGGCCTCAGAATCCCACCGGGAAGATTAGCAAACACCAAATGGAAACTATGAAGTAATTCTCTTGCTGACACTGGTCCCAGATCATGATTTGGAACAGGATTAACAGCAAATTCTGGGTCCATATTCAGAGCAGCTGTTTTATGTGCCCCCAGGGAACTGCCTGCTGCCTATCTTACAGCATACATGGAAGGGACAGAAGCTGTCCCAGTGCCCAGTAACTTTCTGGCTCCAATTTAAAAATTATTGCTAGAGAACAGGCGGTATTTCCACTCTAAGAACCAATGCAAAAGTTCTGAGACTCCTCAGCTAGCAGAATATATCTACTACTAGCAAATCGTATCCCATGCCTTGGCACCCCCGCCACCACATGGAGTTTAATGTGATGACTGGGAAACGCAAATAGTAAAGAACACCTTTAAAGTGTATTTTTACTGGAAAGGCAGATTTTTACTAGAGCCATTTCTTAAAGAATAACATATTTTGACATGCCTTTAAGTTGAGTGCTCTGTAATCACTCAGTGATCTGTAGAGCTGCATGAAAAGCTCTGTGTGTGTGTATGAGAGACAGAGAACACTACTTCATTTCGAGTTAGTACATAGGTGACAAAAATTATTTGTCCCAGGTATGAGCAAGGTTTGAATTTTTGTTCAAAAAAAATGCTAGGGGTAGTGAGGAGGAAGACTATGGCGTTCTGTATCTTTGTACACAGCCCTAACAATGTAAGCAATGTGGAAACTAGCACGGCATCCTGTTGATTCCTTCATGGATTCTGACCCATGTCTGAGTGTTGATAGCTGCAATTTTTTCCTGAAACAGGAACTCCAGGTAAGTAATCACATTGTGGGGAACTAGGTAATTTCCAGGGCCAACTCGGTAGCTGACCAGCCCATTCCTCTCATAGATGTGCTGTTCAGTCACTATTTGCTTGAATACTTTGGCTGAACACACTGCATGTTTCCCAGCAGCAGCTTGTAATAACATCTCCCTTTGCCAAGAGAGCACCATGAGAACGGTTAATGTCAGGCATTACCTCCCAGTAGTCAGGTCTAGTGGTTGGAGCAGAGGCTGGCCATAGGATTGGGCCTGATCCAAAGGTGGCACTGGAATTGAGATTCAGGAATATGATTAGGGTCAGAACCAAGATCAGAGGCTGTAGACAAGCCAAAATCAATACTGTAGCCAGAGTCCAGGTGCAAGCCAGGGGTTCAAGCCAGGTGGTCAGAGTCCAGGGACATGCCAAGTCAGTAACATAACCAGCATCCGGATACAGGCCAAAGGTCGAAGCCAGGCACTCAAAATCTGAGGATCCATGGTGGGTCAGGAGGCAGAGGTGAGGCTGGAGTGTGTTGGTAACAGCTGGAGCAAGGTCAGAGTAAGGCAAGGACCAGAAACAGGGCTTGGGCCAGGCTGGGGCAGGAACAGGATCAAAACTGAGCTGGATGTCTCGAGAGGACACTGCAGAGAAGAAGGAGGGTTCCTGGCCAGGTAGTGCTGTTGTACAGACTGATCTGCACCTCTGGTGGGGTTGGAGAAATACCTGAGCCTGGAGGTCACCTGATCCAAGCCTGGCTCAGGGATAGGTTGCTGCTGCAGGCTAGAGACCTGACTCTCTGCAGACTCTGTTGGAAAGGTAAATGAAAGATGCTAGGTTGATGCTGCATGCCTCCGCAGTAACACCCTTCAGCTCCATTAGAGGGGCAGCTGAGCAAAAAGCCCTGGTTTGGCTATGGGTCTGCCTCAGAGGTATGTCCTCCCAAATGCGAAAGGCCTGAAATGACAGCAAGGCCACTGCCCCCCGCCCCCCAATTGTTATAAAATGTTTGTGTTTACAAAAGGAAGTTGGAATTTTTAACATGCCATTGTCTGTGCACGACTGTAACTACAATTAACCACAGAGTGCCCAGGGAGATTCTGTGGACTGAAGCAACAATTTCATAGTACATGGCAGTTCAGCTTTGAAAGGTAATATTTTTATGTCCTTTTCCACAAGAATCAATTCTGTGGTCCTCCAGTGCGCTGTTTGAGACAATAATCTTCTGTCTTGTCCTGTTGCAAGCTCCTGGGCCTCTACTGGCTGCTATACCTCCACAGCTTGACCCCGTGTTCCTTCAGCGTTTTCATGGTGAACTTATGATTGAAGTTCGAGTGGGCCAACCAACAGGTGTAGTACGAGGAGCAGAGGAACTTACTTAAGACTGATGAAGAGGCAACCCAGAGGCAGGAGGAAAAGCTGAGGCTCACCACATGCCTTGAGGGCAGGGTTTTAGCACAGGAGCAGGCACTTGCTTCACAGTTTGTGGAACAGAGTGATGGCTAAGGGAGGAGGACAGAGCTCAGCTGAGAGAACGTTTGAGCAGCTCATTTCATTCATGGCTGCAAAATTATCGGCGCCTGCTGCCTGTCCCACACCCTGGCCTGGTTACCCTGTGATGTACATCCTGGGAACCTCCATATCTGGTGGCCCATGCAATCAGGCTCCATAAGCAGCTTGGCAGGGCAAATAGCCCATGCAGCTATCCATCTTGACTCCATCTCCAGTGGTACCTCCACTCCCTCTCTCACCCCCAAGAGCACAGAAAATGAGGAAAGAAGGGAAAGGAGAATGGGGGTGGGGTGGGGGGGCTACTGGGGACATGCAGTAGTAGTGTTGTGTTTGTACTAAATCATACACTTTGGTTTGGAAAGAGTCTTTTGTAACCGTTTGGGTAGTTTAAAGGCAGCTGGCCTGCCTGGCAATGGGAGACTGTTGCATTGTTTTAACACATTAATATATAAAGCCTTTTATGTCATCAGGAAAGTTTATTGCTATCTCTGCAGCTCATCATACAATCATGATTTGAAATAAAGTTAAACGCATGATCAGGAACAATTCGTAAGCAAACACTATTTCTCTATACGGTTAGATACAGCAAGTCACACGTTAGTCACTTCCTGATGTGAATCCATACTGTGAATCCATCCATGTGAATAATTCACCACTCCACCTGCAACCGCAATTCATAATTCAGCATGTCATTCATAAGAACATTGCATGGCAATCAAGCCCCCAAACCTCGCCATATCAATTAGCCCTTCCCTCCCCCATAAGCAGATTCATAGAGATACTATTTCTCCTTTTCCATCAGGCCACGGACGTCCAATACATAGGAGCAGAGAGCATCCCTGACTGTGGCTGCATGGGTGCATTTAGCTCCTGCTGTGGTAGGTGCACTTTCTGCGGCCCCTCACTGTCATAGGTCCTTTCCATGGGAAATGGCTCATCTCTTCGTCCTGATCCATTTGAAGCTCTGTCAGGTATCTTTGGTAGGTCAGAAAACATTGCTGAAATGTCCACCAGTGCCACATGGAACTCTGCCAGTTTCCTGACTCAAGAGTGAAAGCATAAGCCAGACAACTTCTTGAAAAGCGGTCTCATCCATAATGCTCAGCTGACTGTGTTGGCAAGCTGTTCAAACTTACATGCAGGGCGGGTATAACGTTTTCCCACAGCGCACCACGGACAATGGGCTAGAGTGGCCACATTTTGGAAGGGCACTAAGGAGTCTGGAATATGGATGGTTTGACTCAGATCTGCATGCACTGCTATGGATTTCAGAGACCCAGGTTAGAAAATTCTTAAGGTAGGGTAAAGACTCAGTGTAAACACGCTGTAGGCTCACCAAGACAAGCCAGCTGACTTGATTTACAGTTACTTTTTTTACATGAATATTTGCTTTCTCTTTAGCTTTGGGAGCTGCCAGTGTACTTTTAGTTTGTCTGCCTTCATTCCTCACGTATCAGACCCTGGTGGCTGTAAAACAGGTTTACACTGCAGTGTAGACATGCTTTGAAAATTCAAGTAACTCATGCAGAAGTATAAGGGGGAGTTCTGACATCCCTGCACAGGCCTATAGTTCAAGTTATAATCTGCCCATAAACCTTCTTTTCCTTTTTGGCTGATCTTTGCATTTTTTTTTCTGCTAACATCTACATAGACATGTAAAGCACCCGGCCAGAAAACAAAAGCAAATATTTGCTATTCTGTAGGCAGGGCCGTCCCTGGGGGAGGGGGTGTGTGAACGGGGCAATCGCCCCGGGCCTCGCGGTTACGTGGGCCCCGCGCTGTCCTGCTCCCAGCGGGGCAGTGCGGGGCTCGTGCCATGGCTGCCCCCATCATAGCCGCTTCCTCCTGCAACCCTCCCCGCTGCCGGGGCAGGCCGGGAGCACTATGCCCGGCCCCAGGGCGAAGCAGGCAGGCCCAGGGGCGGAGCACGTGGGGGGAGCCTGGTCTCTAGGCCGGCCTGGCCCGCACAGCCACATGTGGTTGGCTGTCTGCCGGCAGCCTCGGCCTCCTGGGCCGAGGCTGGAGGTGGTTTCCTCCCCCAGCGGCCTCCGCCACCAAGGCCGAGGCCGGAGTCGGCTCCCCGTGCCTGCGGCCTCAGCGTCCCAGCCCCCTCACCGGCGGCCTCAGCCTCCAGATCCAGCTCCCTAGGGGGCAGAGCAAGCCGGTGGGCCCACCACGCTCCCCTGCAGCATGGGCGGGGGGGGGGGGGGAGGCCCGCGTAGGCCTGTTGGCCCAGGGCCCTGCTCCTCCCAAGGGACAGCCCTCTCTGTAGGTACATACAGAAAGAAACCCCAATGCTTTGATTAACTTACTCTGTTGCTTTAGGGGTAGAAAGGCGCACGGAGATAGATGATTCCACTGTTGGCTCAGAACTTGCTGAGTTTTCGGCCAGGCAATCAGCACTCTCTTCAGACAACTGGAAGCAATTAATAGAATCAATTGGAAATGTTGTAAGAAATTAATTCTGGCTCAGCTTTCACTATAAATCATATTACCAGACATATAGAGTCTGCAAAGCCAAATACAGAAGGTGTTAGCGACAAGAGTAAGCCCAGACATTATGATGGGTCCACTCGCAAAAGTGATGATCATGCACGTGATGGTTTGCAGAGGTAGGCCCATGAATATCGAGTGAAGCAAGCCAGTGGAATTCCTAATCAGGTTTTTTTAAAGAATTTGCTTAGGAAGGAATGTTTTGCCACGCCCTACTTCCCTTCCCCCACCCCCAAATTTGGATTGAATTACAAGTTTACAGCCACACACACCAGGCAAACATACGGGCACTTTAGCAAGGGCTGGATTCTTAAAAGTTAGTGGCTCCACTGAAGTCAATGACAAAACTCCTGTTGACTTCAATGGGAACAAAATTAAACTAATACTGAAGATCTCCTTGTAAAATAATTAATTTCAGTGAAATATTATTAGAGTTCAGGCATATTGAAAAAAACCCAGCCATGTAGATTTGGCATTCAAGTTACTTTTTTCTTTTTACCTGAATATTTGCTTTCTCTTTAGCTTTCAGAGCTGCCAGTGTATTTTCAGTACATGTCTGCCATCTTTCCTCACATATCTGAGATTGTGGTGGCTGTAAAATGGCAGGTCTTAAGACAGTCCACTGCTGAGTTTCTGACAAGAGTCCTTAAAAAACACAAAATAAAAGGTTAATATATGCAACCTTTCCTTCACATTTAAACAACACATTTCTGTCTTGCTTTTTCTGACTCGTAACATAAATGTGCTAGAGTTTTAAATGAATTGCATTTAAATGTTATTGCTAATATCTGCCACCCTTTCCTCTTTTAAATCCTTTCTCGAAAGCACCTCTGCCATGAAACCAACAATGCTGATCTGCACAATAAAGGAGTAATGTAATATTTAATAAAACACCTGCTCTGACAGTTATAAATCCATCTCCTGACTATATGAAGCTTAATCCTGCACCTCTGAAATTTAACAGTAGTCTTGCATTGCCTTCACTGGGAGCAGAGTTCATCCCTGGTTATATTATATTATATTATATTATATTATATTATATTATATTATATTATATTATATTCACAGACACTCTCAAGGGGATAGTCTCTTCTGAGCAGTAGCCCAGAACATGGCTCATGAACTACTTAAGTTTTCAAAACAGGGCTTTAAGTGGACTTAAATGGTTTACAGGCTTATAATACAGGGGGTGAATTTCAGCTGAACCAGAGATTGTCTATGTTTTACCTGTTCTGGATAGTGTTGAGCACACTGTGGATCAACAACTAATAAATATTACAATATTAACAATAGTTACCTTTTTCTGTTATTGTGATGTCATGGTTTCTTTGGAGAAGAGCTGAAGTCATGAATATGTTATTCTTTACTGCAAAAGAAGGGTTTATTCACAATGCTTAATTGTTTATATGTATTTCTGTAGCCCCTGTCACCAGCATTTGACCATCTCACAGATATTAATGCATTTATTTCACAACACTTCTCTGAGAAAGTATTATCTCCATTTTAGGGAAGGGGAAACTTAGGAACAGGGAGAGTGACTTGCTAGGAATTCTAAGACAGAGCCAGGAACTGAACCCAGGTATTACGGGTATTGGCCACAACTTTTACCACAAAACTTTACCTTGTGTAGCTTCTCAGGACACAGCCAGGGACTCAGTAATGTCATACAATAAGAGTATCCTTTCGGATCAACAAAAGGAGGCCCAGCATGTGCTGACAGTGATGACCATCATGGTAATTTTAATGATGGTCAGTGGTGTACTGCTATTGCTTTTGTAAGTTTCCAAATGTTACCCAGAAGTGTTCAGAAGCCAGCCTCATCCCATCAATAGTGTGGTATAAAATTGCATGTCTGATACTCCATATATCAGTGGTTTTCAAACAGAGTCGGGACCCACTAATGGGTGGCAGACCCTCAGGCACTGGGTCACGGCATCCCCTGCTGCTGCCACCAAAGGTCTGGAATGCGTTGCTCAAAGATGTAATTGTTGGATCCTGGGAATAATTGATTTTATTAACAGGGTCCCGAGAAAAAAAGTTTGAAAACCACGGCAATATGGACTCTTTCTTTCCATTTCAAGCTGATTCTGGTTTGTTGCTCTAACAAATTTGTACCCTTATCAGGGTACTTGGAAACCCCTAATCAGCAGTTATTTTAATCCAATGCTTTTCAATCTGGGAGTCATAAACAGATGTCAGATGCATGTGACTACTCTGTGCTTCCCTTATGTAGAAATGGGAGTGTGATCCCTGCTAAATCTTCACTACAAGGGAGGCTGTTTCCAATCTGGAAAATGGTCTCATAGAACAGATATATATATAAATCACTTTTTTAGTCCAAACACACCTAGCTCACACCACTTCTTTAACTCCATTCTCTGTTCACTGTCCATAATATCTCACATAATATTTCATAGGTTAATATAACCTCCTACCTACTTGCTATAAGACTTTGTAAATCTCAAAAACATCTGAGTTGTAACAGTGAGTAGATTCAGCATAACCCAATGTAGCATGTGGCATGGTCTGCTTGCATCTCATCCAAACATGCGCTCATCCAAATATTGAACAGTGCCCTAGCACCATGTGAGAAATCAATGCAACATTAAGTGAGACATGAGTGCCACCTACTGAATCCCCAAAAGGTTTTTTGACAAGTTCTAAAGGAGTAGCTGTCTGACGAAGTGGGATTTTTTCTCACGAAACCTCATGCGATAAATGAATTTGTTAATCTTTAAAAGTGCCACTGGACTCCTTGTTTTTGTTAGTCTAGTTCAGCAAAATAAACAGGGAGTCCTGTGGCACTTTTAAAGACTAACAAATTTATTTATCGCATGAGCTTTCGTGAGAGAAAATCCCACTTGGTCAGATGCTTGAAGATGGGCAATTTACAGAATGGGAGGAAAATAAATGCAGGGAAGTGTAAGTCATAGGATGAGATCAGACTGTTACAGCAAATCAAAGCAGCTGTTTAGATTCAAACACTGGGAACTTCATATAGAGGAAAGTGAGATCAAGTCACCTCTTGTGAAATATTATGAAGTTCCTTTCTCCCACACATATTGACTTGGCCCATCCCAGTTAACTCAGTCCCACAGAAATAGCAGTTTTATTTTGTTATTTTTCTGATTTTTAGTTTTATGTGAGTATTTACTGAATAATACTTCATAATTACCTCGCTGTGATGGGGGAAAGGTAGGAAGGATGGTACAGGAAGATGATCTCACTCTTTTTTGAGAGAGTGCTGTATCTGAAAACATAAGAGACTGAAATTATCCTTTGTTCAAAGCACAGTACCTAAATATGAATTTTTCGTGTTTGCAAAATGTAGTTGTCATTGATGAGCAGAATCTACCCGTATTGGGTAACTACCAAGACTTTGCAATGTAGATTTCAAAATTCCCACTATTGCTAAAACTAAGGCAGCTTCAGCAGAGAAAAGGAACTGTCAGCTGCCAGCGTTTTAACCAGACCATCATGTAGACCGTCTGAGGTTGGGGCTAGGTATGATGGTGGTGAAATGCCAGTGGCTAATCTACACTGCCATGCCTAGTGTTTACCACCAGTGACACTGAACACAAATCTAGTACAGGCACAGCCCAAGGGGTTATATAGCAAAATTCTGACCCCACTAGACAGTCTTTTTCCTTTGTAAATAGTATGGGGCTGTTCAGGTATAAGTATATGTAGGTATGCTCTAGGTGTGATTTTAAGGCTAGATCAAAGTTTGATTAATTGTACCCTTTTAACTAAATGTATGGGCCACGAAGGCTGGGTGAAACAAATATGATTTACAGACTAATTTTGAGGCAAGCACATGCCCTTATCGATACAATAATGACATACTTTAAAGAAAGAATTTCTACTGCACATGCTCAGTACACAGTAGCCTGCAGTGATCTGTGTTCATCTCAATATTGTGGAAATAACTCTACCACCATACAGTGGTTTCCAAGTCAGGTGATAAGTGGTGGAGAAGCAAGCCCTTGTCAACATGGTTTATCAATTCCAGGGATCCTCCTCAAACTTACGGGGTTGAACTGAGGAGTGGTGTCGCTGTGCCCTGAGTCCCAGCACTAGTGCCTCGAGTTCAGCAGGGACCTGGGGCCTGGCCACTGGCCGGCAGTGGTGGGATCCAGCCCTGGGTCACTGGCAGCAAAAGCCCAATCTAGGCCCCAGGTGGGGACCTGTGGCCGGATTCAGCTCGGGGGCTAGGTTGGGCCCAGGGGGCAGGGCTGGCATGGCAGGGGGCAAACTATTTCCGGGGCAATGACGCCCCTGGAACTGGGGACATCTTCCCCACTATAGGAATCCTGCTCTCCCTTGACCTAGTCAAAGAAATCCAGGGAAACTCATGAATGAAACACAGAGACCTTCCACTGAGTTCTGTGGAAATAACTCATGAATGGATCTGGAGCCTTCTGTTCATTTACAACCAATATTTTTCAGACTTAGGAGAATTTCTTACAGACTAACATTGAGATTTAAAAGTTTTGCTGACTTGGAATTATTCTAACCAAAATGTGAATAATGGGGAGAATATTTTTTTCTTGCTCACCAATTTAGAAAATATCATTATGATTATAACTGAATTGATTTAAATGCCATACCGATGCAGAACTGCGAGTCAGATGTTTGGAAAGTAAAAGAGGAAGACCTTGCACGTTTCCTGGAACAACCAATGAAATCTAAGAGAAATGTAACATATCATATACTGTAGAATTAAACTTTTGCAACAGATTTCAGGAAAATAATTCAGTACAAAATTACCAGATTACAGCAAATACTAGGAATGATTTACAGGAAAAGGTTGAGACAGAATCTAGACGTTTAATCAGGTCTAATATTAAAGCCTGATCTGGACCTGAACACAGCCAGTCCAAACCTAATCCAGGAGTCTTGAGTCACTTTCAGACCCAACACATCCTGACCCTTGTCCTTGCAGCTCAGCTTTCTGGAGGCTTCCTGCTCCCCACATCTCCAAACCATCTCCAGCCCCTTTCTGCCCCCAGGGTCTGAGCAGTGGGGGCTTCATGCCCCACTCGTGCTGCCTCACTGTGCTGTGTACCCTGGAGTGAAAAGCACTGCAGTGCGTTGACACACTTACATGGTAGCGCAGACAGAGTGCAGGAAGGTGGCAGCAACCAGAAGAACTGGGGCTGCCACTGTGCTGAATCCCTGGGCAGGAGGGGATGTTCAGAGAGGAATATTCTCAACCAGATCTGTGAGGGTTGGGTTGGTTTTAGATGCAACCTGAACCAAACCCAGCACTTTGGCAGTCAGGTCTCATTGGATTTGGGTCAGGTTGCAAGGGTCTAGCAGAATCTATTTATGGAAGGGGCTCTTGATGCCTCATTAAAGGCCTGATCCAAAGCCCATTGAGATCAATTCTATTCCCATCGACTTCCCTGGACTTCGGATCAGGCCTTTTTTTCCCTACTCTGCAGCAAGCTGCTCAACACTCAGCTAAGTTTAAACAGATGGCTGGATCCATAGGACTCTGGGCACACATCACCCTTCCATGTAAGGGGTTACAGTATAATGAGATCTGGAGGAAGCGAAGGGGTCACTCAAAACCTAATAGATGTGTGAGTGATGCGGACATTTGCCTACTCTCCAGGGCCATGTCTACACAAGAAAAGTTAAGTCAACTTTTGTAAAGTCGACTTAATAAGGTCGACTTTAAGTCGATTTAAAGTCGACCTTATTAAAGTCGACTTAACAAGTGGCAATACCTTAAGTCGACTTAGTCCACTTTGTTAAGTCAACCTAACTGCCCTTAGGTCAACTTAACAAAGTGGACTTATGCGTCCACACTGGGCTTAGGTCGACCTAAGGAGGCTTAAGCCGACCTAATGAGTGATAGTCGACTTAAGCTTTCATTAAGTCGACTTAAGGATTTTCTTAAATTAACTTAATGAAAGTCTAATGTGGATGCAGCTTAATTTAAGCCAATTTAAGCCTCCTTAAGTCGACATAAATTGCCAATGTAGAACATAGCCCAGGAGAGCTGAAATTTGGATTTTGGGGGAAGGGGATGAGAGCATAAGGCAAAAGAGGTGGCTCTTTGGCCCACAGAGTCTTAATCCACCCATGATAAATTGCCCTGTTACTATAAAGTGAAATTCTAGCTAGCCACTACTAATGCACTCAATAGACTTGGCATTTATAAATCTTCCACTGAGCATTACACCCCTTATAGCGAGTTTATTATAAAGGGTTTTAGTTATGCTATTATTACCATTTTCAGCCTTGCAAACTGGGTCTTCTGCAGGCCTCTGGAAAAGAAAAAAAAGAACAAAATGTGTCAATGGGTATGCTTACACTGCAGTAAAAGACCCATAGCTGGCAGTCAGCTGACCTGGACTCCTGGGACCTGGGCTGCAGTGCTATGAAACTGCAGTGCATATGTTTGGGCTTCAGCTGGATCCTAGGCTGTGGAACCCTTCCCTCCCTGTGGAGCTCCATAAAGGGTGGCAGGCTCAAGCCCTTTATTTCCTGATCTTCAGACTGCTTTATGACCAAAGTAAAAGGAAGACGCTTAAGTTTTACCTTGAAGGGTCGTTCTTTCTTTTCAAAAACAAATACGGGCTGAGCGATAACTGATGTTTCTGGAAAAGGAAACAGGTCACTTTCAGAACATTTGAATTGAACTATTTATCATAATGCTCTTCTTAGATCTAAAGTGGTATCCAGTTAAAATTCAAAACCTTGTCAAGATATCATTCATCTTCTAAAACCATGGGTCTTGCAGTACTTCCTCAAACAAAACTCCCATTTCACCTAATATGAATTGTGTCTAGTAAGAACGGCAGGATTTGACCCCGTACTCTATGCTTCTTTGAGACAAAATAATACCTGCCATCCAGCAATATCCTGGAATACTTTATAGACTATGGGCTTGGGTCTATTTCCAAACACAATCAAAATTCCTTCTTCATTTCAATAGAACGCTAAATAAAGGGAAGTTATTTTGAGGCCCAATTCTAATGCCCTTACTCAGTTTTTACTTAGTCCTTGGCCAACAGCACTTTATTACATCCTCTGTCGCACGTATGGCTTGATACTACTGAAGTTAACAGCGGCATTGCTTTGACTGTCATGGATGCAGGATTAAACCAATTATCCCAATCACTGTAGTATCTGAGCACCTGTCTTTTAATTTCACCCAGCATTCATTAGCTAAAAAAATGTTCCCCTGCTACCACTCTGGCCAGCTAACCCCTTTCTTCCTGACTTTGATCTGACTATTCATGTGAGTAAAGTTAAGCATGTGCGTAAGTGTTTACCAGATTGGAACTAAAATGATGGTCATGACAGACATATGACGATTTAACATACACTAAGGTGGCGGAGGAAAAAGTACACGTGTTACGGAAATGACCGTGCATAGCCACTGCATTAAGATATATATGGCTCTTGATGGTTCAGAAGCAGTGGGGGTTTATTGTTCGTTATTAAGTGGAAATACTCAATCTTCAAAAGCCAATTTTTAGGAAAGATTTGAATGAGACACTATATCTAATACAACTCATATTACTTGCTTTAACCATTGTCCCCCTTTTCTTTGTTTGTTATCTTCTTGTCTAGTTTGAGCCAAACGGTTCCTGGCGTACCATAAGGGTGTAGTAGGAAAGACACTCCACCCTTTAGTGCCCTCCCCAATCCCCCAAAATATTTGAGACAACTGCAGCCCATGGAAACTCAGGGCACCAGCATTGCTTCCTCTTTGCCCCTTGGGGTGCACATCAACCCAAAGGGGACACCGAGTAGGTGGGGAGCACATCAGATGTGGCACCACTACCACATTTTTATGTTCCATTCTTACGCATTCTGTAATTACTGGGGCTGCTCAGTGCTGCAGTACACCAAGCCCAATATCATGCCAATGACTTGAAGGCACGTGCTGTAGGTTCTTCAGCAGCTAGACTTTGTAGGTACTAACCCTAGTGAGAGGGTAATTCACCAAGGCTGGCAGGAAAGAGAAATGATGCAAACACAGGAACTAGAGATGCTTAAAATGTTACAGTTCTAAGTGAGCAATAGCGGTTCTTTTTTGGGTCCCTGGGGCAGCCCAACTGAGAGAGAGAACTCCTCAGGGCTTGTTCCTGGGATGCCCTCTCCAGTCCACTCTCTATTCAAACAAACAGGGGCTGCCAGGATTCTAGGCCAGTGTCTCTCTGACTGGGCAACCTGTGCAATGGCTCCCTGCCCACCCCCAGTCCCAATACACCTGCATCTAGTGTGATGTCTGCCCGTCACAGTCTGTTCTGCAGAGGGCTCTGTACACAGCTCCTGGGGCTACTTTTCTTCAACACCAGGCTAGCACTTGGCCTCTGCTTTCGAACAGAACCTGGCCACGCACTTCCTAGTACGGGATCTTTCCTCAGGCCAGGAGGAAGTGGCTGTGCAGTGGGGAGGAGCTGACTGCAGTTTTAGTCCCCTTAGTAGGTCCCTCACAATTACCGTCTCTGAAATCATACCTTTGCCTTTAACTTGTTCTCATATTGCTAAATGAGTTCATATATGCCTTCAGTTATACTTCTGCAACCCCCCAATTGCATGGATATGCATAAAAGTAAAAATCTGGTTCCATTTTCTTTGCTCCTCCTTCCCCCCTTGACTCCTCCCCAATTTTTCCAGCTATTTCAACTAGTGGAGTAAAGCCCCAGTCCTGCAACCCCTTTCACACATAATTACTTGAGTAAGACTCAGATCTTTATATCAGACACATCCTCAGTGCAGCAAGCAGATGGCTCATGTAAGTGCCTGCAACTCTACTGGAAAAAAAGCCAAAAAACAAACTTGCTCTCAGTAATGAATGCCCTAATGCAATTCGAAAAGAAAAGGCAACACTCTGGTCATTCAGTATTTTGCCAGAAGGGTGACTAATAGGATACCAAGTGTGAAAAACAGGGGCAGGGGGAAGGTGGGGGGAGGGGATGGTGAGGAGGAGGGTAATAGATGCCTATATAAAACAAAGCCCTGAATATCAGCACAGTCTCTATAAAAACTGGGACATCTGGTGACCCTATCTGCCACTCACCATTGAAAAAAAATTGGGACAGCTGAATATATCTCACAAAGACGTGATTTTTGTAACAGGGACTTCCCAGAGGATCAACACATTAAAATATCTCTCTTCTCCCCACACATACAATTATGCAAATATAAGAGTGGCATGTTTATCTTGTTCCAAAGGGGTAGCCGTGTTAGTCTATTGTAGAAAGACAACAGAGTCCTGTGGCACTTTTAAAGACTAACAGATTTATTTATCGCATGAGCTTTCGTGGGAGAAAATCCCACTTCGACGAAGTGGGATT
>ML685863.1:3935715-3975495 GCA_007922175.1 Pelusios castaneus | reverse complement strand
ATATATATACTGTCAACTTGAGTTTCAAATAGCATGAGCTATATCCAACTCTATCTCAACTGGGAAAAGTTGTGACTGGAATGAGATAAGCCAAGTTACACAGCCCGATTCAGATCAACAGTGATTCAGGCTTGCCCAGGACACTGAGATTCCATTTCCTTAGTATTCAGGAAAAAGGAAAAGATGGAGCATGTTAGCTAACTTGGGTCAAATAACATTTTTTAGAATCACTCTTTTATAATATCTTTACTCTCCTACTAGGGCCCGTGTGTGCAAATCTTTTCATCACACAAATAGCTCACATAAATAATCCCACTGCTGTCAATCATGAGAGCAAGACTTGGCAGGACTGGGTCATATTCTCAGTAGGCCATATTCACCCTTGCATTACAACTCCGTTAGCCACCACTCTTATTGCTATAGGGCTCAAGCACCATTTGCTGGATCTGCATAGAGTGAGCCAAACAGTGCTATTTATTACCCAGGCCTTTCACATGCTTTTATAGCATGGAACTATGAAGTATTTTTAATAAAAATATCCTTATTCACTGCTTCCTGTGATGTTTTTATATAGAGTGCACACGCACTCTGTACACAGCACGGCTAGCACAGTTCCAACCACAATGTGGACATTGGACAGGGCTTAACAAGGATTTTTTTTAAACCGCAGAGACTACAATTTGTGAAAAATGTTAGGCCTCCTTTCAAACAAGTGCGTTTTGGGAGTATTTTTAGAAGTCGCATCACAATAATGTAATTTAAGCAGAGTTGCTACGCCAGCAGTAACTGTGCCACTAAACCAGTGAGACTGTGCCAAGAACAAAGAATTGCTTAATAAACACTGAGGCTCTTTGACATCCCCATGCCTGCTATTATTATAAATAACCTAACTCTCCAGCCCATGCAGTATTCGCCTTAGGAAGTGTCATAAGAACTAGCACACATTTAGTATTTTCAGAGCATACTACAAATATTCAACACCACATGAGCTCCCCTAGTTCAGTATTGGTTTCCTCATTTTACTTGTGAAGAAACAGACAGAGGGAAGTTAAAGCTTCAATCCAGCAAAAGAAGTAAGTACAAACTTCATTTTAAGCATGTGGATAAATGGACTACTCGTAGTCAACATTAAGCACCTACTTGAATGTTTTGCTGGAGTGGGGCCTCTGTAATTTCTCCAGAACTGTAACCAAACCAGTGGCAGAACATGGGTTAGCTCTCAGAAATGCATCTGTCCCACTTGCACTGGTTTAGCGTGTTAGACCAGCTCTTAGTTTAGCATTATTTTATGCTATTACCCACAGTTTGTTGATTGGTCAATATCCCAGGTGAGCCTAAATGAGTCAGGCTCTGCTCTCATTGCCAAAATTCTCAGTGTAGGTCACAGCATTTAGTCCAGTCATGGCAGCGAGTGCCACTTCCACCAGCTGCACTAGACCAGGCCTTTCTGAACGCTGCCGAAATTTAAATGACACAGAACTCAACAGCTTGAGTAATAAAGAGAGACCGAGTTTTAATGTATAGCGAAATCTAGACCCTTCTGGGATTTCCAAATGAAACACTTGAACGTGCAGTCTTTTTTATCTCAGCAGGAAGCTCAACACATGTATCCTTGAGGATCCACATTGGTAGAATCTTAATTTTAAGAGTTTAGGATTAAAAGCATTTCAGGCCAAATTCTGCCTTCATTTACACCTTTGCAACCCCATTAATATGACTGGGTCTGCATATGTGTAACTGGGAACAGACAACCATCCCATTCACCAAAAATATATTTGCTGTGAGAGTACAAGCATCCAAAACATTTGTCATACAAAACCTACCTGTGTAGCATTCATCGCTGCCATTTAATTTGCTGTTACCCAAGCTGTGTAATTGACTGCTGATGATTTGCTTTTGCAAGTCAGTGTCACTGGAACATCCTCTTCTTTTGGTGAGGTAAGTTCTGTCCTTCATGTGATGCCCAGAGCTGACTAGAATATCACTGTCTGTGCACAAAGGTCCTATCCCTGTACACAAAGCATTTGCTTTACTAGCAGGAACTTGGTGTCTCATACCTATGGCTCTTACAGTTAAAATACACAGTAAGATTCAATGTATCTGGCCCACGACTTGTGGTTTAATCTTACTAGTTCTTCTTTGGAAGACTAAAAACAAAAACAAAACGCCCAAAAAATCCAAGCCCAATTTCAGTCATTTAAAATCCTACTTAGAAACCCCCAAATTTGCCCAAGTGGTACCAATTCCTGCTTTGCATTCTTCTGTTTTGTTGAGTTTCTAATACAGAAACTCAAAGTAACACCTTGTTAAAGCCGTCACACTAGATTCAAAGAACATTGCTTCATGGAACAAAATGTTGTCCATGAACTGAAGCAAGCGTTTACTGAAGCGAGCTCTTGCCTTACTGTCTGTGACAGCTGAGTGTGGAGTTCTTAGCAGAGGCTGATCTTTGGGAGGAGATATGTAAAGCCAGAGAGATTAACATAATGGGTGGGCAGTGAATGACGCCAGAGTTGCTTTGCATAGCACTTACCAAAAGGGCCAGGCCTGGGAATGGTGAGATGATTCTGTGTTTTTCTAGTCATCGGATCCTCACAGGCAGAATAGCTTCATACAGGAACCTTGTTTTAGTGACAACAGTAAAACAAATTAGCCAGTAATACTAAGTGTGTGAGGATAAGTGAAAAAGAGAGAGACAGAGAGATTTGATGAAAGTTTATAAATCTGCCATTCATCAGAAGAAATGCAGTTCCAAGCAAAAGAGAGAAAACTGCATGATTTGGTGTTATATGACTGCAAAGCTTTCTAGTGGGAGTTCTTTTATAAAAGAGGGGGTGGGGTGGGCTGGGGTGGGGTAGGGGAAGATGTTAATCCTTCCATTAGGAGAATGTGTCAACATTCTTCTTAACTTTACTCAGATGAGTAAGAAAAAATATAGTCCTAATCCAAACCAAAAATATATCCCCATTGATATTTCTTTCTTTTCAGTCATTTTTAGAATGTTATAAAGAATAGCATGCATGTTATAAAACTTGAAGATATTCAGAATACACCATATGGGCATAATCCTGAAACTCTTACTCATGCCAATATTTTTACTCATTCAGGTAGTCCTAATCAAATCAATAACCAAATATAAAGGAGAGTCTAAAGAAGTCTAAAAGGAGCGTCACTTCTGTAATTCATCTCTCCTTCCAGCCCCTACAACGTTACACCAAGATTCCCTCATTCTTAAACTTACTTAGTTTCACATCCACTTACAAAGGTGCAATTTACACCCTTTCTCACATCACCTTGGAACTGGTCCCACTGACTCTAAATTGGACTCTCCGAACGTATGGGATTCTAAATTGATGCAATATGCCTGCTAAGGGGCCAGAAGAAAGGAATGTAGCAGGCAAGTAACTAACAAACAGAAATGTATAAGACTGTGAAATTGAAAGCAGGCCATACACTGATTGAACCTATATTCAAAGCAGGCAGAAAAAAAGTGTAAGTTACATCTTGGACTCATTTAAACATTGATAAGTGGTTGTAAATAGGCGCAAGGGAATCTAACCAATAGAAGAGTCTGACTTACACCACACTACACATCGTCGCTGAATGGCCCAAAGAAACTACTTCTTACTAACAAAGACTGTGGTCAGTAAAGGCGGCAAGATTTTGCTCTCAAAATGCTATTTAGATGGCTAAACGCAAAGACAGGGCTAACCTGCTTTTAATAAAGGATAACCTGTTTTAAGGGGATGTGAAGAGCTCATTGGCTGTGCTCAGATGAGTAATTTGCTACATCCCTTTAAAAATTATGCATCAGACTTGCCCCTCCCATCTGCAATCCCTGACGCTGACAGTTGAGCTCATACCTATTCTTCACTCCTTCAAGACCCCTTTTTGGTGAGTCGTACCTACAGCGAGCAACTTGTGCTCCCACAAGCTCTCCCACAGGCTGTGCGCATTATTCCCTTTCCTCACAGTGCAGCCACATTAAAGGGACCATAATCTTTCTTATAAGGCTAAAACAATCAATCCTAGAGATATTTTGCCTCATCGTTAAGGTTAAAGTAAGAGAGAAGATTAGCTTTTATGGCACAAAGGCACTATCTGTTGTATTGACTGGAACAAAGAACTGCAGCTAAAGACAAAGAGAGCTGCTTTTTATGACATATATCTGAGTGGTCCATGATAGTATATAATCTTATGGTCTGAGCAGGAATTTATGGCAGTCAGCAGCCAACAATTTACTATGTCACCAGAGAGCGCGAGCTAAACATTTGGATAAACATGGGATCTAAATTAATTCTAATGTCACTTCAAGACCCCTCCCTTATATGTAAGCCTATTCAAGAGGTGTGCTATCAATTAGGTGTTTCTATGCTAGAGAGTTTGAGTTCTGCAAGGATTGTGCCGACTATCACTGATTTAATGCTGAAGTCCCGCATTTCTTGATGTTTTAATCACTAGGCGCAGTGGTTCCCACCCTGTTTGAGTGAAAGACCCACTAAACGCTAGGTACAACACAGGCCCTGCCCTCTCCCTGACCCACCACCTCACCAGCCATAAATACATAAAAGCCTAAATTACATACTACTACTAATAAATTACTCCTACTAAGTAATAAGCTGAGCCTTCCCTGGTGCAGCTGCCACCACACCCACCTCTTCTCATCTCTCATGGTCTGAGGATAATGGAGGTGGGTGCTAGCAGATTGCTCCTCGCCAGTGAAGAACTGTTCTGCTTTGGATGAGCACCTGGTGGTGGGAGGGGACACTACTCTTCCACTCTGGCCAGTGTGTGGCTCAGGGAGGCTGCTCCTCCACTCTGGCTGGTGCGGGGCTTGGAGGAGGGAGCTAAATGACCTTAGTATTATAAAGCAAAGATGGACAAACTTTTCAGTTTGAGGGACACATTTGCTGTATGGCGGGCCACATGTGGTGGGAGCAGCAGAGGAAGGGGTGGGGCTGGCTACTCACTCTCCTCCTCAATGTCCACTTTTCTTTTGCATTCTGCACTGTCCACTGTTTTTTGCACTGGCCACTTTTTTTTGCAGGTTTTTTGATACCGTGGGGAGGAAGGGGTGGAGCCAGGAGGAGGGTGCTGAACGCCACCACACTCTGACCACTGTGGTGGGCCAGGAGTGGGGCCATGCTCCCGGAAGTGGGGAGCACTGCAGCAGTCATGCTCCAGGCCGCCAGTCAAGTGCAGCTGGTGAGCCGGATGAAAGGCTCAGGCGGGCTGTACCCAGCCCATGGGCCATAGTTTGCCCACCTCTGTTATAAAGTCTCATGGACCTCCTGTAATCTTTGGCACACACCCCCCCCCCCCTCCCCAAGGGTGTCACAGACCCCAGGTTGGAAACTGTTGCACTAGGGAGCATATTTTCCCTTTAATGTGCCTACAGAACTAATGCATTTTGATTAGCAACCATATCAGCACAGCTATTGGCACTGAATTCCTTGTTTCTCATTAAGGAAAGAAAAGGAAAAGTATGATACAACCAAGAGGTGTGATTATTCCTATATTTGAATAAATGTGTGTGATGACATTCAGACTACAAACAGAACATAACAATGCACCAATGCCTGCTCCTTCAATCAAAATGTGCTATGCGATTCATTTTAAAGTCTAGCATGTCTTCCCTGCCAGTGGCTAAATCACATAACTGCTAACAAGTTTGGCTGTGTCTACACTTACAAAGTTATGTCGACTTTGTTAAGTTGACGTAACAAGGTCAACTTTAAGTCGACTTAAAGTCGACCTTGTTAAGTCAACTTAACAAATTGGCTACACTTTAAGTCGACTTTGTTAAATCAACTTAACAGCAGAGATAGCTGTTATATTGGCTTTAAGTCGACTTAATAAAGTCGACGTAGTGTTAATCCCCGTCTACACTGGCCTTAAGTCAACTTAAGGAGTCGACTTAAGGCTTAAGTCGACCTAAAAGGAGGTGTTATTAAGTCGACTTAAGCTTTCCTTAAGTTGATTTAAGGAAATGCTTAATTCGACTTAAGAAAAGCCCAGTGTGGACGCGGCTTTGTTTAGGTCGATTTAAGCGTCCGTAAATCGACCTAACTTGCCAGTGTAGACACACCCAAGAGTTACTCTTCTAGCTCCAGCGGTGGAGGTGTGTGCTTTAGTGCTGAAGAGGCTGCTGTGATGGGATCATTACCCTGTGTACGACCTGTGTAGTTGGGGTAACCTCACTGCACACTAGCTTACTTCCCACTTTTCGCCTTCTTTTTTTTAAAATCCAGTCCATTTATAAGAAAGCACAGAAGCACAGGAATTGCCGGACTGGCTCCAACCCATGGCTTAGTGTCCTGTCTCCAACAGTGGCCAGAACCAGATGCTTCAAAGGAAAGTGCAAGAAAACAAACAGCTGGTAAATAAGGGATGATCTGTTCCCAAAAAAGGTTTTATCTTAATCCCCAATGTTTAGGGGCTGGTTTAAGCTTTGAAACGTGAGATTTCCAGTGCTTTTTTGTTAACAGTAACCAATATTACTGGATAGTCTTGTTATACATACAAATGTTCAATCCTTCTTTGGACCTCGCTAATCTTGTATTGTATGAAAATGTTGACAAATTCAAAAGGGGGAGCCGTGTCAGTCTAATTCAGCAAAACAAACAAGGAGTCCTGGGGCACTTTTAAAGACTAACAAACATGAAAACAGATTTCCTTTTAGTAGTTTTGAAACTGCCACATCTCAGTTTTACTGAATGTCCCCTTGTTTCTTTTTGGAGACAGGGAAAACAGAAGTTCCTGTTCTGCTTACCTACCGTATTTTTCGGACCATAAGACGCACTTTTTTCCCCCCAAAAGTGGGGGGAAAATGAGGGTGCATCTTATAGTCCGAATGCTGTCCAGCAAGCAGTGTTCCCTCTAAGCTGCGCGGGCGCGCGGCCACACAGCGGCCGTCGCAACCCCCGCGCAGCATTGACAGACCCCCGCGCAGGCCGGCAGCCCCCACCGCTCCCTGCAAACCCCCTGGGCTGCGGCTTTGCCGCGGCATTGCTGCGGCAGACCCGCCCTGAGCCCGGCCTCTGAGCTGGTCCTCCCCACCCCCAGGGCGGAGCAGGCAGGCACAGGGCCGGGGCATGCGCGCGCGTGCGCGTGCCTGCCTGCCTGCTCCATGCAGCCGGGGCAGCGGGGTGGCCGCGGCTGGGGCAGGCTGCTGGGCTCCCACCTGCCGGCCACCTCGATTTCCCGGCCCAGGGCCAGGGTCGGCTCTGCTCCGGCACAGCCTCAGCCTCCTGGCACGGGGCCAGGATCGGCCTCCGGGGCTGGGGTCTGCTTTGCTCTGCCGGGGCCACGTTCGGGTCCCCGCCGCCAGCGGCCGTGGCTTCTTTCTTTCTTTTTCTTTTTCTTTTTTTTTTCCTCTTCTTTCTCTTCTTCGCCTTCCTTTCTCTTTCCTTCCTTTTCTCTTCTTTGCCTTCCTTTCTCTTCCCTTCCTTTTCTCTTCTTTGCCTTCCTTTCTCTTCCCTTCCTTTTAGTATATCGGTACTATTTGGTTCAGAATATTTTTTTCTTGTTTTCCTGCTCTAACAACTGGGTGCGTCTTATGGTCAGGTGCATCTTATGGTCAAAAATACGGTATACCATTAATTATTTTGTTGACTTTTGCTATGTCCTCTCTAAGGAAAACAATTTGAATCGTTTCAGTCTCTCTTCATAGAAGAGTAGTTCTTTTAGCTCGCTTGAAAACCTCACTTCATAGTAATGTAGACACACACAGGTCAACAGTTGTGGCAGTGTGGCCTTCTGGATGAAGCACTGGACTGGGAGCTGGGCAATACACATTTTACTCCTGACTCTGCCACTGGTCGGCTGCATGACCTTGGACAAGCCATTTCACTTCTCTGTGCCTCATTTTCCCCATTTGTAAATAATACTGACCTTTGTAAAATACTCTGAGACCTACTGATGAAAAACACGATATGAGAGCCAGGTATTATTTACTTTTAGCTCGATTTCATCAGTTCAAATTTACAGTATGAACTTGATTGAACTAGTTCTAAAGGGGGAGCCGTGTTAGTCTAGTTCAGCAAAACAAACAAGGAGTCCTGGGGCACTTTTAAAGACTAACACATTTATTTATCGCATGAGCTTTCGTGGGAGAAAATCCCACTTCATCATCAAAGCATCTGACGAAGTGGGATTTTCTCCCTTAAAAGCTCATGCAATAAATAAATGTGTTAGTCTTCAAAAGTGCCCCAGGACTCCTTGTTCGTTTTGATTGAACTAATTAGTTTTATGTGCCTCTGTTGTCCAGGTATTCAACCTGAGACATTTTGGCCTTGATTTCAGAGGTGCTGAGTACCTGCAACTCCTACTAACTTTGACTGGAGGAGATATGGCTGCTCAGTTCTTCTGAAAATTAGGCTTAAGGTGTCTCACATGGGACACCCAAAATTAGTGTCATCTTTTGAAAAAAAATCAGCACAGAAAACTACTATCTTCCCGAAGCGGAAAGGCTAATATCTTTCAATCAGTTAAGATTCCGCAAATCAGCTGAGGCCATGCAGTGCTTCTGAACTCTTATGAGGCCACTTCTTATGACTCCGAACATTCTGTTCCTCTCAGCGTCAGCTCAGCTCTTGTTCTGCACACCTCAGTCGCTGTATAAACCATCTTCCCCAGTTTATGCAAATATTGTAAACCCCAATTCAAATAATTATGTAAGTCAGACAATACTAAGCACAGCCAAGTAAAATAAAAGTGTCCATTCTTAGCATTGGGTGCAATACAAGGGATTACCTTTACAAGTGTTAGTACTAGAGATGAGCTTGAACCCCAAAACATTGGGAAAGATTGGCTTCACATACAAATCCAGCTATGAAATCTGTGGATTGGGCCCATTTCTAGCTTGGGGGAAACTTTCTTCAGCCCTGAACCACATGGGTTCATTTGTCCATAATTGCATTTTGAGATGTGGGTTAAAAACTGTTTCAAAGCCAAATTCATGTGAAAAAAAGTCTTATTGCAATCAGGCAAAATCAAGAATTGCACCTGATTTTGATGTAAAACTATAAATGGTCCCAGATTCGTTTAACATCAAAAGGATCACAAATTTTGGAAAGCTTTTGATGAAGCCAGAAGAGTTCCAAAAGTAATTAAAGTCCAACACATGGATTTTTTGAATGCATGGTGTCATGGTTTATTACAAACACATTTGTTTATTTATCACCAATAACTGATCCTAAAAGGCCAAACACTTTACAACATGTAAAATACATACATCATACATATTGAAGATACAAAACCTAGCATTAAAATTACTCCATTTCCCCACAAAGGAATGCATACACATGCCACAAAATTAACACCCAGGCAAGCAAATACAATGAAAAATGCCCCAACATCTTTAAGAAAACCAATCCCTTGTACCATTTTCTTTATATCTCTGTTTTCCATTTGACTTTTAGCTGGAATTGTGCTTTGCAAGCTTTTGAGTGTAAATTATTTCTCCTCGGTTAGGAGTTTTCTTCACTGGGACTCAGCTCCTCAAAAGGTATTTAGGTACCAAATTCCCACTGAAATCAGTTAAGAGTTAAAAGCCTAATCACCTTTGAGGAGCTGAGCCTTGATATCTGCACTCCTTAACATTACTAAATGCATTTTGTGTTTGTTTTAAAATGCAATAATTATATATACGTGTCTGTGT
The DNA here is from genome assembly GCA_007922175.1 of Pelusios castaneus. Classification (NCBI taxonomy): domain Eukaryota; kingdom Metazoa; phylum Chordata; order Testudines; family Pelomedusidae; genus Pelusios; species Pelusios castaneus. Next base: position 3,965,834 of record ML685863.1, on the reverse strand, counting down.
GTATTGAAGTATCTGAAATGAGTATCAATGATGTTCTTTTGTAATAAGAGAATGTTCTATGTGTACAATTCTTATTTTTATCATTTAAATCTTGTATTAATGAAAAAACCTAAGGGCTAGATCCTGGCATCTGGTATGGAGCAAGGTTACAGGCTGGAAAGAGTGTAAGATGAAACATGTAGCAGTGGGGAGATACACTAGCTAGAGCAACAGCCTCTCCAGCCCAGCTCTATGGAGCGTGATCTGCCATTTAGGTAGTGTTTCCATTCCCCACCTTGCAAGTACATACACTGCAGCAGTCATCAGCATACATTAGCTAGTGGTGTGTGCTTCACTTTAAAAACAAACAAACAAAAATGGGCTCATTTAACTCAGTGGCAAAACTCCCGCTGACTCCCATCCAAAAGGATCAAAGAATGTTCTATTGTGCAGGTGGCCAGGCCTCGCCTTGGGACCGTGCTCTAGCTGGCAGGCAAGTGGATGCGTTTGCTAGACTCTGCTCCCACTAGCAGCACTGTACATGGCATGATTTGACCCGATGTATTCATAGTCTATTTTCTTCACAATCAATTTATGCACTTTGTATCTTTTCTTTGCCGTATGATTACCTACTAAACCTGTCAACTAAAGTGCCTATTTTCTTTTACTTTAGCAGTTATTCTGAATATATTTAATGCCCACCTATTATAGTAGTTTACTTCTCTTACTTTATTTCCCTTTACTCCACTTTGGGGAAGTCCTCCTTTCCTTTCTCCAAACCACCTGTCACGTCCACACAGGGCCAGCCTTAGACTGTTGGCAGCCCTAGGCTAATTTATTTTTGGTGCCCCGCCCCCCCTTTCAAAGCATTCACGCCTCCCACCTGTGGCCCCTTCCCTGATCCTCTGCCCTCCCCCCCCCCCCCCCCGCGGCCCCTTTCCCACCCGACTCTCACCTCCCCAAACCCCTGCAGGGCCATCCCCAATCCTCCCCCTCCCCCTTTCCCACTCCCCTGCCCCCCGCGGCCCCTTCCTGGTTCCTCTGCCTGCCCCTGTGGCCCCATCCTGGCTCCTCTGCCCACTCCCGTGGCTCCTTCCCCGCTGCTCTGCTCGCCCCAGCAGCCCCTTCCCCACTCCTCTGCCTGCCCCCACGGTTTCTTCCCCGCTCCTCTGCCCACCCCTGCGGCCCTTTCCCAGCCTCCCTTACCTGGCCGGAGCCCCGGAGCTGCAGCGGTGGCCAGCAGAGCCGCTCCTGAGCCAGGCCGCTGCTGCCCTGAGCATGCTCAGGGTGGGAGATTTGAAACTGCCCAGCCTGGCCACAGCAGGACAGGGCAGAACAAGTGTTCAGCCCGAGTCTGTGGCTTTGCTGGGCCCCTTTCCCCGGGGGAAATTCAGTGGCCCCTAAAATCGGCAGCTCTAGGCGGCTGCCTAGCTTGCCCACCGCCAAGGCCGGCCCTACGTCCACATCCTAACAAGCCCAGCTGCCAGCTCTTCTCTCCTGATCTGGAAACACAGGCAGTCTTTTTAAGGACAAGTTTCCATTTTTCTGCCAGCTAAAGTTATTTAACCTCTTTCTGCCTTACACATGATAGGGTGCAGCTGTGCTCATGGTAAAAAGGTAGCCACAGTGACCACTACTAGACACCGGATTGTATTCCCATTAAAGCCAATAGGAGCTATAGCAATTATTCCTGCAGGGACTGTGTCAGATCCTAACATTCCAGAGCTGTGGACTGATTCAGCTCTGGATCCACAGGCAAGCTCTAAAGCTCCAGACCCATTCTAACACATTGCCTTCAGGATTATAAATCACTTTTTAAATTAGCTTCTCTTTCTTTTCCATCAGGCTGTGTTCTGATATTTGTATGAGGCAATAGGTGAGCTCATCAGAAATGGGATTGATAATGGTTAATTATTTCCTAGAAAAGGTAAGTAAACAGTGGTGCTTGAATTTTCATGTGCTCCTCCGTGCACCCTGACACCTGACACCAGGTTATAGGGAATAATGTGATTACCTAAGAGGAGGAGATGTTCATGGTCTACAGGGGTCTGCAACCCAAAAGATAAGAAAAGCCATTTTTGAAAATTCCTTCAATAACAAAGTGTTTTGAGAGCCACAATGGGTGTAGCCTCCTGGTGGGAGGTGCAGGGAGGTGAGCCAGGATTTCTGCTGCGGGGTCCCCTTATGCAGGGGGAGGGGGGAAGCCTGGAACTTGGCATGGGCTGCCCGTGGGGTCCTTGGTGGCTGGGGAAAGACAGAGCGAGGCATGGGCCTCCTGCAGGGTACCCCGGTGGTTGGGGGAGCCCAGAGCCGCAAGGGGGCAGCCAAAGAGCCGCATGTGGCTCCAGAGCCACAGGTTGCAGACCCCTGGTTGTGGGAACACAGCACCTGGGGTGGTTTTGAGAATCTGACCCTGTATTCACGCACCCTCTGCATAAAACATGTTTCATTTAATGATTTCTTAGAGTCTGTAATTAAATGAAGTAATCAGTGATGCTATATTACAATTTAAAAGCCCATTTGTGTAGTTCTTGACTTTAATGGGAATTTTGTGTTATATTGTGTGACATCACCAGTCATGTGAGATCATTCGCAATAGAACCCTAAAGCCTACACAGCTATATTAGAAAGGCAGGTATTTCACAAATATATTTTTTAAACCTAACAAAGGGTGCATCTACACTTACAAATTAAGTTGACTTAAGCTTGCTTAAGTAGACTTAATTTAATCTGCATCTACACTACATTTTCCTTAAATCGATTTAAGCAGCAGCTTAAGTCGACTTAAGGAAAATTAAAGTCGACTTTATAAAACCTAGTATAAAGTCAACTTTACTGGCTAAGTTGACTTTATTAAGTCGACTTAGCCAGTGTAGACACAGATTAGCCCTAAATAGACTTTAAGTGGACTTAAAGGGCTCCAGGGCTCCCCCATTGCCCTCCCTGCCAGGGTGGCTGGCACAGGCAGAGCCTGGCGTGCCCACCCACAGGGGAGGACAGAGCCTTGCTCACCCTGCTCCTATGCCGTGCCAGTGTCCCTGTCCTGCTCAGCCCCCATTGTACCTGGGTACAATGGGGCAAATGCTGAGCCCCCTGGCACTTGGCAAGGGGTGCCCCCCCACCACCATGGACCTGTATCAGGTCCACCTAGCGCCAGGGGTCGGCAACCTTTACTATCAAAAGAGCCATGTTGCCCCCTCTTCCACTAAAGAAAAATAGTCTGGAGCCGCAAAACATAACACAGCTTATAAACTTTTAAAAGTTTAAAAGAACACTGCCCTCCACCCCTCGCCAGCCCCCACCAGTCTCCTTGTCCCCATGTCCCCTCCACAGGCCTCTAACTTCATCCATTCCTCCCCAGCCCCCCACGAAGTCCCCACTCCTGCCGTGCATAGTCCCCTCCACCACTACCCAGCCCCCACCCAGTCTCCTTGTCCCCTCCACCTCTCTCCAGGCCTCCCTCCAGCCCCTTCCCAGCCCCCTTACCTGGCCGGAGGCGCGGAGCTGTAGGGACGGCCGGCAGAGCCGCTTCTGGGCCAGGCCGCTCCCACCCTGAGCACGCTCTGTCTGCGCATGCTCAGGGTGGGAGATTTGAATCTCCCCAGCCTGGCCGCAGCAGGAGTCTGCGCAGCTTATAGGGAACACTGGTGGGGACCCGAATGCGGTCCCGGCAGGGCAGAGCAGACCCCGGCAACGGAGACCAATCCTGGCCCCGTGCTGGGAGGCCGAAGCTGTCGGCGGAGCGGGGCCGGGTCGGCTCCGGGCCGGGAAGTCGAGGCGGCCAGCGGGTGGGAGCCTGGGAGCCTGCCCCAGCCGTGGCCACCCCGCTGCCCTGGCAGAAGGGAGCCACAACAAGGAGGCTGAAGAGCCACATGCTGCTCCGGAGCCGCGGGTTGCCGACCCCTGACCTAGCCCCTACAAGTCGATTTAGGCATCCAGTGTGGACGCTCTAAGTCGATTTGGCAGGGTCCCCTTTAAGTCGACTTAATTTTTGAGTGTAGACATGCTAAGTCGACTTATTTGGCCAAGTGTAGACATAGCCAAAGAAACAAAAAAGGGCATAAGTCCCATTTTTCTGCAGGTCACCTTTAACATAGTAGACGAACAAGTAGAGCAGTTGGTTTTCATATGCCAGGAGTGCAGAGCATTTTGTTACTAATTTAGAACAGCGGATCTCAAAACTTCGTTGATTGGTCCCCCTTCTTTGTGCCTGAAATTGTCTACGTCCCTGCCCCCCCACAAGGATATATACTGCCACCCAGTGCAAAGCAGACCAGAAATCAGCAGCTGTTGGCTGGTTGCCCAGCTCTGAAGGCAACACTGCGCTAGAAGCAACAAAGACGTAAAGGTGGCAATATAAAAAGTGATATTCATCAATATCACTTTTCACAACAGACTTAGAGCCCCCTTGCCACCCACACTTCGGCCGCCACCCCAAGGCTGGCAGCCAGCACCCTGACTCCTGCCACCCCAGTTGAAGGATTGAGCAGGGAGAGCCTGAGCCTGTACTGTTTGCTGGTGGGGGATTGAGGGAGAGTGTAGGAAAGAGTCCAGCCAGGTGCTGGGACTTCAGCTGTTCTCTTTTTCCCCTGCTCTTAACTGTGCATGGCCCTTCTGCATGAGCTCCAGCCCCGCAGAGAGCTCGTTAACAAAAATAAAATAAAATAAAGGCACGGAGCTCATACCTCCCTTGACATGTTCCCATGCTTCCTTGGGAGGGCTGCCCACCTCATAGTTTGAGAACCGCTGCTTTAGAAGCATTATTTAGCAGTATTCCTTGAAGGTCGACTGTCGAAAGATTAGAGGTTTGTGTCTGATATAAACTGATTAATACTGATTCTACACAGTTTTCATGTTAAAGTTGACCATAGAAATAGTCAAACCTAAACCCCAAATCTGCTCTCTGCGGTTCCTGGTGGCTCCTGCAGCAGCGGAGCTCCTGTGGCAGGAACTCTGCTACTTGTCAATTTCACTGCTCTGCTGGAGCAGTGAAATTGACAAGTATGACAGCTCCCGTGTGATTGGCACTCTGGGACATTTCCAGAGGCTGTCCGTTGCGAAAAGAGCGTACACACTGGCTCTACCGCGGAACAGCTGTTCCATGGTAAACCTAACCACGCTCATTTATGTGGTTTACCTGTTGCTCGGCAAGAGGGCTGTTGCCGCGCAACAAGCAACATTGCAGTGTGTACACTTTCAGCCTAATCGCACAGTAAAGCTCCTTACTGCACGATAAGGCTGTAGTGTGTACAAGCCCTTAGTTCAAAGGGAATGATTTTGGGGAAGTTCTAAGGCCTCTGTTATACAAACGGTCAGATCAGATTACCACAGTAGATCCTCTTACCTTTGGAATGTATGAACAGAAGACTCACAAGGAGAAATCCACGCTCTGTGCAGAGGGCCAGCACAAAACCTATGCACCAAAGGCCCACATAAATCACCTTAAGAGAGTTTTGTCTTTCCTTTTGCACAGGGGCAGATTTTAACTCAAAGCAATAAGGCCGTAACATTTTTTCCTGTGCAAAGCCAGAGACCAGCATATTTCCTGAATACCTAAAGAAAAAGGGAATCTCTTTACTGTTCCACTTAACAGAAACAAATGTAAAGAAATAAAGAAACAACATGGAAGAGAAATATAAAATAAAACTGAGGAACAAAGAAGTTAATTGCACTTCAGGCTAACTATACGACGCATCAGATTAATTCTTTTGACAGCACCCAAATAATGCCAAGTGCTTTACAGACAAGATAACCAGGATCCTTGGCCCACAGACATTATAACCTATATGTAGGTCTGAAAAATCTAGTAACATTCAATGATAACAAAAACAAACCAAGCACATGCTAAAAGTGCTCCAGCAAAGGACTGCAGAAGCGCCCATGTGTATCCTGTGGTGAGTAGCACTGTCCCTGCTGGGCTCTTCCTTGTTGCATTGGTGTGGTTTCAGAGTAGATTTCGTGCATGTCAGCATGATGCACTCACTTTGTATCAGTTTATCCAAGACTACATGCTTCCATCCTTATGTGCAGAGTATGTTACTCCTTAACATGACTCTTGTCCTTATTTACATTTATGTGCAGAGATATTAACCAGTCAACCAATAGGCACTCTTCCCATGCTCTGGGTGCCCTTATAACGCCAATACTTTATCACCTCCAAATTGTCGTATCATATAGTAACATAACATTCTGTTATTCCCCCCATTATGAAATAAAGTCAATAATAATGCCATCATGCAGCCAAGGTAAAATTCTCTGGGTCTCTACTTCCAAACCAAGTTTGCTATCTGGAGTTTTGGCTTAAACCCTCCTCTAGTTCCAAGGAACACTTTCCAACCTCCTAGGCAATCATGTCAGACAGGTTGTAGTTTAGTTTGCTCCTGTGGTTACTGGCCTCCTGGCAATAGCATCCTATAATCCTGTATGCATTCTTCTCTCAGTGCAGACCCTGCTCAGTGATCGACTTCCTACACTTTTTTCCATTCCCAATTCCAAACTCTGATTTAAAAGGGGACCCAGAGGCCACACCCACGTGTCATGCCTGTCTGTTTAACTATGTGGCAGAGCAGCTGGAATGAAGGGAAAGCTCAGATGGGTAACAATCTGTGCCTGATAAATCACTAACACTCACATCATGTTCCCATTCCAACTGCCTCCAGGGGCCAAGAAGACTAGAGCTAGGGATTACAACACAGTCAGGCCTGAATGGGGTAAAGGGTGAGGAGGAGAGGTTTGGGGAGGGAGAGTGTACATTACTGCCATCTCCAGTTACTGCCTCAGCATACAAGGAAAGCCAGTTTACTGAATACTGGCTGCAGCCCCAGGATCTGTAAACAGGATACGGCACCTAACATGGGCAAAGTCACGTAGAAGGAAGTGAGATAGTCCTGCAGGCCCTGGCTCACTTAGCACAGCAGCGTGCCAGAGCCTCAGGGGAGGCAAGAGGCTTAAGGAAGCCTGTTGAAACCAGAGAGGTCAGTATTTGGCACTACTAACTGGAGAGAGTCACAGGAGCTGCTGCTTTAATCAGCCCTCTGGGATTCCAGGACAAACATACACATGATCCAAAACAAGAGCTCGTGGTTGCAACAGATTTGGAGAGCCGCTGGCATTTTGCTAATACAAGTGGTAAACAGATCTAAAAGCTGAACTGATTGAACCCTTAGGGTTGCCCCTGACTACACTTTCCAGGCATCTTGCTCATGCAGGATGCATTTTACTATTCCAGTGCTGCTATTTGAGATGGGGGAGACACTGCCCAATTCAGGATGAATTTTATATCAGTTATCAGCTGCAAAGCACTCTGAGGTCCTCATATGACAGACACTATAGAAATACAACATATTCATATATTCTTTTTATTAATGTGAATGTTTAAGACACGTGTTTTCATTTTAGGGCCACAGTTTTTCAAAGGTTTTCATTTCTCAATGTATAGTTGCAAGCATATACATGCAGCAACCAGTGTTCCCTCTGAGCTGCGCGGGTGCGCGGCCGCGCAGCGGCCGTCGCACCCCTCGCACAGCAGTGAGGGACCCCCACGCAGCCCGGCAGGCCCCGCTGCTCCCTCCATCCCCCGGGACAGCGGCTCTGCCGCGGCACACCCGGCCTGCGCCCGGCCTCTGGGCTGGCCCTCCCCACGCCCAGGGTGGGACAGGCAGGCTCAGGCTAGGGTCAGGAGCGTGGGCCTGCCTGCCTGCCCCACGCGGCCGGGGCAGCAGGGTGGCTGCAGCCGCGGCGGGCTCCCGGGGTCCCACCCGCCAACCGCCTCGACTTCCCGGCCCGGGGCCGGGCTAATCCACGGCCTCGGCCTCCCAGCACGGGGCCGGGATCAGCCTCCGGGGCTGGAGTCAGCTCCGCCCCACCGGCGACTTCCCAGGGCCGCGGTAGGGTCCTCCCCCGCCAGAGGCCTTGGCTTCTTTTTTTCTTTTTCTTTCTTTCTTTGCCTGCCTTCTTTTTTCTTTCTTTCTTCCTCCCTCTCTTTCTCTTCCTTCTTTCTCTTTTCCTTATTTGTCTTCCTTTTTCTTTCCTTTTTTTCTTTCTCTTCTTTCCTTCCTCTTTCTTCTCTTCCTTCTTTTTTCTTTCTTTCTTTCCTCTTCCTTCCTTCCTCCTTCTTTCTCTTCCTGTTTCCTCTTCTTTCCTTCTTTCTCTCTTTCTTTGCTTCCTTTCTTTCTTTTCTTTCTTTCTTTCTTTCTTTTGCTTTCCTTTTTCTTTCCTTCTTTCTCTTCTTTGCCTTCCTTCTTTTTTCTTTCTTCCTCTCTTTCTCTTCCTTCTTTCTCTTTTTTCCTTGTCTTCCTTTTTCTTTCTCTTCATTCCTTCTTCTTTCTTCTTTCTCTTCCTTCTTTTTTCTATCGTTCTTTCCTCTTCCTTCCTTCCTCTTCCTGTTTCCTCTTCTTTCCTTCTTTCTCTCTTTCTTTGCTTCCTTCCTTCCTTTCTCTTCCTTCTCTTTTTTTCTTTCTCTCTTTCTTTCCTTCTTTCTCTCTTTCTTTGCTTCCTTTCTTTCTCTTCCTTCTCTTCTTTCCTTCCTCTTTCTTCTTTCTCTTCCTTCTTTTTTCTTTCTTTCTCTTCCTTTCTCTTCCTTCCTTCTTTCTCTCCCTTTCTCTTCCTTCCTTCTCTCTTTTTTCTTTCTCCCTTCCTTTTTCTTTCCTTCTTTCTCTCCTTTGCTTTCCTTTTTCTTTTCTTCTTTCTCTTCTTTGCCTGCCTTCTTTTTTCTTTCTTCCTCTCTTTCTCTTCCTTTTTCTTTTCTCCTTCTTTGTCTTCCTTTTTCTTTCCTTCTTTTTTCTTTCTTTCTCTTCTTTCCTTCCTCTTTCTTCTTTCTCTTCCTTCTTCCCTCTTCTTTCCTTCTCTCTTTCTTTTTCTCTTCCTTCCTTCTCTCTCTCTCTTCCTTCCTTCTCTCTTTTTCTCTCTTCCTTCCTTCCTTCCTTCCTTCCTTCCTTCCTTCCTTCCTTTTTAAAAAAAACTTTAAAAAATTAATTTTAAATAAAGACCTTTCTAAAAATTAAATTTCAATTCAAAATTCATTCAAATTCAATTAAACACAATTAATTAATTCTATTTACAATTACTTTAACTTCAATTAATGCCTATAATTTCTGTCGTGTGAGTTTTCACAAAAATTTTATTCAGAAAAAGTTTTGCACACGGCTTGAAAATTTTGCACACAAGCCGCCAAACCTTAGAGGGAACATTGGCAGCAACCCTCATTTGTGTGTTCAAGTACTTCCAGAGATTAGAGAGACTACTAAACTGTATGCACAAGTAATTGTCCGTGCAAGGCTGCAGGTGCAAATTTAAGGGCTAGGTTAGAATACTTTTGAACATTTTGGACAAGCGTTGACACTGAAATATCTAAGGCCTACTTTTCAGAGGTGCTGAGCATGTGCAATTCCCATTCAAATCAATAGAAGCTGTAGGTATTCATCAGCTTTCAAAAAAAGTCTGAATGGCTTGGGTAACCAAGCCTGGATGCAGGACTCTAGCTTTAGGCAGCTAAATCTAGTTCTATGGTTTCACTTGACTAGAAGTTTCATGTCAGCAGAGCAGCAGCTCCTGAGGGAAATAGATGATACTGCAGTAAACGCTACTGTATGCGTAGTCTAGTTCTTCCAATCTACAAGTCAATTCAGATCAGGGCAGTTGGCACAACTCTTTAGTTGTTCCCCTAATGACATCTGCTGAATTGTTTTTCATGGAACTTTATGTTTTGGATCCAAGGCACTGGATCTTTTTAAAGGAGCTACAAAGTATCAGTTGCTCTTCAGAGGTTTATTAGTGCTTCTTTCCTCGGTTTCAGTTTCAGAACTTCAGGTATCTTCACAGACTGTTTTTCTGTTGCATTGAATGATTTGTTGGATATTTACTAATGCAGCACGATAAAACATTGAGAACGAATGAATATATGAATTGTTGGTTTGCCACCATTCATGAGGATTTTAAAACTGTGGCCCAAATATTCTGACTTTCTGACAAAAGTTAGGTTCCTAAATAAGTGATTGGATAGTTCTCTGCATAGACTGGGGATCAGATAGAGCCCTAAAATACTTTTTAAGGTGAATGTTAGATTGTAACAGAAGGTGAAATCCTAGCATTTGCCTGAAAATTCCACATCCTGTTAGTAGGAATGCCCTGCTACAAGAGAGTTAAGTGGGTTTTGTTGACTCTAGGTGGCAGATGGCTATTACCTGATCCAGAAATAATAATATTAAAAGGGAAGTGAAGGAGGACCTAGAGTGCGGGCTGAGCAATCATGATTTAGGAACCCTAGACATAGCCAAGCCTTGTAGAAGTCTTATGCAGAATTTCATCTTATTCACTTTTTTATTTTTTTAAATACAAAGCCAAGTCCCAGAAAGGGGATTATTTCTTGTGTTTTCACAGAGTGGCATCTAGTTATGTTTTGGATTTTTAAAGATTTATAGATGTTTTCTTAAAATGATGCACCATACCACCACCTAGCTCTTAAATAGCATTTTCCATCAGCAGATCTCAACTCACTTTACAAAAGAGGTAAGTATCTCCATTTCACAGATGGGGAAACTGAAGTACAAAGAGTGAGCGAGTTGCCCAAAACCACATAACCAGACCAGCAGCAGAGCTGGGAGTAGACCCTGGATCTCCTGAGTAGAGCTGGTCAAGAATCTTCTGATGAAATGGGTTTTTCATAGGAAAATACCAATTGGTCAAAACCAAAAGTTTCCCACACAAATGTTACAGTTTAACATACTTCCTTCCCAAGCCTGTCTGGCTTTTTGCCAGCTTGCCCAGACAGCTGCTGCAGAGCCCAAACTTCCAGGATCTGTGGCAGTCTTGCTTTGCTGATTGCCTCAAAAATTTGGGCACCCGTGGGCTTACAGGCTCCTTGCTGAGGAGCCAGCAGCCGAGAAGACCTGAGATCCCCAACGCAAGCCAGGATTACAGATTCTCCACTGTATGTGGCCAGGGACACCCAGGATGAGGGTAGCTGACTGCTCTGTTTTGTTTTGAAGTTATTGAACCAAAACCATTTGGAGGCGGTGTCTCCAATCTAAACATTTCAAAATTTTCTTTCTAAAGGAAACAGTATTTTAGTTTCAAGTAGGAGCAACATTTTTATTTCTTTTTGGTGGAAATATCAGCATTTCTCATGGACTGAAAACAGTTTTGAACACCTCTGCCCCTGTGTCCCCATCCAATTCTCTGTTCACTAGGTCGCCCTGCTATGATGGACTCAGCTTCAAAACCCTTAGTAGCAACTTATGACAGTAGTAAAGCATGAGCAGACACAGCTGATGCGCTTAGCATTCCAGTTGTGTTGTTTGCTATAAAGAGTTCTTCCTGCCCCTTCTGGGCTCACTGACTGGACTGTGGAGTTGACCAAACAAAAACTAGCTCAGGGGTTGGCAACGCCCGGCATGCGAGCCTACTGCCAGCAGCATGCAGAGCCACAGCTGCTCCCCCTGCTGGCCCGGCCCCCAGCTGGTGAGCGCGGCAAGCAGGGAAACGGAGCCATGGCATGCACAGCCCTGTCCTCTGCTGGCCCCGATCCTCAGCTGCGGGGCGGGGCCAGCAGGGGACAGGATTTGCACACCGGAAAGGGCCAGCAGGGAAAAGGAGCCACTGGCTCCTGTCCCCTGCTGGCCCCATGCCCCAGCACCTGCTGAGGGTGTGGTGGGCAGGGCTGGCAAGGCGACCAGCAAAGATTGTCGACCCCTGAACTACTGGTTATGAATGGTGGGAAAAGAATGGCTGGTGATGCATTCATAGAAAGCTTTCCATTTTAATCACAACTATGTCCACACTGAGGCAGATCCTCCATTCCTTGTTCACCAGAACTTTTCAGAGACTGCAACAGGAAGTAGATCTCAGGGAGTGTTTGGGTGCAGAAGATCAGGCTTGTAATGGAAAATTATGGATGAAAATCTTGGCACAATGGAAGTCAGTGGCAAAATCCCTTAGACTCCAATGAGGCTAGGATTTCATCTTCTGTTACAAACATAAGATTCACCAAAAAACATTTTAGGGACATATCGTATCACCAGTCTATACACAGAATTATCTGACCATTTACTTGGGAACTTACATTTTGTCTGAAAGTTAAAGTATTTGGGCCTTAATTTTAAAATTCTCATGAATGGTGACAAATCAACACCACATATATTAGTTCTCAATATTTTAATGTTCTTTATTAGCAAACATGCAACAAATCATTCAGTGTAATAAGAAAGTCTGCAAAAATACCTGAAGTTACTGAAACAGAAACCAAGGAAAGAGGAATTAATACAACCTCTGAAGAGCTGTTGATGCTCTATACCTACTTTAAAAAAAATCCAGTGCCTTGGATCCAGAGCACTAGGTAAATAAATAAAATCTTGTATGAAGTTCTATTAAGACCAATTTAGCTGATGCATCATTCTGGAGGGCATTTGTAATCCATTATTTTTATTTCTGCAAACCCTTTCCATGGAACTGAAAGATTTGGGGATATTACATGCAGAAGAACTCTGTGAGAGGGCCCTTGAACTTGTACAAAAACAAAAGAAAACTCAATTACAAAACCATAGTTTTGATTTAACTGGTGTTTATAATTTTTAATTGGTGTTTATAATTTTTTTTTCAGAAAGCACAGATAGAAGGCACCATGCATCTGATTCTCCATTGTGATTTATCTTGTGGAATCAGTCACACTAGTGTAAAGCGGTGTAAAACACTGCTCTTTCTGAGTTAGTAACATTTTATATTTGCTTTGGACTCTCTTTGAGCTGGTATAAATGGAGTACACAAAGTGCAGAACAATAGAAAATTCATCTTGATTCAATAAAACAACTCACATCAGTTGAGCGAGCTGGGTTTTGTTTGTTACGCAGGCAAAATGGAAATTAAGTCAAGGTTAAACCAAACAAATATATTTACAGTACTGATTGGTAAGAAGAGGCTGTGTAATGAGATCTAGGTTTGGAAACTTTACAATCAATGTCAAATTCAAAATCAAATTCTTACTAATTACCAGTTGTCATTAGTGATATGACTAGTCCTATTGAAGTGATTGGAACTTTTCATATGAGGTTCTAAAAGCTGTATTATACACACACATGAAAAGCCAACAGTGCTAATTGTTGCAGGATCATGCCTATTGTTTGTACGCGCTACGGGTATGTCTACACTAGCAACTTAGGTCGACTTAAGGATGCTTAAGTCGACTTAATAATTACCATTCTTTAGGTCGACTTAATGCTTAATTCAACCTATTGAGTCGACCTAAAGCCAGTGTGGACGGCCTGGGTCAACCTAATTCCCTAAGTTGACCTAAGTGGGATGGGCTGGGGAGAAGAGAGCCGTGGCTCCTTCCCTGGGGTGAGCCACGGCTCCCTTGTCCCCGGGGAGAACCATGGCTCCCTTCTGCCATGGAGCTGCGGATCCCTTCCCCAGAGCCGTGGCTCCTCTGAGCCACTGCTCTCTGTCAACCTAGCACCTGCGTGTGTGGACACAGGCAGTCAATTTAAGTTTTTAGTGTAGAGCTGTAAGTCGACTTAGTTTTTCTAGTGTAGACATACCCTAGGAAACTTACATCACTGCCCACCATTAAGTGAAGGTATATTTTGTTAGACATGAAAACTTGAGATGCAGAGGTCAGATCTGTGTAGAGATAAAATACCGAGAGTCATTTTTCCTTGTTTTCTCACCTTCTCATTTAACTCACCTATCTTAAGCACACATCATCATTGCAAGTAAGATCATAGTACCAGGATCTATTGCTTTACATCATATAATTTTAAAAAAAGTATCTATACTTGATCTGGTAATTTCTCTTCACCGCCCTTATTTACAATTCCAGGATTTTGTTACATTACTGCCATTCCATGTGGTGTAACTAACTTTGTGCATTTTTAAAAATTCTTGCGTCTGCAACAAATAAAATAAGTGGAAGGAGAAATGGAATGAAAAGAGACCAGATTGCTACTTTATGATCTGGAGTCAGAGTTTGGATCAATGATTTTTCAGGTCAACAGGAAGGGAGAGGCTTGCATTGCTTGAGTGAGATCTTCTAGTAGCTCTCTCCGCAGTGCTAACAGGCTCCACAGGTTTGTTGAAGTAACCAGGAATCCAAAGACAGAACTAAGGGAGTAGATGAAGGAGAATGCAATATTTGGGGGGGAGGGGTGAATAAACAAGAGAAAATGAATGAAAATAAGAGTTGAACTGGTAAACCTGGCTGAGTCTAGCTCTCCAGTTATTAGCTGTACAAACAAGTACACATGCTTACATCCTAGGGATGTAGGGTGACTGGATGTCCCAATTTTAGAGAGACAGTCCTGCTATTTGGGACTTTTTCTTATCTAGGCACCTATTATCCTTAACCCTTTTTCCAGTTTTTCATACTTGCATGATCTGGAGGGTAACCAGATAGCATGTTGGTCTGTTGCTGACAGGCTCCATGCTCTGAGTTTGCATCTCCAGATAATCCACCCCTCCCTTTCAGTGAATTTCTCCCCTCTTCTCAGGAATGGAGAGAGAAACAGACAGACACGTTAAGCTTTCTCATTACTGTCTGATTTTCTAATCCAGCACAGTTGTACAATGAGCAGCGGGAACCTCATGCATTTAATTTCATGTTCCAGTTTACTCAATATTTGAGATCTTTGGAAAAAATTGGAGTAAAATTGCTTGAGTTTCATATGAACTTCACAAACCTAAGATTAGGCAGTTTTTGACAAAAAATGTTCACTATGACTATTTCATCCAGCTCTACCAATGAAACCTTATACTCTGTGACCCTCAAATCCAAATTTGAACCACTGAAATGCTATCATTGTTAGCCATAGGTCGTTTTTCCCAATAGCCATATAATTTAAAGTGAACATGGAAATTAAATGCAAATATATATAAATAAATGTGTTAACATCTGTCGTACAATTTGTCACAAAGGTTAGGAAATGCAAAAGATGGGTTTCAACAACTACTGTAACTCAATCACAGTCATGTTTTATGGTAGATGTTGGACAATGAACTACACCATAATATTAAGCTACACATTTAACAAAAACAGGAATAGAGAGTACAAGGCACCTGAACTAATGCTTCTGTCTGATATTTATTTTTCCCATTTACCAACTTTGTGATTTTAAGTCAGCAACCTTAATATAGCATCAATGTAATTTCTGCATTTAGCAACTGAAAAGTGGAAATGTCTCCATGTTTCTCCACTACCATCCCTGGAGCACTAAAACCACTGAACATTGCTTCTCAGTTCCCAGACCCTATTAAGAGTCAAGGAGATCTTAAAAAGCCAAGAGACTTGAACATATTGGCAGTTATACTAGTTGATGAATGACAATGAGAACTGAGAAACATATAAAAATGCTTTGAATAGAAAGGCAAAATAAAGCATATCTTTCTTTATCTAACAGCTTCATTTCTTTTCAGATATTTCTGTCTCACACACCACACCCCACACCTTCTTAAAGCTGAAAACACCAAAAGAAAACTGAGTTTGCGAAGGATTTACATTACAATTTGTCAACCTTCCTTTGGATCTCTATAAGCCAGAAATCAAAGACTCAGCCAAAGAACCTTGGAGTTTGTTTAAGAGTGGAATTTTCCATTTGTAGAGAAGCATGAGTCACATCTTTTTCTACAGATGGAAAGTTCCACAGTTAATCCATACCCTACAATTATGTTATTTGAAAACTAATTGGAATGGTGTCTCCCACTTTCAGGGTGCACTGTGATGACTACTCAGAGTTACACTGGGATACTCATTACCAAAACCAAGATGAGGCTGGGAGTGTTGCAGAGCCTCTATTCCTGTGTGCTTTCTGGCAGATGACCAACAAGCAACATTAGGTACCCAACTTCCACCTGTGCCTTGGAAATCCAGTCCCTGAAGCTTTAAAGGTAACATTCCAGAACCTCAGCTAGTATAAACTGGTGTTATTCTATTGACTTCACCTGGAGGGCTGCTGATCTGCTTCAGCAAGGAACTGGCCCAATAGTGTTTTTATCACTTGAAAGTTAAGATTTTTTCTAAAAATCTATACATAAAAGAAATGCCCCATCTTATGAGTTACCTAAGCAGAGTGAGTGTGGATTGGTAAATATGTTATTTCAGAGAAAAGAAATTAACATAAGAAAAATATCCTTTTCTGTTTTACCACTGTTTTATCATTGTAGCAGAGTAATTTACAGAGAGAAACACACCCACTTTCCAGGCCATTTAGTTTCCCCTAGTTTATTCTGGGGGAGGAAAGAGTTGAGGTCTTGTGATGCATAGAACATTTCCTAACCTCAAAGCTGCTTCAGCCAGCCTTTGGTAGTAGGTTGTCAACAACAATTAGTTTTCCTTCCTTTTTTGCTGAAGTTCTACAATAAAACAATTGAAGTATGTGGCTCATATGAACCAGTCCTTTTGTGGGTTTTGTTTCCGTGCACGTGGGAACCGACTTGCAATCAGTACAGAAATAAACCATGACCTGTGTCATGCAGGAGGTCAGATAAGAGGATCATAAATTTTTATTCATAATAGTTCCTTCTAATCCTTGTAATCCATGAATGTAGACTCAGACTAAAGCCAAAAGGGCCCACCATCATGATAATCTAGTCTGATTTACTGCACAATGCAGGCCACAGAACCTTACCCACATACTCCTGTAACAGACCCATAATCTCTGGCTGAGTTACTGAAGCCCTCAAATCATGATTTAAGAAAATTTCAAATTTCAGAGAATCTACCAATTACTCTAATTTAAAGTTGCAAGTGACCCATGCTCCATACTACAAAAGAAGTGCCAGACAGCACTTTACCCCAGGTTAGCATTATTGTGTCTCTCATGCAGAAGCATCAAATATTAATTTGCAAAATAAATACAAAACTATAATGGACAAAAGATGCTCAAAACATAAACTAATGTATGAAATTTAAAACATCAGTCTTAACATATGGACACAACATTACAAACTTCACTATGTTTAAGATCTGAATTAGTAATGTGCACCTGCTGGAAGTATGTGCGTCATGTCTACAAACTATTATGGAACAGTCAACAAGCCGCTTAATTGAAATAACATACAAGAGTATGTAACATCATGCATGCAAACCAGTTCTATTTTGTATAGGAAAAGTCTATAAAGATAGTCTTCAGGTATACCACTCCAAAAAAAAAAAAAAAAAAAAGAAAGAAACCATCAATCCCAATAAATGGTATTGATTAAGTTACAAAAACAAGAACTAATGCACTTGAATTATAATCTCACAGTAATACCCAAAAGATGGCAACGTTTTGGTGGTGATAAAAGAAAACGCTAAGCACAAAGCTGACATGAGCAGAAACTCAGAGACAACATTTTGCTTTAGGCAACAATACATACAGAATCAGCAGAGAATATATATGGTGGAAGGTACATAAGGATTTAGTAATCAGACGTAGTATGACCAATAGCAGCTTGCTCTGCATACGAAGAAAAAGCACAATTGTATTCCTCCTTTTCTTTAGCTGGTATTCTAACAGTCTCCTGCCTATTTAATATTCTCAATGCCAGATATTTAAGAAGCATAGCATGGTATTGATAGCAAGGGGAGAAGTGTCACTTTCTTGGTCTGGCACTGGTCAGCCTCTTCTTGCTTTGGTTTTATGAAAACTTAGATAAGAAAAACTGAAACATTTCTAAAGCTTTAACAAAAATGCTGTAAGAATCACTGCTTCCTCTAAAGAACACTGCAAATAGTATATTCAATCATTTGTTTTACTCTCATGTACTTATTCTGTATTTCTTTCCGATCAGTGGTAATGATGCTAGTATTAAGAAAAGCTCTCTTGTTCAATATCTTCTTGCCCAATTCATCCAATGATGTTGTAATCTGGTGTTTGGAACACCATTGTTTATCCCCATGGAAGTTAATGGCCTAAATGATATCTCTTTCCTGTACACAAATAGCTTGATGATAAACAATGGAGAAAATACTGGAAGGGTTGACGATGCCATAGAGCATCAGTAAACTTATATGGCCTATATGTTCCTTTCCATTTGTCTGTACAGCAGGAAGCCAATCAAGTATCACCACTCACAAGTAAAAAAAAAACCCATTAATAAAGCCACATACACCTCAAAAGATCCCAAGATTAACTTAAAATCCGGAGATTTAAAAAAAAATATATAGATGAGGTTTTTTTCTTTCCTTGTTTTCAAGCTTTTGGGTACATTCTAGTCACTTTTTCAAGCTCTTCCCTACAATTATAAGGGCTAGAAACTTAAATTTAAAGATGAAATCTGTGATTCTCATGCAGTTACTTGACTTCAGGAACTGAGTCTTTAAGAAAGGCATTAAATATCATAAGACTTGTGATATAAACAGCATTGCCAACAATCCTGATAAGATAGGTTGAGGACAAAGAAGGAGCACATAGCAGCTCCACTGATTGTGCCTTCCTGATTCCATGGAGGCACCTGCAGCCCAAATCCTAGGACTGGACTCTGTTGGTCAGGAGTAGGCATGAGGAGACAAGGTTGTGGCTGGAGAGAGGCTCCGTTGACTATCATGGTTATGCACCACCGAATCCCAGGAGTACAGGAGAAAGGGCAGCAGTGAGAGATTTTTACAGGAGGTGAGATTATGGAACATAAATCATCCAGTGTGGAGGAGCCAAATCAAATCTGAACTGAATTTTGAGTTAAACTTGTCTTTGGCTTGATTGTTCTGTAAAGCCATTTATTTTAGCCTAGGATTAAAGAGCTTTTGATGAGTAAAGCAATAGCTCTCTATGTGGCTCTTCATATATTTTACAATCTCATTTAGCCTTGTTTGCTAAGAGGTCAGGGAAGATTTCTCTGTTTTTATGAAGTATTGTGGATTTTACCTATTTATTTACTTTGCTGGAAGAGTTTGATGGTTTCTAACCATTAGAGGAGTAAAGTCCTGGAATAGCCTTCCAAGGGGAGTTGTGGGGGCAAAAACCATAACTGCTTTCAAAACTAAGCTTGATAAATTTATGGAGGGGATAGTATGATTACCCTATTTTGGAAATTGACTGATATTTGGCTACATGTGGTGGATATACAAGTGGCCTAAGAGGGGAGAGTACATGGGGTGGGTTCTGAGTTATTACAGAGAATTGTTTCTTGGGTAACTGGCTGTTGAGACTTGCCCACGTGCTCAGGGTTTAACTGATCACCATATTTGGGGTTGGGAAGGAATTTTCCCCCAGGGCTGATTGGCCTGGGCTCTGGGGGGTTTTCACCTTCCTTTGTAGCACAGGGCATGGTTCACCTACCAGTGAATTCTCTGTATCTTAAAGTCCTTAAATAATGATTTAAGGAGGTAAATAACTCAGACATAGGTTGGTGACCTATTGCTGGAGTGGGTGGGTGAGGTCTTGAGGCCTGCATTTTTGCAGGAGGTCAGACTAGATGATCGTACTGGTCCCTTCTGACCTTAAAGTCTATGAGTCACACAGAGTTTTAAGACATTGGGCCTGCTCCTGCTTTTAGAGAGCCACCCCAAACTCCCATTTCTTTAAGGCTAGGAATTTCATGGGGGCCTAAGGGAGCTCGGTAGTCTTTGAAATCCAACGAGAAGAAGGCACTTACCTCCCTTAGGCACCTCTGAAAACCACAGCCTTAACTGGTGAGACTGAACAAGAACAGTTTTTTCAAACGAATGTTTTAAGATTAGGTATTTATTAACTGGTGTTTGCTTAACTAACTGTATCTACTAATGTTAGGTCATTGTGCTTTCACTGAGCTGATATACAGTCATTTGATGTCTTGTAGGGTCAGCAGATATATTTATTATTCATTCAATATTGTGAGCACATTTTCATGAAATTGAATCTACAATAACTAACTGCCTGTATCTATCTCATTTTAAGGAATATGGAAAGACTGCTGTGGTCATAGGAAAGAACTCACACAAAGGATTATGAAACTTTTGCCATGTCATGGATGCCTCCCTCCGTCCCCCGTCCGCCCGCCACCCTGCAATTCAATAGCCACTAGCCCTCAATGTGCAACTGCTTCACGACCAAATCTCACCATCCTCACAGAGCACCATACTTGGGAAAATCTCTCATTTAACCAAACAGGAACATAGTATGAGTAAGCATTGACAGATTTGGCCCTCAGGGAATACATGAGAAAATTAATAATAATTATTTATAGAGAAACATCTAAGCACAGAACTAGGAATGAGAAATTTTGAATTATGTTAATCCGTGCTGGCATTGATTTACTGTTTGGCACTAGGCAAGTGAAATAACATCAGTTCCTCAATGGCCCCATATACAGAATGGGAATAAAAATGTTTAGTCATTTAATTTAGAGAGGTTTTTTGAAAATTAAATTAATTACCTGTTGGTAAAGTGCTTTGAAGGTGCCAACTAACGATAGATGTTGGATTATTTGCTAAAGTGTTTAATATAGGAGAGCTGATCTAACTGTATGCTTGGATACATAAGATACATATTTTAAAATGTCCTGGATATAGAATGCCTTTGTTGCCCAATACAATTGTCTTTCCCATCTGACCCAGTTCCCACTCAAGTCAATGAAAAGACTGATTTGAAGAGGAGCTACAAGATGCTCAGCAGTTACAGAAATAAAGGCTATTTATTTCTGTGCCTATTTTGTTAAATCATTAAAAAACCCTTGGCTATGGAAAACGGTGGCATTCATCTGTTTATTACATGCAATTCTTTTGTTCCTCACATTCAAAATATGAGGTGTTGGACACAGTTGCCTGCATCTCTCTCAGCAGTTTCAACCTGGAGTCTCTAACTTCATTCTCTCTACTCTTTTTATTTGATCCAACTTTCTAATTTAAGTACCAACTAATCTGTTTTTTTAGGTTCTCCTATAACACCCATCACAGTAGTATTGAGCATTTTCCAAAACTATTGTGTGTATTTAGAGGATATTCTCTTTCCCTCTCCATGCAGCACATAGTGAATATAATGCATTAATCTTACACAAGAGTAAGACCTAATATGCTCTCTTGCTCTGTCTCGCTCATTTATAGGCTTGGTTAGGATACCTTCATACTCCCATGAAATAGGATCCCATTTTGCAACTGTTCTGCACATAATAATCTTTACTCACTGTAGTAGTTCCTTTGAAGTCAATTCAAATTCCTTAATAATTAGAAAGAGTCAAGCAGAGGTCTTCAGTTTTTCATACGTCACAAATGTTCTGCTAACTGATCATTCTTCAAATGTAGATGCCTTAATGGCAACATTCAAATTGCTGACAGAATCACTATTCTCTGTTTCTTGTAAATCTTGTTTTGTTCAGGATGATTCACTATTTCACAATAAGTAGCAGGTCACATAATTCTGAGTACGTGATCTGTACATGCATGTTACTGAAAAGTCACCTTTATACCTGGAGGCTGTACTACTTAATTATCTACAGGTGAGAAAAGGGGCCTAGCAAACTGAGTTTTGCTTCTGACGCCATCTCTTATCTTGGGACTGACTGCTAGTGCCTCACTTCCCCATTCATAGTAATATCCTCACTTACAAAGTACTTTGAGATATCTTATGAAGGGTTCAAAAGCAAATTAATACATTCTTGCTGTTGATTGGCTTAAGCACCATTAGAGCACATACTTACTAGAAGCAATGCAGCATTTATGCTGCTTCAGAAACTGAAATAAGCTGACTTCCAAAGGGTTAGCCGTGCTAGTCTATTGCAGAAAAACAACAGAGTTCTGTGGCACTTTTAAAGATTAACAGATTTATTTATTTATTGCATGAGCTTTCATGGGAGAAAATCCACTTCATCAGACGCTTTGAAGATGGGAAACTTACAGAATGGGAGGAAATAAATGCAGCGGAGTATATGACATAGGATCAGCTCAGGCTGTAACAGCAAATCAAAATAGGTGTTAGGATTCAAACACTAGGGAACAGCACATAGAGGAAGGTGAGGTCAAATCACCTGTTGTAATGAGAGAAAAATTTGTAGTCCCTGTTTAACCCCAAGACAACTAAATTTGCATATAAGTTCGAGTTCTGCAGTTTCTCTTTGAAGCTGTGATTTGTTATTCATCTGTTTCAACACAGCTATTAGCAAGTCATCAAGGGAGTGAGAAGAGAGACTGAAGTGTTCCCCTATTGGTTTTTTACTGTTGCGATTTCTGATGTCAGATTTGTGTGCATTTATTCTTTTGTGCAGAGACTGCCCTGTTTGTCCAATATATAAGGCAGAGGGGCATTTCCAGCACATGATGGCATAAATCACACTGGTGGATGAGCAGGTGAATGAGCCCTTGATGGAGTAGGTGGCTTGATTTGGTCTTGTGATGGTGTCTTTTGTGTAGATATGAGGACAAAGTTGGCAGCGTGGTCTGTTGCAGGGATATGTTCCTGCTTTAATGTTTCTGTTGTTTGATCTGTAGTTGCTGGTGAGTATCCATTTAAGGTCGGGGGGCTGTCTGTAAGCAAGGAGAGGTCTGTCTCCCACAGCTTGAGAGAGTGAGGGATCATCTTGTAGAATAGGCTGTAGACCTTTGATGATGTGTTGAAGACGTCTGACTTGGGGGTTGGAGGTGGTGACCAATGGCGTTCTGTTGTTTTTTTTCTTGGGCTTCTCCTGTGGTAGTTGACTTCTGGATACCCGTCTACTCCCCTGCATTTATTTCCTCCCATTCTGTAAGTTTCCCATCCTCAAAGCATCTGATGAAGTGGGATTTTCTCCCACGAAAGCTCATGCGATAAATAAATCTGTTAGTCTTTAGAAGTGCCACAGGACTCTGTTGTTTTTCTGAAATAAGCTGGGTATACATTTTTTTTTTGACTAAAAATTAGATCTCAGTAGAACATTTTCATGTATTTATTGTGGACAGGGATTATTATTATTGATTTATTTACTCCCAGAAGTTTCAATTAGTGTCAGAAACCCATTATTCTAGTTGCTATTAGAACAAACAAAATCCCCACACACATTTTCTACCCCAAAGAATTTACAAAACCCTCTATTTAAAGTCTCACTGAATAATCTCTAGTTGATTCCCATTTCATCCAGTGACCACACAGACTCCACCCATGAGTAACCACCTTCCCTGATCAGGACGACGAGACAAGAATCACTTTGTAACACATCAGTGCTGTCCATAAACAGAACACGGGCAACCAGGACAGTGATTAGAGGAGCAGCCAACGGTCTGGAATCAGAGGCAAGGGCTGGGACTAGATTACCAGGAATAAAACAGGGCATGAGCAGAACCAAACACAAACAAGCCTTGTCACAACCATGCACAAATGATTTGAAAAGTACTGGACTGCTGCTGGGTTTAAGAATGGTCTGCTGAGTCTGCCAACCAATTAGATGTCCTAGCCAATCAGGCCAGCTGTACTTGTTAGGTTGCCCAGAGACTGCCTGTACTGCAGGCCCTGCTTCCTGATGCATGCTATTCCTTAACTGAGTAACAACTGAATGGTATAAGTCATTTTTACCCAGAAGCTGATTATGAAGTATGTTTTCCTTACCTTGAGATAAGCAAATACTAATCTGGAAAAAATACAGAGAGCTTGAAATTACACTGGTCTCCTAAAAATTCTCAGAGGATATAAAAACCCACATAAAGGGGAAAAAAATCCCCTGCATTACACTGAGAATATTATATGTGGAGGAAAATCTGACAATCCGTACTGTTTCATAAGATTTGTACCTGCCAGGTTCAGATGAAACTATACAGCTTGAAAGACAGAGATTCTCATAACAATTAGGAGACCACAATTAATAATCATTATTTCTTTTTTATCATTATGCATTTTTTATTACAAATGCTATCATATGCAACATAAGGCCAATATGTCAATTAACAATCTGACATGTTTGTGAAAGCTGATAGCCTGAACTAACACAGCAAATGGGCTGAGAGGAATGGAGTCAGATGCCCTAGTGTAGGTCATATCAAAGGTTTGCAAGAACTACTGTAACCGACTAAACAAGCAGTAGAGTTGATCAAAAAGCATTAAAGCAATATTCTAGTAAAACCGGTTACCTGTTTGCTTGCATTTCTGACTGTAGAGGCCAGGATTTCTGACTAAAGTGTTAGCCTATGGGATCTTATTGTTGAAGTCAATTCTGTGTATCAAACATCAAAAGATAATTTATCTATAAATGGAAAATCTGAGCTGATTATGTCAGTCAGCAAGAAGAAGATGGGGGCTGATCTCTGTGTGAAACTAAAAAATGAGAGAAACAGAGACACTGAACCCAGATTGTGTGGGGAGATACATGGGTTGGTTTAAGCAGCCCCAGGCTGCTCACTTTTGTGGGCCCCCACCCTTGGGCCCAGGGTCCCAACCCCTCACCATGATGGCTAGCCTCTAAATCCCCTGACTGAATTCGTCCCTGGGTGTTAGAGAAAAGTGAGGAAGACTGAGCCTGAATGTAGAGAGAGAGATGACAAACATACTGGCCCAGACTTTCAAAACATGGATCCTGAAGTTAGTCTATGAGAGTTGTGAACTTACTTTAAAAACCCATTTCAGAAAACCTTAGCTCCCATGTTTACCTGGATCAATTATTATTTTCAAGGGATTTTCTAACCTCTTGCATGATCTAATCCTGTATTTACATCATATCTTGTAAATAAATTCTATATTTATTAAAATGTGACCAACTGGGTTAATTGTATGCAATTTAACCTAACCTGCTGATTTTATGCATTTCTAATGTGCTTGGCACTATGCTGTGCCCTGCATTCATGTTAAAAACCAAGAGTCACCTGAGAAGATCTTACTTTTAGTTCCCCAGTGACTTTTCTGCACAGAGTCCAATCCTCCAAGATGCTGGAAGCATTCTTTGTGGTATTCAGCACCCTGAACTCCCATTTGATTTAAATAGGAGTTGAGACTGCTCAGTACCTTTCAAGGTGCTCAGTGCTAGAATCAAGCACTAAGTGGGACTTTCTCATTTATTTGTTCGCTAGGCTGCCATGACACTTTGTTCTCTCCGCTGAAGTCTCCTGTCTAAAGTGATTGTCTCCCTCAAAAGCTGAGAATACAAAATTAGTGCTTTCACAAACAGGCAGGGCCATAGTTTAAGTGGAGAGGTCAGCTGATAATTGTATTTGCACGTACATTTAGTGTTTCCAATGAGGTCAAACTGCACAATAGAGATGGGTGTAGTGGAGTACAAAGGGGAGATCAAGAAGAGAGGTATTTGTGACACAAGCACAAACATAATTTAACATATCCACATTTTCTGTAGAAATGTATAGTTTAAAAGACAGCATTTCATTCTGGGACTTGCAGTCATCTTGGGAAAGAAAAGAGTGTTTCATAACTTCACAAAAGGGACTATTATGATAATCTCAGCTGACCAACTGCATAAGACATACATAACCTTACCCAGTAATTTTTTCATCAAGCCCATAGCTGCTGGATAGCTATGATACATCTTTTAAATGATATCTAGTCTTGACTTAAAGACTGCACATGAAGAAGAATCTACTATGTCCCAATGTAAGATGTTCCAATGTTACCCTTACTGTTAAAAATATCCATCTGATTTGTACTTCAAATTTGTCTAGCTTCAGCTTCCAGTCAC
Organism: Pelusios castaneus; assembly: GCA_007922175.1. NCBI lineage: Eukaryota > Metazoa > Chordata > Testudines > Pelomedusidae > Pelusios > Pelusios castaneus. The sequence continues at coordinate 3,940,331 of ML685863.1, read as the reverse complement.
TGGATCTCATAACGCTTTTGCTGTTAAAAAGCCATCTATCATCAGAGATCTCTTCTGTAGACTGTGATCAAGACACACTGTAATCTTCTCTTCAATAAACTAAATTGATTGAATTTCTTGAGTCTCTCACTATAATTCTCTCTTCCAGATCTAGATTCATTCTTGTAGCTAGCTGAACACTTCCTAGTTTTCAGAATTTTTCTTTGAAGCCCCTGTGTAAATCAGCCCATGGCTGTCCATCGAGACATAATAGTATTTCATCTTCTCAATATGCTCTTCTCCAAATGCCATTTTCAGTGGTCTCAAACAACAGGATATTCTTTAGAACATCTTTTTTACAGTCTCCAGAAAGAGCAAAACTTCACCAGACTATCAAGGCATCATCTTCTTTTTCAAGGTGGATTTTCAATAAGAACTGGGCTATTACACTTGATGGACAAACTTTGGAATAATTGCCATCAAAGGCCAAATTTTCAAAAGTGATGTTGGCTACCTGAGTTTTTGGGCTTGCAGTCTAAAGCAACTAAGGCCTTAGGTGTCTGAGACGCTGGACATCTGCAATTCCCTGTGATTGTGATCTCTTGATTTAGAGTTATATCTTGAATGGTATTGAATTTTGAGATACTGATGACTCTCAACTCCCACCGAAGTATATGAAATTTGACAGCTCTCAGTACACCACAGGAGTAGGATACAGGATGTAGCTCAAAATACCTATTGTTTTTGTAAAAATTCAGTTTTTTCTCTATCTGAGTCTCTCTGGCGCAGTGTTCTAATGCTCTTCAACCTACCTTAGAAATGTTTCCTATCACCATACCAATGTAGCGAAGTGGTTATTTGTCAATAGGGTTCTAATTATAACACAACAAATACAAATGTAGGCCTCATTGTTATACACTGTGAATTTGGCAAGGCATTTCCAAAGACAGTTGGGGATTTCTGAGCAAATACCTAGGAGTATGTTAACTCCTGGCAAGTTTGGAGAGAAGTTCAGTCATAAATGCTAATGCTGCTTGAATTGAGATTGATTATTACAGCTGGCCTTTTAACTGTAGAGAGAGAGTCTCTAAAAAGTGATACAAGCTTGGGAGCCAACTTATCGCAACATCAGATGAGAGGAAAGCATTGGTGAGACTTGAGAAACCCAGAATAAACTGTAGAATTGTTGCTTGGACTGGAGAAATGTAGTGGTACTAGAAAACAGCCTGACTCTGTAGCACACAGCTGCCAAGAGTGTGAAGCCTTTGATGAGTTTATCTAGTCACATCCTATCTTTAGCATATTAATTACAGTTATGCCCGTTAATGAGATAGAACTGATTAAAATGTTGTGAAACTTTGAAGGAACTGCCATAATCATAAATCACTTGCAAACTGCTAATCATCACTTCGATATCCAGTACCTACTGACATGGATCATCTGTTCCTCTTTTCCGTAGTGCTCTAGCACAATACTTACTGGAGTACATTTAATTGCAAAGCAGCTGTTCAATGCCAATGTTTAATGGGCCAGATTTTTGGCTGTAATTGTGTGTGTGCAATTTTTCCAAAGCCACACACTTGCATGCTTATTTGCTGCATTTCTTTGTCTAACAGAATTTGCAAACACAAATATAGCAACTGTGCATGCATATTTCTCTTTTTTTCTTTTCTCTTTCCCAGGCTGTAGGAGAAATTACTTGATTCACATATAGTCTTGTTTGTTTGTTGATGCTTGTAAGGTCTACTACGTGTATATGTAGCATTTACGGATATGTATTTCTTCAGTAACTTCTTATCTGCACTCACGTTACTTCTCTCCAATAGCCAGTTGAGCTGCTGTGTCCATGCTGTCACTCTCCAGTGCGTATCATCCAAAGTGGTCATGTGAGCAGCTGATGAGTCGGTTGAGCTTTTGCCATTCATCTCGATGAGCCAGCCAACTTTAGTTAAAGTATTGATGGTTTAACTTTGCAAAGAAGATAGTTTTTCCTCACAAGATTTAAGTCAAAAAAAGGTGTTTTTGCATTTGTAGTCCTATGTTCGTTCCTACTTCTTCTTTCATAGTCTAGATCGAGATTCTGTGAAAATTCTCCTCCACTCATGAGCCTTCTCCTATTGGGTTTGACATTTTCATGGTTCCAGTGGAACATAGCTGTTGCAGGATGTCATGCTCATAGCAGGAATAGCAACCACTCAGATATTTAGGGCCAATCCTATGGAAGGTTTTGAATATCATGACAGAAACATTGAACTGGACTCTGTATTGAATGGGGAAACAGTGTAGAGACCTGACCACCACAGTGATGTGTTCCAAGTGACCTAAGCTGTTAAGCAAACAAGCTTTTATGTTATGTGCCATTTGAAACTTTATATTCAGGAATGAAACGTGTGACTTCATTCCTCAGTATAAGGGCTTTCTAGCTCTGTCCCGCTGGAACATGTTTGTAAGGGAGGAAACTGATCAATAAATTATGCAGCTCTAGAATAGTCCCTTTTGGACAGCATACTACAACTTTCGCAGTGGGTCTAGAAGCAGTATGGTAGGGGCAGTCTGCCACCTGAATAAAGCTTTGAGAAGAGATCCACTGGAAACCCTCATATATGCTCTGTAGCATCTGGCCAGATGCATGCCCGGACTCTCCCACTGAACTCCACAAAAACATCCCAAGCACTGGTAACTTAGCCGGAGCAAGGGCCAGGCAGCTCTTAGCTTCCAGGCCACAGTTACGTCCTGTGACCCTCAGAGGGGGAAGGATCACAGGCTATGTCTACACTTGTTAATTTAAGTCAACTTTAGCTAAGTCGACTTAGCATGTCCACACTTAAATTTAAAGTCGACTTAGGGGGGAACTTACAAAGTTGACCTACAGCATCCACACTGGATGCCTAGGTCGACTTCTAGGGGCTAGGGGGACCTTGGGCAGATCCACAGTGGCAGGGGGGCACCCCTTGCCCAGTGCCAGGGGGCTCAGCCTTTGCCCCATTGTACCAGGGTACAATGGGGCAAAGGGGGACAGGGATCTTGGCAGGGCATAGGGGCAGGGTGGGCTGGGCTCTGCCCTGCCCTTTGGGGGGGCATGCCAGGCTCCCCCTGTGTCCATCCCCCCCGGCAGGGAGGGCAGTAAGGGAGTCCTGGAGAGCCCTAAGTCGACTTAGGGCTACTTCAGGTCTACACTGGTTTAAGTCGACTTTAAAAAGTCGACTTAAGCCTAAAGTGGAATTAAAAGTAGGTTTAATAAAGTCGACTTAATTTTCATTAAGTCGACTTTATTTTCCTTAAGTCAACTTAAGCAAGCTGCTTAAGTCGACTTAAGGAAAGCGTAGTGTAGACGTAGAGTAAATTAAGTCGACTTAAGTAAGCTTAAGTCGACTTAATTTACAAGTGTAGATGCACCCCCAGAGTGTGGCAAGGAACTTAATGCTGTTCCATGCAGCATGCAACTCCTTTTAAACAAGGTATTTGTGCTGTGTAGCCACAGGACTATGTTGGGATGTACTTGGTATCATTTTTACAGAGGGCAGAGAGAGGCGAAATACACGGTGATCCCACCTGTCTGGTCCATATGGGAGAATGATTGTTAGTGTTAACAAGACTGTTGATGTGACAAAGTGAGGATAGTTGATTGGAGCTACAGAGTTTAAAAAAAATACAGTCTTATCTGTAAGCCTCTTATGTGACTTTGTATTTTTTCTGTGCCTATTCACATGAGAATTCTCTCATGGAAGCCTCATGTATTTGAAAACCTGATTCTGGTTACAAGTATACAGAGTAACAGGTCAATGATTACTTTTCCTCTGTCACCACCTCTGAGCTGGGGATTTTCCACTACAGTGTCATTGCTTAGGGAAAGTTTTAAAATGGCATCAGAATCTCAAACTGTCTGATTCTAGTGCTGATAGCAGGTGCCTGATTTGCTTGACTAAAGAAGCTGCTGGCAAAAAAGTTAAGAGCTGGCAGTTTGCTTGTCTCTCTGCATATTTTGGCTCCATAACAACGTTTTAAAGTTTTTTCCAGACGTGTGCAGAATAATCTAAACAGCTACCATGTGGCCAAATGTGAATGCGATGAGAACATTTTACATACATGGTGTGATGCCACCACTTAGTGTAATATGTTATAAATAAATATCCGTATCAATGCTACTAATAAAAACTATTATCTCATTTAAGAATAAAGAAATATATGATTCGTCACTTGCAGTGTATTAATTTCTTATCCTGGTGTGGGGTCTGATCCTTACATGAGTAGTTTGAGCCTGTGGGACCGGAGGAAGGGCTACTTGCGTGAGTAAGTGGTTTCAGGTTTCAGATCCTGATTGTCATCAAATATATAGCATATATGAACTGTTAACATCACAGCCCAGTTGCTGGTCTCATGAGCTGATGTTCTCATGAGATCCTGTTGAAAAACAGATCACAGAAATGAAAGACGGATATGATTAATACCATTAAGTCACTGAATTCATATCCACGGCAGGCCAGGTATAGTGGTGAATTCTTTGTTACCAGTAAACCCCCGATTCTCTAAAGAATCGCCCAGCTCAATTCCCGGGATCCTGCCGACAGTAGGAGCCGCTGGCGGATCGGGGGGCGGCAGAAGCTCCGGCGGAGCTTCTGACGCCCCCCCCGAACCCC
>ML685863.1:3886316-3935315 GCA_007922175.1 Pelusios castaneus | reverse complement strand
TGATGGCACAGTCCAAGGGGCTCACTTTGCTCATGAGCTCTTTGTTGTATTGGATATTTAAAACCCAAAATTCAGACTGTGTTTGTTAGTTCTGAGGGACACATAGATCACACACCCTTATTTTTGTTTCCTGAACAGATAAATTTACAGTCAAATTTTTCAATCAAGTTACTGTTCACAGGGCCATTGTGAAATATTCACCCACCTATTATCATAGTTCCACTCACTCCCAACCTCTAATGAAGACAATCTGCATTCATACACGTGTATAGCTTCAAATATGTTATCTCCATCAAGCATTGTATCAAAATGAACATTTGAGCTGTGAAAAATTCTACATTTTCAGTTTAGGGGGATTTGTACAACTTTTCTTGGTTATGGTTCATATGTGTTTGAACCTAGCCCTTGAGGTTTGCCTTGATTTTGGGATTGAAGTACATTTTATTAATATGCTACATTGTTCAAGGATTTTTCTAGACATAAGGTACCATTATAACCCACAAAGAAACTTAATTAAAAAGGAACAAACAAGGAGTCCTGTGGCCTTTTAAAGATTAACAAATTTATTTATCGCATGGGGTTTTTTGGGTGAAAATCTTCAAAGCTTCTGACAAAGTGGGATTTTCTCCCATGAAGGCCCATGCGATAAATAAATGTTTTAGTCTTTAAAAGGGCCACAGGACTCCTTGTTTGTTTTGCTGAACTAGACAAACATGACTACCCCTTCGGAACTTAATTAAAAAGGACACTAGTATATGTCACTAAACTTTAATGCAAATGATAAAAGTTAATTGTCTAGATCTTGTTGCTGATGAATTGTCTCTTTCGATAGAATTAATAAAAGACATCTAGATACTTTTTGACCTTTCATTCCTTAAATAGTTTTTTTTCCATTGAAAGAATGTCCCTCACACAGTTGAACTGATACATTTATGTCACAGACATCGTGTCTCCCTCTCATGACTGCATAACACATTTTCATATTTTTCATCCTGTACAGTTTGTCTTTTGTGTTCAAACATTCAAAACCACATATGCACCAATTAATCCAATAGCAGTCGCGCATCATTTATCCCCTCTGTCTGTGCCTTTCAGCCCTACTTTTGATGGTACTTTAAAATGAAGGAAAAAGCCCCATCCAAACTGAAACATGGCACATTTGAGTCCTATCTGGGAGTAAATTTTCCTTCTTTACCAGCAAAATCTAAGAAAAAAATTGAGTTAACTGTCTGTCTGTCTGATCTGAAACCAAACCAGTCAACCAAAATGAGATGAAAAATGAGCCAATGATAAAAATCAGGGAAGCAGAAGAAAAGGGACTTAGGGACTGTAGACAGAACCACTTACAGGAACAGAAGGGAGAAGAGCCAGAAAGAATGGATTTTAGAGGGGTAAAGGAGCAGGAAGAGGGAAAAGCTGGAAATAACAAAATGAAATGAAGAGGGTTCCAACATGGCTGAGGCAGTTATTGAATTGTGGAAAATGAGACAAGGAGAAGACAGTGACAGGTGAAAAGTCAAACCCTCCTGGCTTCAGCTAATCCAAGGAGATCACTGAGTGGGAGATAAAAGGTTGTGGATCAGGGTTAAGTCTTTAGGAGAAGCAGCATTGGGAGCAGATGAATGAAAAGGCTGGCAAGAGTAAAAGCCTGAAATAGGAATATCACTCTGGGCAGCATCCTGAGGCAGCTGGGTATCAACCTTATCTACCTGCAGTTGGACATAGCAGATGGAGTCCTGGATAAAGCAGTTCTTGACAATCAGCATGTGGCTGCAGTTCTCTACGTTGTTCACACTACTGTTGATCAGAGTGATGTTCACATACTGATTCACAGAGTGGAGGGCCACATAGGTCTATACATCAATTAGACAACCATGACTGGCCTGTGCCAGCTGACTTGAGCTCACAGAGCTTGGCTGCAGGGCTATTTCATTGCGGGGCAGACTTCCGGGTTCAGCTGGAGCCCAAGTTCTCTGACCCTTCCACCCTACAAGACTGAGTCAGTTGGCATAGGCCTGTCACAGGTTTTCCTTTGCTGCATAGACATACCCACTCAGATCATTCTTTAATTTGATTACCACATCTTTCCTAAGTAAGCATACGTCTACGCTGGAGCCTTAGGTTGACTTAAGGACAGTTAAATCGACCTACAGACCACTGCGTCCACATTGGGTGCTTATTAGGTTAACTTAAGCGCCTCCTTAAGTCAACTTAATAACACCACCTCTGAAGGTCGACTTAATGCTTAAGTCGACCTTATTAAGTCGACTTAAGCCAGTGGGGATGGGGAGTGCCCTTAAGTCAACCTATTTGGCCTCCAGGCCCTGGTGCAATGTGGGACAGCTACCCATAATGCACCACTCCTCCATCAACCTAACACCTGCCAGTGCGGATGCTGGCAGTCGACTGGAATTTTCAGTGTGGACACTCTGAGTCGACTTAAGAAGGTCAACTTAAGAAGGTCGACTTTAAGTTGACTTAAAGTCGACCTTTTTAAGTCAACTTAACAGCGCCTTCAGTGTAGACGTACTCTAAGGATTTAAAGAGTAACTAGAAAAGCATCATACTATCTGGAAGTGGGGAGCCATCTGGGGGAACCCTGAGAAAGGAAGAATGCACAGGCCCGGAGTGTTGGCATAGGACAGCACAGAAAAGGAGAGGGTAAATATAAAGGATAAGTTTAAATTGGGAGATATGGCCAAAGGTAAGAAGAAGAAAAAGGTGGAGATCAGTTGAGGATTTTTGATGGTGGAAAAGGGGTGTAGTTCTATATTTACATTCATAAACACAAATTGGCTTTTTTTAATAAGCTTCTTCTTTACTAAGATTTTTCTTTAGAAAATAGAAGTGCAATAATGTAATTCTCATCCATGCAAAACAGTCAGCATTTGGTATTTGTATGAATAATCTTTTCCATAACAAATATGGAATAATTCTGAATGACAATTATAATTTACAAAGGAATGGTGTTAGTTAAGAATGAGGCAGATGACCCAGTTAACCCCATTTTTAAAGTCTCCTCAGCTTCCTGAAGTTGTGCACAGTTAATTTTGTTCCAGAATACAGCTTTTCTGGGAAGCAAGGTTAAAAAAAAAAAAAAAAAAAAAAAAAAATCAGAAAAAGAGCTTTAAAATTATAATGTTTTTAAAATGTACCTGTTGATGACTTTTTAAAAATATTTTTTAATATATTATGGCTCATCATATCTAAAAAATAGCCTAGAAACACCACATCTGGTTTTCTTTCATGTTCATATTGAGGAGAGGAATCTTAGTTCTGCTGCAGGAGAGCCTTTGTTGGCCCACAAAAGGTGTATAATAGCCGAGCTTCCATGAACCTTATATGCTTTAGCTCATTTTTAATTTTTGGCACTCATTAAAAAGTATGAAAATTCCTATTTAAGAATGAAAATGTATTTCAGTGGCATCCAGCTATACTCAACTTCCTTTCCAAAAATGCTACACCTTTCAAAAATGTTAGACTGCTTAGAAATGAATGGGTAAAGGATCCTTGTAAGCTTTCACTGCCCACTGTCACCCTACCTGATTTATATTGCTTGGGCAACCTTCATCTTGCAAATATACACAAAGGTTAAAATAACAAATAGCTGGAAGATGAGAAAATTCTGCTTGCCATTCATGAGATGAATTTCCCGTAAGCTTCATGTGATTTCTTGTTTTGACCTCTGCATTTATTTATTTTTTTCAAATTTTAAGGACAAATTTAAGGTGGGTGGGCAATATAAATCAGGGGACTCTTTGGCTATGTCTACACTTGTAAAGTTAAGTCGACTCTGTTAAGTCAACTTAACAAGGTCAACTTTAAATCGACTTAAAGTCGACCTTGTTAAGTCAACTTAACAGAGTGGCTACACTTTAAGTCAACTTAACAGTAGACATAGCCATCCACACTGGCTTTAAGTCGACTTAATAAGGTCGACTTAGCGCTATTCCCCGTCCACATTGGCTTTAAGTCAACTTAAGACGTCCACTTAAAGCTTAAGTTGACCTTCAGAGGTGGTGTTATTAAGTCAACTTAAGCTGTTATTAAGTCGATTTAAGGAAGTGCTTAAGTTGACTTAATAAAAGCCCAGTGTGGACACCGCTTTGTGTAGGTTGACTTAAACGTCCTTAAGTCAACCTAAGTTGCCAGTGTGGATGCACCCATAGGCTATGTCTACACTTGTAATTTTAAGTCGACTAAGTTGACTTAAAGTTGACTTAGTTAAGTCGACTTAGTGAGTCTACACTTAAAATTAAAGTCGACAAAGGGGAACTTACAAAGTCAACCTAGAGCGTCCACACTGGATGCCTAGGTCAACTTCTAGGGGCTAGGGGGACCTTGGGCAGGTCCACGGTGGCGGGGGGGGCACCCCTTGTGTACAATGGGGCAAAGGGGGACAGGGACCCTGGCAGGGCATGTGGGCAGGGTGTGACACTGTTCGGATTTAGGGAACCATTTATGATATTATTTCCTATTAATATCTCATATATGCTATAATCCATAGGAACTATGTCATGTTTGGTATCAATAGAAAGGTAGTAATTTGCTGGGAATGATTATATAGTTCATGTATAGGAATTGTATTTGTATTAGAAGTTAGGAATATGGTTGTTATATCTATATTGTAACTTGTGTGATTCTGTGGACACACCCGAGACAGGCTGTCTACAACCATTGTGTCCTTAATGTTAAGGAAGCTCCCAGATACAATGGGCCCAGCGAGAAACCTGATGAGCCATTAAGGACACAATGGTTGTATTCCTTATGTCCTTATATAGGATATAGTAGTATGTGAATTGAACAGTAGTCTGATTAAGTCTCATCTGCGATATTTCTTTTATTTCTTAATATTCAACAATTTCTCCATTGCACTGCAAGGGATATTCTAGTCCTCTGCACATGAACAAATGCAGTATGGAAGCTCTTTTAAATAGCCTAAATAATATTTAGCAACGTAACACAAGAGTAGTAAAAGTTTCTTCAGCTTCTATAGCATACCCCAAAATATGAAAATTGCTAGAACAAGTTCCTGAAAAATTGTCCTCCTTTTGAAGAGAGGAAGAAGAGCACAAACTCAAGACTAGTGGCAGACTTCAAATTTGATGTATTAACGTAGCCTTGCCAGCAAGTTAAAGAAGTATGGTTTTGATAAATGGACAATAAGACAATAAGAAAGATAGAAAGCCAGCTAGATAATTGGGCTCAATGGGTAGTGATCAGCAGCTTGATGTCTAGCTGGCAGCATGTAATAAGCAGAATACCCCAGGGGTTGGTGCTGGGTATAGGTTTGTTCAACACCTTCATTAATGATCTTCTGGAGAACGGAGTGGATTGTACCCTCAGCAATTTTGCAGGTGATGCTAAGCTGTGGAGAGTGGAAGGTAGCCTAGAGGATAGTGACAGGGTACAGCATGACCTACACAAATTGGATTGAGACAAGAGAAATCTGATGAGATTCAACAAGGAGAAGTGCAGAGTCCTGCACTTAGGATGGAAGACTCTCATGCAGTGTTACAGACTGGGGATTGACAGGCTAGGCAGCAGTTCTGCAGAAAAGGATCTGGGAGTTACAATGGACAAGGAACTGGAAATGAATTAGTTATTGCCAAGAAGATTAACAGCATACTGGTCTGCATTAGTAGGAGCATTGCCAGCAGATCGAGGGAAGTGATTATTCTTTATTCGGTGTTGGTGAGGCCACATTTGGAGTATGGTATCCAGTTTTGGGCCCACTGGAATACTGTGGATAAATTGGGGACAGTCTAGCAGAGAGCAGCAAAAATTATTACAGGCCTGGAGCACATGGCTTGCAAGGAGAAGCTCAGGGAACTAGGCTTTTTTGGTGTGCAGAAGAGAAGAGTCAGAGGGGATTTGATAGTGGCCTTCAACTACCTGAAAGGGGATTCCAGGGAGAATGGAGCTAGACTGGTCTCAGAGGTAGCAAATGACAGAACAAGGAACAATGATCTCAAATTGAAGTAGGGGAGGTTAAGGTTGGATATTGGTAAAAACTTCAACTCAGAGGTTGGTGAAGCACTGGAATAGGTTACGTAAAGAGGTGGTGGAATCTCCATCCTAAGAAGTTTCTAAGGCCCGGCTTGACAAAGCTCTGGCTGGGATGATTTAGTTGGGGTTGCCACTGCTTGAAGTGGAGGATGGACTAGCTGACTTCCTGAGGTCCTTTCCAACCCTAATATTCTATCTCTGTTTGTAAAGTGCTCGGATGCCATGGTATAAAAACTCAGACAGATAAGAAAGCAGACAAACATATAAAATATAAATATTGTACTGTTAGTATCTTTAAATATAAAAATAAAAAGAAATATTAACTTTGGAAGACAGAAATAGAATTTAAAACTACTTTGATGAATTAGAAAATTGGTCTGAAATCAAGCAGATAAAATTAAACAATGACGAGCAAAATACTACACTCAAGAAGGAAAAATCCAATATATAACTATGAAATGGGACATAATGGGCTAGGTGGTAGTACTGCTGAAAAGGATGTGGGGATTATAGTTGATCAAGCCTAATATCAGTTTGGGATATATTAATAGGAGTGTTGTATGTAGGACATGGGAGGTAAGTGTATTGAAGTACTTGGCACTGGTAAGCCCTCAGCTTGAGTACTGTGTCCAGTTTTGAGCACAAACATTAGGAAAGATGTGGACAAATTTGGGAGACACCAGAAGGCAGCAACTAAAATCATAAAAGGTTTAGAAAACTTGACTTATGAGGAAAGGTTTAAAAAACTGGACATGTTTAGTCCTGAGAAAAGACAACTGAGAGTGGGACCTGTAAAAGTCCTGTAAACATCCCCTTCTTGGGCAAGCATATTCTCTAGCCAAAGGTAGGGCAAGTTTGTACTCCAAAGCCACGGGGCAGGAGCAGTCTCTGGCTCTGGGTAGGACTAATGTGTAATGCAAAGCCCTCAGTCCTCAAGCAGGGTGGGGCAGAGGCAGAAAAAGCTTGATGGCCCTTGATTGAGCAGGAAAACATGGATGGCAAGGTACATAGCCTCAGGATACCAAACAGGGTAGGAAGGGAAAAGAGGGGGATGCAGGCCCATTTGATTCCACTGCAGCCCAGCCCAGGTCCCTGGCAGTGACAGGGTACCCCATCACTGAGGCAGTAGGGCACCCTGTCACTGAGGCACAGGGCTTCAGCCAAAACACTGTGCCTCGGTTTCAGGCCATACTACAGCTAAACTGGGGTCTGGAGTCCCTGGGCTTCTTTCTCCCCTCCATCCCCTGGTGTACCTGGTCCTCCAAGTTCTTCCAGTTCCTCTGGGTACTCTGCCAGGGAGAGGTTCCAGATCTCCTCATTCTCATTGATTGGCAACAGGTCTGGTAGCTACTCAGGGCTATTGGTGGAGGGCAACTCCTCAATGTCATGAGGGCCAGGTACTCCGCTGGTTCACAGGTTCCTGGGTGCCCCGCTGCTCCTAAGGGTCAACGGCAGACGATAGCTCCTCCGGGTCCCAGTGTTCCATGGGGCATGCAGAGCTCAGGCTAGTCTGGATGGTCCTCGGGGCCCGAGGCTGTGGGCAGCTCTAACAGTTCCTCTCTGGCCAGGCCAGGCTCTAGTCCCAGCATCCAGGGAAAGACATCCTTCCCCCTTGGCTACTATCTCCCCAATGAGCTGAGTGGCCAGCTCTTTATACCTCCCCTTCCTGTTCTGCCCCTCTGCTTCCGGTCAGGTGGGGGGGGTGGGTGGACTTCCAGGTCCCACCTCCCGAAGTGGGATGAGCCCTCCACCACCATCAGTCTCGAAGGGAGGGTACACCTCCTGTCCCTACAGGATCTGATAATAGTCCTTCACATAGTTGAAGACTGTTATAAGGACAACAGACAATTGTTCTTCATGTCTGCTGAAGTTAGGCCATGAAATTATGGGCTTTGTCTGCAGCACAGATTTAGATTATATACTAAGAAACACTTTCTAACTGTCAGGATAGTTAATCTCTAGAATAGGCTTCCAGAAAAGGATGTGGAATCCTGTCATCAGAGGTTTTTAAGAATGTTAGACAACCTAGACTATGCCTGACATGTTTTTTGGACCTCTGACAGAGGGGGCTGGACTAGAAGACCTCTCAAGATCTGTTCCAGTCCTACATTTTTATGATTCAAGGCTTTATCCTGCTCCTGCTGAATTCAATGTGAGTTTTGCTAATAACGTCAAGGGAACAGGTTGGGGCCCATTCTTTCCAATGTATTTATTATCCTCCAGTGTCTGCAAAATTCTATTTGAGAAAACAAGGAAGTGCCTTAAATTAGGGCTATCAAAAATATTAAACTCTCATCAAACTATCTATTACATTTCTAAAACTAACAAACTGGTTGAATGGATTTTGTTTGGAATACAATTTGTCTTTGTGCTCACAGCTCATCCACCCAGATGTGCTTTTTCAGCCACAGTAAAATTTCAAATCTTGCCTTTCCCTTACTCTGCACTGTGGTTTGCACTGGATGCTTGTTCCAACTCTTTCCAGAGGTGCCTGTGATTCACTGGTGTTGTGTGTACCTAGTGACTGACGGAAGAATTATAAATGTACAAAATGTTATGATTAGTTTAACCACTAGTTCATTTTTGGAGCTTTGTTCTTTAGTGAGAACAGAAGAACCCACCCCCAGAATTGAAACCATGACCAAGTCAAATACTGTACCCTGGCTTGGGAAAAAATTAGTGACTGACCCTAAAATTTGACTCAACTCCACAGTGGTGAAATCCGGCTGAGCAACCAGCTCTGGCTGGTTCTGTTCTGCAACTAAAGGACCCAAAATTTTCAAATGAGGGAATCATATTTTTTAGAGCTTTCAAAACATTCATTAAATCTGCACCAGATAATGTTCACTTGACTTTGTATTTTATTATAAACCCGCATTTTGGGCTAATTTTCCTTGGGAAGAATTGCTCAGCTTTGCAAACCTTTTAAGAAGCTTGGGTCAAGCTGGGAGTGAGCCTTGGCTGTTATGATTTTGAGGAGGAAGCTCTCTGAGTTTTCCTTTGAGGTTTTGTTTTAATTCTCAGTGAGGCGCTAACCCTACACAAACTGAAGGCAGAACAAAGCTGGAAGCCCTGCCAGCCAAAACTGCTGAGTTTCACATAGCTCTAAACATTTTACAAGGACTGAAACTTTGTTTGCTCTTGTTTGAGAGAACTGTTAGGATACTGCTCATAGTTTGCCTGACCTCTGCCTGTAATTGGGAAGGTTTCCTCCTAAGCATACCTGTAACTTTCCACTTCACACTCCATCTCAGCTATCCATTCACTACAAACTATCCCTGCCAGCCTGGGGTATGTGAAACCAAATCACAGAAAACATCCAATTATACCCATAGCTTTGGGACAAACTCTGATGTTTTGCCATTTGGTCATTAGTCAAAATAATGCTACAGCATTAGCATTCATTTGTGTGCATATTCCACACGCCTGACCCCTTTATGCAAATTACTTCTGCCAGAAGCAGGAATCATCTGCCTAAAGGAAAGGGTTGTGTATGGTTGCCATTGTAAGGTCAGGGGCACAAAAATGCAAACCATGCATGCTGAACCCAAAGCCATGTCCTAGAACAGTGGTTCTCAACCCTGGGTATGTGTACCCCTGTGAGTACTCAGAGGTGTTTCAGGCTGTATGTCATCTCATGTAGATATTTGCCTCATTTTACGACAGTCTACATGAAAAGTCAACACAAGCTAAAATTGCACATAGACAATGACTTATTTGTGCTGCTCTGTACACTACCCCAGTGTTTCTCAACCTGGGGGGTTATGGCATATTTTGTAACTATATGGTCAAAAAGAGAAAGTCAGTAATTTTTCAGTAATACTGTGCTGTGAGACTTGTATTTTTATGTCTGATTTTGTAAGCAACTAGTTTTAAGTGAGGTGACTTGGGGTACGCAAGACAAATCAGGCTCCTGAAAGGGGTGCAGTAGTCTGGGAAGGTTGAGAACCACTACCTTAGAATGTTCCTCCTGTTTTGAGGCCACAGATCAGCTTCTCCAAATTTTTTGAAGGAATGGCAGAATTACATAGAGCTTTTAAGGTGGTGTCAAGAAGCTTGAATTTCATGCAAATGCAGAGGGGAGACCAGTGAAGGGATTCAGAGGAATGAATGCCATGATCAAATCAATGATTAGGAAGGATTATTTTAACAGCAATATTTTGCGTGGACTGGTGGAAGGCAATGGTATTGGGAATCCAGAGAGGTGGCTTTTGCAGCAGTTTATGCAAGATATAAAGGGATGCTCAACAAGAAATTTGGATGTGAGAATAGAAAGAAAAATTATATGTTGGAGATGCTGAGGAGGAAGAACATATATGGCTGGATGTACTGGGCAAGAGAGAAGGAAGAGTACAATCTTCCAGATTGAAGGCCTGAGTGACAGATGTTGTCCACAGTAATAGAAAAAATGGGGGAGAGGGGAGGGAGAAAATTTTGGTGGGAAGGTGAGAATTGGACTCAGTTTCATCTCTTGTACAGGGATTTCCAAACACAGCTCCTGCTAGTGTTAATGAGTGGATGAAGAAATTAAAACAACAGACATCTTGGCTAGATTAGGAGAGGGGATATAAAGGTGGCTTTTTATTGTCCAGATCCTAAGCCCTCTCTCTGCAGGTATAACTGAACACTGTTCTAAATCGTGCCAGGTGTCAGTGAGTCCCAGGCAACAATGCACTAGCCAGGGATCAGCAGGGTATAGGAATGCCACCTTAGACAAATCCCCGTGTCCCATACATGTGCCCCTGCACTCGCAAAGGGAGGCAGGTAGTGTAGAAGCCGCAATGCAGTCTCAACCAACCAGGAGAATAGCCACTGATGGGCTTGGGTGGGCTTGGGTCCACCCACTTGAAGATGAGGCCCACCCACTGCCAGGTGCTGTGGTGGGCGGACCTCATTGCTTTGTCTCCCCTGCTCCCTCTTCCTGCCCCAGCTCCACTTTTTACCAAACAACTGGAGCATCTCAGGCAGCTTCCAGTCATGACTAGAAGCTGCCCTGGGCTGGGCCCACTCTACAGAATCAAGGGCCCAGCCAAAAAACAGGGGTCTGGCTATGCCACTGCAACCACCACCACATGATGCTTCCAGGGCAAGTTATGCAGGCTTGGAGGCCATACCTATGGACTCAGATCCACTGCACCAGTGGATCTGGGCCCACTAATATCCTTTGCAGACAGGGACCATGTCTTGTACAATGGCTATCCTGCAGTCTGATCCCATGGGCAGATCTGTGTGCCCAAGCAGAACTACATCCACACACACAATTCCAACTGTGGAACTGGGGCCTATATTTGCAAAGTACCAGGTAGACATACATGACTTGTGACATGTACATTTTTTGGTAAATATTATAATATATATTAACAAATTTTCTAGAATATTCATGTTGGGTGCAGACGGAATTGATAATTTTATCTGCTCTGCTTACAGTACTTTTAATTTAAAATATAAATGTATTATTTCGATAAAAAGTGGCCATTTTGCTCACATTATTAAAAATAAAGATTTCACATTGGAACTGTAATTTTTTTAGATTACAAATAGAAAGATTAGATTAGAAAACATTACAATATTTATCTATACTAAAGTAAAGGTTATTTCAGCTACCATAAAGAATTGTGAAACTTCAGTATGTGTAGGGTTAAAGGCTGGAAATATGCTATAACTTGCAGTGGAAATTTCCACTGCATGCTTTATTGGCAGTGGAATGAGCCATACCCATCTGAAGGTGTGCACGTGTGTGGTCTCTTCATAAACACATTGGAATGCTGTGTCACATTATTTTTCCTTTCCGCTTTCTGACCAGTTTTTGTTTTTAGCCTTCCAGAGTTTTATGGGGTCACAGAGTATATAGTTACACTGAAGTCGGTGGAAGTTTTGCCTGAATGAAGGCTGCAGGATCTCACTTGAGCCTGCTCTGACTTTTTCTTATTCTTCAGGCACCTCTGTCCTGCAGCTCTTTATCAGTCACTCATGGTTATTTTCTGATCTTTGTTTTTACTACTGAGTGTAATAGTTTGCACATTTAAAATTCTGTGCAGTATAGATATTGGATTGTAAATACTTTGGGGGCAAGTATGTCCGTATAAGTGTTTTCACTTGCTAAATATTATAATAGTCCCCAAAAATAAGACCAAAAAGTGTAAAGCCAAGACCATCTGTCAGAGGCAGTTTTGAGTTTAGAAGGAGTTGTTGGTGTTAAACATGCAGGGGTGAATTTTCACAAATTCTCTGTTTTGGGCTAAGTGTACTCCTATTCAAGTCAATGGAAGTTTTACTATTGATTTCACGGAGATTGCAGTAAAGCTAATGCTGAATGCTTTTATCAATATCCATTCAGAGTCAGAGTCTTAATGGTTATTCTTCTCTGGGTTTCTGTCTCTAATCAGGTCTATAATGGTGCAGCAATAGAATAACAGGTTTTGTTTATTTTGAAGAGAAATTTGAGTAAAATATAAAAATACGTCAATATAAAGTAGGGGGAGGGGACTCATGCTAAACAAATTAAATACAATATGTTTCTGTTTAGGTGAGTGTTTTTTCTTATTTTTGTACTTAAATTGATGATTTTTTTTTTTTTAATTTTGTGTGCATAGGGGATGGTCAAAAGGCATAATCTTTTCTCACTACGTCTATTGAAGATGATCTTCACCCAGGGGAAATAATGGAATGATACAAATGATTCAAGGAGAAAGAAAAGGTGTGTATTTAAGAGTTTAAAATCCGGTTTGGGTCAGGATTTGATTTTCTGTAATGGCTACAGGTTTTTGTTTACTATAACCAGTTCATGGAAGAAATGGTTTAAAGCTAAGTAGAATTTTAGGAAGTTGTTCCCTTTATATTACAACAAAATGTATTTATAGGTTCCTTCTTAGCCCATGATCTTTCAAAGAACTGTGTGCAAATGGACTCCTGCACCTGCATTTTGAGGGCCTATGTAGCAAAGGGGAAAGTGCATAAAACAAGACCTGTGGTTTAGTTTATAGGTACTATTTTTATTTTGTGCCACATCTTGGTCCACAATAATACTAAGATGCTGCTCTGAGATTTTAACCTGAATATGCTGCATCTGACGCAAAGATTTCAGAAATAGGAGTAAATTCATTTTTTTAAAACAAAGGACTGGAAAAAACGGTGGGCTATCTGTACAACAGCTGCTGTTCTTCAAGATGTGCATGCATGCCGAATGCACTGGAGTTGAAGACATTTCACAAGAGTACCATTAGGTGGTGCATGCACTCCTGTCATCCTCATGTACTGAGCCAAGGGCATAAATGGGCCATGACTGCTAACTAATAACTGAAATGGTGGGGAAAGAGAGAAGTCATGGAACATATATGTGCATAATATGTCAAAGAACAATAGTTACAGTACTAGTTTTTCCTCACAAGGAAGGTGGGTTGGGAAATAGGAGAGAAGAGAATTGGATAACATATTCCTCTTCACAGTATCGAGTATCCAGGTTTCCAAAGAAATTTCTGTTGATGCACAGTAAAAGATAGGTATTTTCCAAATGGGTGAGGGTTCTCAAATTTGGAGATTACTTACAGTCAGGATGCTGTCCTTGATTGTGGTGTCAAAACAACTGTATCGAAGTCTCAGTTTGGTGAGAAAGGCTGCTGTGGAAGAAGCTGATGGGCGATGTCTAAGTGGCTTAGCTCTCAGTCTATAGATATACCAAATTCTCGAGCAGTAGAAAGGCTTGTATTGCCCCTTTGGTCTTAACAGTTTCCTATGGCACTGGAGGTTAGACACCCAGCAAGTTTATTATTGCATGGGAATCTTTTAATGCATGCATAGCATCAATCTTCCTTTAAAAAAGCTTAGTTTCCTCAAATGGCAAGTCTTCTATTGTATTTTGTAGTTCTCTTGGGATGCCAGAGGCCCACAACCTAGAAGAATGTCTCATCAAGATGGCTGTCACCACTGAACATAAAGTCATTTCATGTATGTCAATAGCTGCTTGGAGAGATGTGCAGGCAGTATGATGCACTTCAGAAACTATGGCCAAGAATTGCTCTCTGTATTTTTCAGGTAGCATGTATATAAATTTAGAAATTGCTTACCAATAAATAAAGGAATATTTGACCAATAAAGCCTGATACTGTGAGACCCTCATTTGAAGGCTTGTGGCGGTACAACCCTTTCTTTCATAAAAGTCCAGTGTCTTACCTACCTTATTTTTTGCTTGGGGTACAACTACCTCAATCATTCATTTACTGCCATGATAACTATAGAATCAGGAGCAGGATAGGTGAAGAAATAATCATATTGCTGCTGAAGAATATGAGATCATCTACCCATGTGTTTGGCAGTGGGTGGAATGGAAGCTGGTGTCTGCTAAAGGATCTTAGCAGGTTTCAACAATCCTTCATTAATGGGAAGAGTGACCTCCTGACTGGGTATTTCCAGGTTGCACAGTTCCCTGCCTACATTGTGAATTTCCAGCAAAGTCAGGCTGCCTGAGAGAATAAACAGCGTCATTGCCATAATTAAGTTACCATGCAACTCTTTTCAAACAAGCAGCTTCTTAAGGTAAAAGCCTTACAGAGAACACGTGTGGTAGAGCGAAGGGGAAACAAGCCCCTCAGGGCCTTTGCCACCTGAGTCCCGCAGCAGCCCCCTGTCCCGCCACTGCCTGGGCTGAGGTAAAATGCAGCTCTATATACTGTTAGCCTTCTTGGCATTAGCAGGACCATAGAAACCATGGGATGGGAGCCCCAGCTGAAAGCACTAATTAGGCCATGCTAGACCCTGGCCTGAGGAGCCAAATGGGAACAACTGTTCCTCTGACATGTGTGTGTGTGTGTGAGAGAGAGAGAGAGCTTAGTAGCTCAATGTGCCTCCTGGTTTTATAAGGGCAAGGATCCCTGTACCTCAGGGCCTACAGGGGCCTGGTTGGGAGTGGGCATTATAGTTTGAACTGTTGTAGATAAATCTGCATGGGTGTTTGCACTGGGTAATGCCTCAGAGTCCTGTTATTTGTTATTTGGCCTGGAGAGACCGCCTACAACATGCATACTAATAAACCTTTCAGAGTTTACCTCCTCAGTCCATCAAGAGCTCTGGCCAGCGAACAGTCCTTCAAATCTGACCCGTAGGTTTTCCTGAGGTTATCAGTTCATCACTCCTTTCGCTTAGAACAAGAACCCAGACTGGGCCAAGTCCCTCCAACCCTTCTCAGGAAGCAATGGAGGTCCCTGGAACAAAAGGTCCTTTCCTTATGATCAGAAAGACAGTCTTGAACAGTTTAAACCCAGGCTATTTCCTTTGTCTTTGGGTCCCTGGAGAATCTAGTTTGCACTAGTATCGGTGAGCCTAAGCAGAGGGTGGTACTTTGCTGGAGATGTGTGACACTAGCGGTGTAGCCTCGTGGCCTACTGCGATGGAGTGGGAATTTTCTGTAAATATTTTGTATAAGTATTGTATGTGCCTCAGTTTCCTGCATGTGCTGCATGGTTAACTAGATGGTAGGAAGAGGCTGTTTACTTGTGAGCAGGCTGTGATAAAGTGTGAATGGCATCTAACTTAGTTGCCCAGATCAATAGAGAGTCTGAAAAAACAATGGCAAATCTAGTCACCGGGTCATCTGGTACCTAACAATTAATGCTGGTAGGTATCAGTTTGCCTTCTGTGATGAGATGCCTGGCTCTGTGGAAGTGGGGAAAGCAGTGGACATGATATATCTTGAGTCAAGCAAAGCTTTTGGTATGGTCTCCCACAGTATTCTTGCCAACAAGTTAAAGAAGTATAGGTTAGATAAATAGATTAGAAGATGGATAGAAAGATGAAGTATGGGTTTGGATGAATATCTTATTAGATCGATAGATCATTGGGCTCAATGGGTAGTCTAGTCAATGTCTAGCTGGCAACCAGTAACACGCAGAGTGCCTCAGGGGTTGGTCCTGGGACTGGTTTTGTTCAACACCTTCATTAATAATCTGGAGGATGGAATGGATTGCACCTTAGCAAGTTTGCAGACAACATTAAGCTGGGGAGAGTGGTAGATACTCTGGAGGGCAGGTAATGACCTATATAATTTGGTTGCTGGTTGAGTGAGTTAGTAATCTGTCTGCTCAGGTATTTTTTGGAACTTCAGTGCACAGAATCACTGACAAATCCAGTCCATAGTTTAAAGTCGTTAGAACAGCTATGCATGGAAGCTCAGTTTTAGAACACACTTTCAGATCAATATTGTCTTTGACTGCTTATTTATGAATATTAAAATTCTGCTCATATTGGCTGTTTCTTGATGAAAAAGCAATGTAGTCTAAGTTGGTTGTTTACATAAAAAGTGAAGTTAAGTACTATAATTGCACTTACATTTTAGTGCCCTTTTATGCCATGGAAACTTCAGTTAACATATATTAAGTGTTTTTTCAAAACTCATAAGTGATCTGTTTAGCTGTTGGTGAGAGTTAAGAGAGAACTAGTGTTTAAGGTGCTGCTTTGCATCTTGAAAGCTCAAAAATAGATATTGTGGGGAAGGAAATGGGAAAGAGTCCTTTCTAGCATGGGAGGAGAGGGGAGGTCTCATGTGAGTGCCTACCCCATTATCCTGGATAAAACCCTTAAAATACCATTTTTATTTACAGACTTCTACATAGACTGCACTTTTTTTTTTGTTATTCCTTTGAAAATGCCTAAAGGGAAATCTCAGCCCAAGAGCTTTATTAGCAAACTGGCAGTTTTAAAAACAGAGATAATAGTTTTACCCAGAAAAGCCACAAAATGCACATCTCCCTTGAAATCAAGGGACATGCCTTCTTGACACTCACTTTCAAGGACAGAATTGACACAATGGAACAACTCATAGGGTACGTCTACACTTGCATTTTAGGTCGACTTGACGATGCTTAAGTCGACCTACAGAATGCTGCATCCACATTGGGCTCTTATTAAGTCAACTTAAGCGCTTCCTTAAGTCGACTTAACACCACTTCTGAAGATCGACTTAAGGCTTAAGTCAACCTTATTAAGTTGACTTAAAGCCAGTGTGGACAGGTATGTGTACACTTCAGGCTCTGTTAAGTCGACTTAACAAGGTCGACTTAAGTCGACTTTAAGTGTAGATGCTCCATTAAGTCGACCTAAACTGTAGAAGCATCCCTAAATAATGATAATCACATAGACTATGTTTTTGCCATTCCCTTTAAGATATCATCTCTTTCTGAACAGTATTTTTTATTCACTGTTTCTTAACTTTTATTAAAATGTGTATTTTAAACAAAAACAGGCAGATTGATAATTTCTAAGTAAGCGGGCAAATTACTTCGGGAAATGTTTTCAGTAGTTCTAGATAGTTAGAAATGCAAGTGTGACATCTTCTGGCTGTTGAGGCACTTTAACATTAGTTTTTATACCACATTGTTGATATTGTGGGAAAAGATTGGAACTGCTTATAAAAGTAATACTGTTGATATAATCAATTTCAATTTGCAAGACAGCTGGAACATCAATATTACTGGGGACTAAGAGAAGGAACAATAACTTTAAGTTTTCCATTAGCCCCTAGAATCTAGAATCATTAGATACATTGTTTTTAATGTAGCCTTTTTTAGCTCTCATGTTAAATCTCCAGTAGGCTCTAGTGCTGTATATATATTGTTTCCCTTAAAGCTCCAGCTCCTGAGTCAAGTGGATATGTGATTATTTCAGCCTTCATTCTTAAAGAAATTTTCTAGCCCTTGTGTCTGTGAAGAAAGCTTCTAAATATGACCCCAGTGCACCCTCAAGGCTCAAAAAGCAGAAGGGAAATAAAAAGAACACCACATCTATCATTTTTACTTAATCTCATGATTTTAAAGCCAATCTCATGATTTTTGGTAAACCCGACTTATGATTTTTGAACATTTGGGGTTTGAAATACTGTTAAGTGACTACGTATTTTTATAAAAAGTTGGCCCTTACATACGAGTAACATGTTATCCCAAGTCTTATTGGCAGGAAGGGTAATAATTGTATCAGATTCCTGTTTCTGATCACAGAGCATACTCCCATTGACCCTATATATGAAAAATAAATCACAGGGGCTGTTTTGTGTCAAGAGGTGGTACAGCATCATTTGCTGATATGAGGGATCACGGGTTTTGAACCCCGGGCCCAGTAGCAGTGCTTAGACCATGACAGCCACCAAGCAGCTCACCTGAGTAACTAGGAAAGAATCAATTTGCAGGGGGTCCTGCCCCCCATGTTCCACACTGAGAGAAACATCCAACCTCCCAGTTGGCTGAGGGACTGTATAAACCAGGAAGTAACAAAAGGAAATCGCCTGAGCAACAAGGAATCCCTGGCTGGCTGCTACTATAGACACCCTCCAGCTTACCTGACTCCTCTGGCATCTCTGTCTGCTCCTGGTTCATATCCCAGATTCCCATCTACACCCTCTTCCTGCTGTCCTGTCATACTCTAGGTCCATGCTTCTCTGCTTTACCCGTGATGCTGTCTTGGACCCCTAGCTTGGTACCTAATATTGCCTCCAGCTTTGACCCCTGGCTTTGCACCTGATTCTGTCTTTGGTTTTGAGCCTTGGCTCTGACCACAAGGCATGACTGGCCATGCTCCAGTCATTGCAGCCTCCCCCACATCATTCCTCAATTCCCATCATGACCTATTACTAGTCATTGATTTGTCTATCTAAATTAGAGTGTAAACTCATTTGGAAACACTTTACTTTCTTTTATATAGAGAGATATATATCAATATATATATTGATAAAGTGCCATGCAAACCAATTATGCTGCATAAATCTATATAATATACAAGTGTCTGATACAATGAATTTCTACACTGAACTAGAATTTTTTTTAATAATATTTCTCTGATCAGACAATAGCTACTGGAGAGAATAGTATACCAGAGAAAAGAAGGTTCTGTTACTCTTTGCAGATCCATGTCCTTCAAAATCTGCTGACCTACTACCACCTGCAAAACATTAACTGAACAAACAGCATCCATTAATTTAAAACATCTGCTCTTTGCAAGCAACTCTGAAAAACAACCTGAAAGCTTTCTAATAAAAATGCTCTCTAGCAGTGTAATCTTGAAGCAGGCTGCTCAGCTGCCCAATTCTTTCATGGCTGATGCCTTTTAAAACTACTCCCTGTGGCGTAGCTGTTTCATGAAATTTTTAAAGTCTGTTTTGTCCTGCCAGCTGCACTCCCCTTGACCACACTTCAAAGGCTATGCCATGCAGAGCACAGCATTTTCATTATAATACTCATTATAGTTTATTATTTTGTAGTGCCCCAAAATATGCTAGACATTTCACCAAAGATACACCATACAAATATATGCCCTCCCTTCCCCCACTCCACTGAATCTGCAATCTTTGTAAATTACATGGCATGCATCCTGGTTGCCTACTGCATCTCCTGGCTGAATTTACCTTGTTCTAAGGAGACATGCAGGTTACGATCTCTGTGAAAGGTGGTGGAATCACTTATGTTTTCTTCCAAAAGCCTCAGATCAGCCTTATCTTATGCCATCAAATTACTAGCCTCAAACAGAATTGTACAGTCCATCACTTTGGCACTGCTTGGTTTACTGCTAATTTTGTAGGTATGAAAATAAACAAAATGTCTCCTGGGTGCTGACATAAACAGTTGACAACATGTTGGTACCTGTCACAGGCTGGCTGGTCCTATCAGGGAGTCAGGCCCAGCCTTGTCTGTCAGCTGTCAGTTATCTATCACCCAGCTGATTCTGATATGGGCTCAATTACAATTTGTGATCCCAGCTATGGGAGGGTCAGGGTATGTTACATAGAGAAAGAAAAAAACTCATCAGGAGAAGAAAGAGAACTGGGATTGAAGAGCAAAGACAGTTCTTGCCTTCTGGCATGATAAAGGTAGGCTGGGAAGAGCGATAGGGAGCAGATCAGGCTCTGGGGGAGGGAGCCCTGAAATAAGGCCTGTACAAGAAAGTAGGGAGAACCCAAAGAGAAGTTTCTGGAGGCAAAAGGAAAACTTGCTGAAAAGCACCAGCATAGAAAAATTCTTCAGGGTTCAGATGTGAGGACAAAGAACAGAGAACTTCAGTGTAGCCCAATTCCAAAAGGGTAGCCGTGTTAGTCTATTGCAGAAAAACAACAGAGTCCTGTGGCACTTTTAAAGATTAACAGATTTATTTATCCAAAAATACATAAAAAAGGAAACCCCGGACGCCCCATCATCTCAGGCATTGGCATGCTTACAGCAGGATTATCTGGCTATGTGGACTCTCTCCTCAGACCCTATGCTATCAGCACGCCTAGCTATCTGAGAGACACTACGGATTTCCTGAGAAAAATCCAATCCATTGGTGAACTTCCAGAAAATACCATCCTGGCTACGATGTATGTAGAGGCTTTTTACAACAACATCCCACACAAAGATGGATTACAAGCCATTAGAAGAACTATCCAAGATGATGCCACAGCTAAACTTGGGGCTGAACTTTGTGATTTGTACACATCCACAACCATTTCAGATCTGAAGATAATTTATACCTTCAACTCAGCAGCACTGCTATTGGTACCCGCCTGGCCCCACAATATGCCAATATCTTTATGGCTGAATTAAAACAACGCTTCCTCACGTTTCATCCCAAAGCGCATCTACTTTACTTAAATTCCAAAGGGGTAGCCATGTTAAAGCGTCTGACGAAGTGGGATTTTCTCCCACGAAAGCTCATGCGATTAATAAATCTGTTAGTCTTTAAAAGTGCCACAAGATTCTGTTGTCTTTCTACTTTACTTATGCTATATTGATGACATCTTCATCATCTAGACCCATGGTAAGGATGTCCTTGAAGATTTCCATAGAGATTTCAACAATTTCCACTCCATAATCAAACTTAGCCTGGAATACTCCACACAGGAGATCCACTTTCTGGACACTACAGTGCAAATTAGTGATGGGCACATAAAGACCACCTTATACCGAAAACCCACCAATCGCTATAGTTACCTACATCCCTCGAGCTTTCATCCAAGACATACCACATGATCCATTGTCTACAGTCAAGCCCTAAGATATAACCACATTTGCTCTGATCCTTTAGACAGAGAGAGACACCTTCAGGATCAATATTAAGCATTCTTAAAACTACTGTACCCATCCACAGAAGTGAAGAAACAGATTGACAGAGCCAGACGGGTACCCAGAAGTCAACTACTACAGAAGAAGTCCAAAAACCCCCCAAACCAGAATGCCATTGGTCGCCACCTACAACCCCCAAGTCAGACCTCTTCAACACATCATCAAAGATCTACAGCCTATTCTACAAGATGATCCCTCACTCTCTCAAGACTTGGGAGACAGACCTCTCCTTGCTTACAGACAGCCCCCCTACCTTAAATAGATATTCACCAACAACTACAGATCAAACAACAGAAACATTAAAGCAGGAACATATCCCTGCAACAGACCACGCTGCCAACTTTGCCCTCATATCTACACTGAAGACACCATCACAGGACCAAATCAAGCCACCTACTCCATCAAGGACTCATTCACCTGCTCATCCACCAGTGTGATTTATGCCATCATGTGCCGGAAATGCCCCTCTGCCTTATATATTGGACAAATAGGACAGTCTCTGCCCAAAAGAATAAATGGACACAAATCTGACATCAGAAATTGCAACACTACAAAACCAATAGGTGAACATTTCAATCTCTCTGCTCACTCCATTGACTTGCTAATAGCTGTGTTGAAACAGATGAATAACAAATCACAGCTTCAAAGAGAAACTGCAGAACTCGAACTTATATGCAAATTTAGTTGTCTTGGGGTTAAACAGGAACTACAAATTTTTCTCTCATTACAACGGGTGATTTGACTTCACCTTCCTCTATGTGCTGTTCTCCAGTGTTTAAACCCTAACACCTATTTTGATTTGCTGTTACAGCAAGACCTGGTCCTATGTCATACACTCCCCTGCATTTATTTTCCTCCCATTCTGTAAGTTTCCCATCTTCAAAGTGTCTGACGAAGTGGGATTTTCTCCCACGAAAGCTCATGCGATAAATAAAAGTGTAGCCCAAGAAGACCAAAAGAACTGTTGGTTTGACTTGGAATTGTCACCTATCTGGTTTTTCCCCAGAGAGTCCGGTTGTTGGCTTCTGTGTCCAAGTGCCATTTAGGGTTGCTGGGTTTATTATAGTTTATTATTTTGTAGTGCCCCAAGATCAGCTAGATATATTTCTGGGACCTGGCAACCCTTTAAATGGCACCTGAATTACAAGTCTGGTTACCATGGGGTATGGGAATGCGCTGGGTCATTAACCCATATCAGCCTTGCTCAGCTGGGGCCACCTCCTATCTGCAGGTGGGCTCCTCGAGATGATCAGGAAAGTGATGAGGGTGGGGCCTTGGGAGCAGAGCAGGATTGGAGGCTCAGGGGGAAGAGGTAGAAAAGGGGGAACCAATTACCAGCAATTAGAAAGTTGACAGTCCTAGTTCAACTATTTATTTGGATTTATATTTGGACTTTTGTTATCACAGAAGGGACTGAATTTAGGTGACCTGGTTTGAGGGTGGGGCCACAGAAGACCCAGACAGAGATGAAGCAGCATAGGGCCAAAGAAGTGGTCAACAGAGGGCATTAGAGATGAAGTCCCCTGCAAAGCCATCCTCTAATGCCAGCAGAGTGATGCAAAAGTGAATGCAATCACTTACATATCCAAGAGACCTCTGTAATAGCAGTAGCCTTTAACTGACTCAGTGGTGCTTGTATGAGGAACATAGGTACTTTGGATGGTATAGTATTGATCCTGTGGTAACATTTCTTCGCTTACAACATGTTCTAATATCATCAAATGGTGGTTTTTGTATAGTTCTTTCCACTCTTGTGAGGTCATGTACACATTGGATGTGACCTAACTTAGGAGAACACATTCAGTACATATCAGAATTTAGACAATGATCAAAGGAGACATCTGAACTCTTTCACAATATATATGAAAATCAATAGGGGGTGACGTTTACTCAGAAGTAACATAGGGGAACCCCCAATAAAGCAAAAATAAAATAGACTATCTAGAAGACAAAACCATCTCCTCACCTTAGACATCATCAATTACCCTTCCCACTCAGCAGTCTCCCTGACCCCTGAGACTGTAAGCTTTCGCACATGATAATGAATGTAAATACATGTACTCTTTAGAGTTCCGGGGAGTTTCGATTTTCTTCAGAATGCTGGTAAGCAGCCTGGTGTACCTAAAAGGATGGATTATATGAGGGAGCAAGGCCTAAGTAAATGTTATAACAGTTAAATACTATTATTACAGTACATGTAATGCTCAAATAAAAATTATTTCCCCTGAACAAGGGTAAAGAAATTGAACTTCAAGAAATGAAAAGATCAGTAATTATTAAACAAATATATTACATTTTAAAATGAAGTCCAGTCTAAAAGACTAACAGCAATGCATTAAACTCTATACTTTCTGTAACTAACTCTCATTGAAATGGTCAGAACGGGCCCAATAGATCTGTAGAATTCACTTTGATCCACAAATTTTCATTAAAGAAATATTGATCTAGCACTGTTTTGTCATATTTATGTTTCTTTAACTTTAGAAATTATATTCTACCATTGATTTATCACCTACTGTATAGATTATTTAGATCTAACTTTGTAAAATATTTTGAACTATATGCAAAAGAGATCTTCAGTTTGGAATTTTAGCTCTGTTTAAAGCGTTTCAATGGGGCATCACTCACTGGATCTTATGTTAGATATTTTTAAATATAAAATCTGTCTGCATCTCTAAGAATTGCCAAGGAGTTCTCCAGAATTTGCTGCATCTGTTGTTTCAATTCAACAGCTGGCTCACATTCATATACTATCTTAAAGCAAACAAAATCTGGTTCATAACCTTCATTGTCAGGCTTCATGCATGCCCAGTGTATCCTCAATTGACTTGTTGTTGTGTGGATCCTAGTGAATTATTTCACACACACATACACAGAAACCTTGCAAAGATAATTTTCCCAGCCTGTCACTTTAACTATGTGATTCTTTTCTTTGCATCTCACCATAGTCCCCTTTCTCTGTCACATCAAACATGAGCTACTCATCTTCACTTTCAAAACCTTTCGTGTCATATCAGCTCCATACCTATCATCTCTGTTCGCTATGGAGATGTTGACTCCCACCTCAAATCAGTCAATAATCCAGGCTCCATCATTCACTTCTTAAATGTTCAAAAAAGCACTTTTGTGCCTTCCCTCATGCTGCCCCTCATGCTTGAGAGTAGTTCCCCATAAACACCTGCAAAGCTACCTCACCGTTCTCTTTTGAATGCTTCCTTGAAAATCTTGCCATGATACTTACAAAAAACTTGACAATGGTTTAGGGCTGCTAATGTGCTGAGACCACTTTCTATCACTGTCCTAAACATAAATCCTTCCTGTGTTTTTAAACACCACGTGATTAAGGTTCCCTGTCTTTCTGAGCTGCCTATCATGTTAACTTCCTTGTACTCTCCCGCCCACCTGTATCCCTTTGTTGTCTCTTGTGTTCTGCATGTTGGTAATACAAATAAAATAATAATAATGTAATAAAACAGAATATCCTAAGGACAATTACATTGTTGTAGCATCAAGAATGGCACTAGTTGCATGTCAAATGCTATTTGTCTGTTCAGTCAACATTCAAACCTCCAAAATATCCCCTCAAATGGAATGTTCATATGACTGGCCCGAACTTCAGCATCTAAGGACCGATTCTTTTTTCAAAAAACAAAGTTATTAAAGCATGGACTAATACAAAATCTGAAGAGCCTTGTCCTTGGATGCCATCTTGGATTGATTAGCACTATCATCATTTTATAAGGGACTATCCTGTCCTTCTCAGTTCCTTGCCAGCATTCTCCATATTAGAATAGCAGATGAATCATGATTTTCTGAACTCTGCCTTCCTACTATGGAAAAGGTCAGCAAGGAGCACCATCTAATAGTCTTCTCTTATACCCTACTACTACCTGATCTCCAAATACACAAATTTACTCCAGAACCACCCTTTGATAGACCAAAGATCACAATATAGCCTGAGCAACAAACATTTCATGCCACTATTATTATTTAATTAACCGCAATTAACTTTGCTAACATATTACATGAATTTTACATAAAAAGGAATTATGTGGGAAAAAAACGTTGTTTTACCCAGAAAGAGCTTTGTGCATAGCTTCAGTTTTCAAATACAAAATTGCTGCAATGCTGTTAACACTGATTCTCTGTAAACAAAGATGTTCTCTTCTTGAATCAAAGGAAAAATGTGAAGCGGACCGGGCTGCAAAGCCACTGCAAATTAAAGCAATAAAGTGAGTGCACCAAATAGATGCCTGTAAGTAACAAACAAATGGGATCCTCAATATCTTTACAATATTGGAGAAGTACTAGTTCTTACCTGAAGGTGGTGCTTATGTACCATTAAACAAACCATTCATTCACTAATTTGGGAAGGCAAAAAAATCTCCAGCAGTGAAAATATAATAAATCCATCATTTAATACTAGCTCCTCTTTTTAAAATACAGATCATGGATGGAACTGTGACAGAGACCAAACCACATCTTTCTTCTATAGGAGGTGAGTTTTCCATGTACATAGCTATTTGTGAAATTGGGAGCCACATCTTATTATGCACACAGATTTATGGTGAAACGCTCTTTCCTGCACTGGCAAACATTTGTCTTTATAAAACACAACAAAAGAGTATTCATAAGGAATACTTAAAAAGAAAGAGGACATATGCAGATGAAATGCTGGAACAAACATTTGGCTATCCAAACCTCCATAATTAAGTACCAGCCAAAAGCTGTAGAGTTGCTAACTGGCCTCTGTTGATTCAGACTGAAAAGCAGTTGTTCAATTGCAGAAAGAGCAAATTAAAATATATCCCCAACAAATAAACCAAAAGGTGCACGTCTAGATGAAATTCTGAAGTTTTTGGATTTAAATGGCTTCCTCTAAAGCTGTCTGCAGTGTTGTATCTGTGTTCGTTTCAGAATATTAGAGAAACAAGCTGGGGAAATAATATATTTTATTGGACTAAGTCCTATTGGTAAAAGAGACAAGCTTTCCAGCTACACAGAAATCAAATCTGACACAGAAGATCTGAAAAAGAGCTCTGTATGACTCGAAAGCTTGTCTCTTCCATCAATAGAAGTTTGTCCAATAAAAGATATTACCACTCCTCAAAAGTTGCCACTTAAAAAGAGATTTCCCTAAGTGTTGCAGATCTTCCCAGTCGATGTCTGAAAAAGATGTTCCTATTCCTCTTGAATTTTGCATCATCCTCATCTGTGGATGGTGTGATGCCTTTCTGTTTACATGAGATCATGTAAACAGAAGTTCTTACATCAAGAAACAGAGAAACATTATGGGTCAAAAATAGGCTCGGAAACCCCCAGCGTCTAACACAGTTAACTAACCTATCATTTCCTGCCTGTGCCTTGTTAAATTATTGATGTGGCAGTTGCTACAGATGGTAGATGTATCATCTTTCAAGAGGAAAGTGAAACAAAGGAACTGAATGTAGTATATGGGAATCTAAGAAATGAGCTGACTGACATTACTGTGCCTTTAAGACCCAGAACATCCCCATGCAGAGTTAAATGAGACTTGTTATAGGGAAGCAGTTGCTGAAGTTAAATGAAGAATAATCTCAGAATGAAGGGCAGTGGGTGTAAGTTGTAAACAAGGACTATCCCTGTGAAACTGATTCATTTTTGTATTCTTTCTTTTTCTTTTTTTTTTTTTTTGGTTATTCTATTTTAAGCCTGAAAATCTTTATTATCAAGTTAAAAGATGTGATTGGCTGATGTGTTTTGGTAGCTATTACACGTGTGATCATTAAAGACCCAATGCATTCTTCATAAGCTCTGGGATGTTAACCTGTGTCCTGACCAGATTCTTATTTGTGTGTTGTTCTCCCTATAACCTGAATGGTAGCCAAAACTTAAGGCCTTGCTGAGTAGTTTCCATTAGGACAAAAAATCAGTGACATGATAGGTATATTCCTGAGGTAATTGTATTTATTTACAGAAAATGTACAGTCTTCTTTTCCTGAACACAGCAGAAACAAACAACAGAAGGTAGCTTCCTTGCTCAGAAATCAATGGCTATGTCTTCACTTGCTAAAATTAGTTCAAATTAGTTAGTTTGAACTAACTAATTTGAACTAATTTTAGTTAGTTCGAATTAGCTTAATGCGAACTAGGAAAACTTAGTTCGAACTAAGCAAGTGCCATTCATGGCACTTAGTTCGAATTAGCGATCCCCATTCATTTCAATGGCTGGTTAGTTCGAACTAAGAAATTAGTTTGAATTAACATGGCCACATTGGTTAATTCGAACTAGTTAGTTTGAATTAACCCTTTAGTTCGAATACCCTATTCGAATTTATTACTTCGAATTAAGGAAGCCCTTAATTCGAACTAACTAAAGCCTAGTGTAGCCATGGCTTTAGTTAGTTCGAATTAAGCCTCCTTAATTCGAACTAACTTGCCAGTGTAGACATAGCCAATGATACTACATTTTCTTAGCATTTGTTTAGCTCTTTTTAATCTTCAGACACTTTACATACATTAACAAATGTAATCCCCTTAATCCTTTTAATTAATCATTTAAGTACTTCTTACTGTTTCTGTGTTTTTCCAGAAATAATAGGGATGTACTTGAAAGAATCAGAGGCCAGCACAGCATTAACCTCACATTTTATGGAAATTAGGAAGAGCCTCTTTTGCATGCACTTAAGTCAATCTCTTGGCCTCTATGGAAACATCAATTTTAAATAGATGTTTAAAGTGAGAGTACTAGGAATGTACAATTTACAGTAAAAAGGTTTTTAAAAATATTTTCTTTACTGCCTGTAAAATAGGAAGAAATATGTGAAAGAGAGAGAGGAATAAAAGAAACTTTAGTTGTTTTGGAAACTGCTCTATACCTTTCCCCTAACTATCTGGGGTCCTAATAAGGCACCGATGATCTTAGCTATCCAAATGCTAAATAAAATTAAGAAGCAAAGAATCCAGAACAAAAGGTGTTTTCTTTAGTCCATTATAGAGAAGTATGAATGTGCATATTCAAGGATTTATTTACTTAACAAATGTTCTTTCTGCGGAATGGTTTAATGAAAGTGCATTTTATACTTTAATCTGATATGGGCTCAGTGTGACCTCTTCCAGCAAGGAGTTTCCTAATCTGGGCCCTGCAGATAAAAATATCTAGCACCTGATAGTCTAAATCTGGGAGTGTTTATCTGCACTATCCTCCAGGAGCACAACTGGTATGGGAAGTCATTGCAGATAAGGATTAGGACCTTGAATCCACGCTTGCAGTGAATGGATAGCTAGTGGTGTTTGTGAAGGACTGGTATAATGCGTTGGCACTGGCCTTTCCTGCTTGTGAATTGAACTGTTGGATGTTGTACCACTTAAGCCTCTCTATGGTAGTAGCAGCGTGAGTTATAGTTGTCTAATTTGGATCTAAAAGCATAGGTGAAAATGGTGAGGTCCTTCTCTGAGCATTCCACATAACAATGGCAAACAATATTTATGGGTGTGGAGCAGTGATGAGTCCAGTATGACTGGGGCTGGCCCAAGGGTTTTTGGTGCCCTAGCCCAACTATTATTTCGGCTCCCTCCTCCCCCACGTTATAAGAGATAACACAGGTAAAAAATTCTCTTCCATCTAATTAGGTGCCCCTTAAAGCCTGGCGTCCTAGGAGACTGCATAGTTCATCTATATGGTTGGGCTGGCTCTGAGTATGACTCCAAGGTCTCACACCTTTCAACACCATCACCAGCCCCTGGAAGTACCTTAGGGTGCATCTACACTTACAAATTAAGTCGACTTAAGCTTGCTTAAGTCAACTTAATTTAATTTGCGTCCACACTACATTTTCCTTAAGTCGACGTAAGCAGCTGCTTACGTCGACTTAAGGAAAATAAAAGTCGACTTTACTAAACCTAGTTTTAAGTCTTTAAGACTTTTCTGGCTAAATCGACTTTAGAAAGTCGACTTAGCCAGTGTGGATGCAGAGAAGCCCTAAGTTGACTTTAAGTCGACTTAGGGGGCTTCAGGGCTTCCCCACTGCCCTCCCTGCCAGGGTGGCTGGCATAGCCACAGCCTGGTGTGCCCCCCCATAGGGCAGGACAGAGCCCTGCCCACCCTGCCCCTATGCCCTGCCAGGGTCCCTGTCCCCCTCAGCCTCCATTGTACCAAAATACAATGGGGCAAAGGCTGAGCCCCCTGGCACTTGGCAAGGGGTGCCCCCCCGGCCACCATGGACCTGTCCCAGGTCCACCTAGCCCCTACAAGTCAACCTAGGCATCCAGTGTGGACACTCTAGGTTGATTTGTCAGGGTCCCCTCTAAGTCGACTTAATTTTTGAGTGGGGACATGCTAAGTCGACTTAAATTAACAAGTGTAGACATAGCCTGAGTGTAGTATCCTAACCAAAGATTAAGTACAACGTTATTTTGCTTATAAGAGTTGACAGGACCACAATGCAAAGTTGTCTGACAATAAACACTTAAGTCCCATTGCAATCAATAGGAATTAGGCACTTAAATGCCTTTAAAAGTCAAACTCTGGGTACATAAAAGTTAGAAGTTGCAGCACCTAAATCTTTATGGATTTGGTGGTTTAATAAAGCTTTTACAGATGTTCAAACTTGAGCTCAGAATAAAAGCCTAAAGAGCTTTTCAAAAACAAACAAAACAAGAAGTTTGGGATCAGGCCAAGTTCCCTACAGAGGACAAATGGATTTGAGAAAAATCATTAATGTTTGGGGATTGAAAATGAAAGATCTTAAGGAAGACAGACAAAAGTAGATCTTAAGGAGATTGTTAAAAGGGTGAAACATAATCGATCAAGACAGTAGGTTTTCAGTCAGATCTTTACAAATCCTTTTTGTCACTTAAAAAAAAATTCACTCTTCCTTCACCATGTAAAAAGGAAACACTGAGGACTTCTGGGTTTAGAAAGTTGAGTTGGGTTTGCAAAAAATAGTTTTATAATGATGCTACCATTATGAGTCATCAATGAACATCTTTAAACTTCAGAATGAGCAGCCTACAGAGCGGAGCACTGCATTTTGATACATTAAAGCCTTTCTTCCCACCTTGCCCTGAACCAGACTAGAAGGACTAACTATGGCAATAGCGATAGTCTAAACCAGTGGTTCTCAAACTATTGTTCACAGCCATCTATGGGCAGTTGGCTTGTCATACAGTGCTCCTCTTCTCATTGTTCCCAGTAGCTAAACTGCATTCTAGAAGCTACAATTATGCATTAAATACTTCCCCAGTCCAATAGCTAAGCAAACAAAACCGGGGAAGCTGAAGAGTATATGGGAGAGCTGAGTCTCTCTCCATAAGAATTATTGAAATACAAGGTGTATTTTTCTGCACCTTGGAAGATTTTAGGCAAAGTAATAATTAAACCAAAGCCTACCTGCTGTTATCTGAAATTCAAGAAGAACTAGCTGATAGAAAGTTATATGTTATTACAAAAGAAATAAACCTACATCATGAATCCTGAGTCCCAAGCCACACGCAGAGGCTATGTCTACCCTTGTAAAGTTAAGTCAACCTTATTAAGTCGACTTAACAGAGTGGCTACACTTTAAGTCGACCTTGTTTAGTCAACTTAACAGTAGACATGGCCATCCACACTGGCTTTAAGTCGACTTAATAAGGTCGACTTAGTGCTATTCCCCATCCACATTGGCTTTAAGTTGACTTAAGAAGTCGACTTAAGGCTTAAGTCGACCTTCAGAGGTGGTGTTATTACATTGACTTAAGCAGTTATTAAGTCGACTTAAGGAAGCGCTTAAGTCAACTTAATAAAAGCCCAGTGTGGACTCAGCTTTGTGTAGGTCAACTTAAGCATCCTTAAGTCGACCTAAGTTGCCAGTGTAGATGCACCCATACTCTCTATTAGGCAATAAGTATTAAAGTATTCTAAATAAGTGTCAACATTGGTTTTATGTTTTTATTTAATGAAGCAGAGACCCCTTCTATACACACAGTAGGAATTCTATACTTCCATGCTTAGCTACCACTCAAACCAAGTTCCCAAGACCTCCTTATCCCACCAAAACTGTATGATGGCTGAGAAAATGCTGGACTGTCGAAACACCACAGCCAACACATCTTTCTTGATGACTGCTATGATGAGACTGAAGCTCTCCCCTCTCCTCAGCAATCTGCATATTAAAATTTATACCGCTTGTTTTTGCTTTCAGAGCTCTGCATGTATCAGGTTTGCTTACTGAACTCCAGTCTGTTTCCTTTCATGTTCTCCTCCACCTCATTCTGTGCACCAAAAAAATGCCAGCCTGGACACCTTCAACACCTTCTTCCACAAATAAGACCACAACAGTGATTAGCATGACTGTATAAGGAGGGAGCATAATTAGAATGATAGATAATTAGGATATGCCTGCATGCAACAAACCCTGATGCCAACTCTGCCCACATATCTACACTGATGATACCATCATAGGACCTAATCAAACTAACTACTCCATCAGGGGCTCATTCACCTGCTCATCCACCAATGGGATATATGCCATGAAGTACCAGCAATTCCCCTCAGCCTTATACATTGGACAAACAGTATTGTCTCTGTGCGAAAGAATAAATGGGCAAAAATCTGACATCAGAAATAGCAATATTCAAAAACCAATAGGAGATCACTTCAATCTCCCCAGTCACTCTGTGAAAGACTTATCTGTGGCTATCCTTAAACAGGTTTATCCTAGGTCAAGGCTTCAAAGAGAGACTTCAGAGTTAGAATTCATATGCAAATTTGATATCGTCAGCTTGGGTTTGAATAGAGATATTTCCTGGCTTTCTCATTATAAACAAGTTACAAAGGGGTAGCCATGTCACTCTAGTTCAGCAAAACAAACAAGGAGTCTCGCGACACTTTTAAAGACTAACAAAAAAGACTAACATAAGCTTTTCTGAGATAAATAAATTTGTTAGGCTATGTACACACGATCACTTTATTGTGCGGTAAGGCTCCTTACCACGCAATAAAGCCAATAGCGTACACACAATCAATTTTCCTGTTGCGCGGCAACACCCTCTTGCCATGCAACAGTTAAACCACTCAAAACGAGAGTGGTAGCATTATCGCGGAACAGCTGTTCTGCGGTAATGTTCATGTGTACTCATTTTGTGCAATAGACAGCCTTCAGAAATGTCCCAGAGTGCCAATCGAGGCCACTCTGGGACATTGGAGCTGTCAAATATGTCAATTTCACTGCTCTAGCAGAGCAGTGAAATTGAGTATTTTTGGGAGCTGCCCGGTTTGGCAGCTCCCCTGGACTGAACTAGGGGGCTGGCCCGAGCCGGCTGCCCTCGCTGGCTCGGGCCAGCCCCCAGCTCAGCCTCGGGGCTTCGGATGACAGCTGGGGCTGGCAACGCAGCCCCCACTGCCACCGGAAGCCCTGCAGCTGGGCTAGGGGGCTGGCTGTGGGCAGTGCATGGTGGGACAGGTGCCCACCATGCACTGCTCTTCTTTCGCACCGTGTGAATGCTCCTTTGCGAAAGAAACAGCATGTGTGTACACGAGAAAGCGCTATATTTATAGCGCTTTTCTTGTCCCGCAATAACTTACTGCGGGACAAGTTTCTCGTATGTACATAGCCTTAGTCTTTAAAAGTGCCACCAGACTGTTTGGTTTTTTGTTTCCATTATAAACAATGATTGTCACCTCTTTTAGCAGCCCTATCTGTTGTTCCTATACCTGATCCTGTAATTACACTTTACACTGCATTTATCCTATCCTTCTTATAATGTTTTTTTTTTTTTCCCATTCTCAAGCATCTGTTGAAGGGGAATCTCTCCCACCAAAGCTCATGCAATAAATAAATTCATTAGTCTTTAAAAGTGCCACAGGACTCCTTTTTTTTCTCATTATTGTGATGACATTGAGTCATAGTTGTCTGATATATTGTGTTTTATTTCGTACAGAGCAATAGTGCAGGCAAATGTGCAGAGACAGCCTTATCTGCAGCACTCCATTTCATAAAGTATTGAGACTTTTTGCTGGAATATATTGCCCCCTTTTTTCCTTTTTACTAATATTTACCTCCCTCTTCTCTCAGACATGGTGCTTGTCTCCCTTTATCAGTATGAATTATTTACCAGCATCTCAGAAATGCTGCACATTATTACTGAATATAAAGCATTTCAAGTTCCCTGCTTTCCAGTTTTG
Source organism: Pelusios castaneus (assembly GCA_007922175.1). NCBI lineage: Eukaryota > Metazoa > Chordata > Testudines > Pelomedusidae > Pelusios > Pelusios castaneus. The sequence continues at coordinate 3,902,084 of ML685863.1, read as the reverse complement.
TGCTGTTTCTGTCATTCTGGAGACTTTGTCCTGTGTTTGATGCAGAGGATGACAGTTACTGTATGTTTAACTAATTTTTTAATGATCCACATTTGTTGTCTGTCTAAGCAAAAAGGGAAAATCCAAATATAAGATACAGAACAGGTTCCCAAAATTGAGAGATCTTGTTCTGTTTCAGATGTCAGAACAGGCTGTAGTCATTTCCAGCCAACAGTAATTGAATGGAATGGAAGGGCTCATTTGAAGTTTAATCCATGAGAATCACAGTTACAATGCAAGTTCCAATATGTTGTATTGTTTTTGTCCTCAGAGTGACCCTTCAGGGTTCATATCCCCCTTCCCACTGTGAATGCAAGCAGCCCCATGAGAATGGACACTCCCTAATCTACCTTCAGGAGCCTAGGAAGATTAAATAATAGATGCAAGATTAATTTACAGGCAACTGGAATGCTGCAATGTTACATTTCTGTGCTACCTAGTTCCAAAGGTCTTACAGAACACCAAATGATAGGAGATAGGAGTTAGAATGATGAAATTTAAATCATTTTTCTAAATAATCTACCCAGAAAGAAAATGTTTTTTTGGAACCAAATCACAATTTTCATTGAAGTCAATGATATTAATGATAAACTCCACTGTCTGCTAAGGCATCTCTAACACATATTTTCAGTTTTTAAGATGTATAACTCCAGTTAACATTCTATCCTTTAGGAAAACCATTTTTTTTTCAGCTGTGACACACCACACTTTTCAACAACCTTCACAAATCTTTTAAGGACGGGAAGGATTGCATTTTACCAAAAGAGCTGTGATATGGTCATAATAAATACCACATTACACTACAATCTCCGTCCATTTCTCCGCACTCCTTTATGAAAAGAAGACTTAGTTAAATCACTGAACACAAATTAACTCCTAACCATGTCTCTCTTTGGAAAATAATTTCATCATCAGAAAGGTGACAAGTTCCAGAGGGGTAGCCGTGTTAGTCTGTGTACAGCTAAAACAATGAGAGTCCTGTGGAACCTTAAAGAGTAACAAATTTCTTCAGGCCTAAGCTTTCGTGGGCTCCAACCCACTTCATCAGATGCATGAAGTGGAAACTACAGTAGAGAGATATAAATACATATGTCAGGATGAAGGAGGGCAAGTGCTAGCCAAGTCAGTTCAGTTAGGGTAGATGAGGTCCATTCACTACAGTTGATTAGAAGGAGAGAATGTGTGAACAGGGACAATCACTTTTTGTAATGTGCGCACCATTTCAAGTACCTAGTCAGACCCAGTCTGACTGTGTTAAGTTTGCAATTCAATTCCAGCTCTCTCTACCCTAACTGGATTGACTTTGCTAGCACTTGTCCTCCTTCATCTTGCTATGTGTTTATACACCTCTGAACTGTAATTTCCACTTCATGCCTCTGACGAAGTGGGTTGGTGCCCAGAAAAGCCTATGCTTGAAGATATTTGGTAGTCTTTAAGGTGTCACAGGACTCTTCCTGTTATCATCAGGAAGCTAAATGCAAACCCATCTTTTGGTCTGTGCAAAACCCACAAAAGGGTCTTACACTAGAAGATGATCTGGCCTTTATTTTATTTTCAGTACTGATCACCAGGTGGACCACTCACTATTGGTCTGGCACCTCCTCCTAGTGACTCTAGGGATTAGCCCTGAAGGGTCACCATGCCCCTTCCGCAGCTTGCACACCATCCTTCTATCTCTCTCACCGATCTGCAGTTCCTCTCTCATCCTAGGAACTGCAGTATCCTCTTCATGACTCCCTTCTCCCTCACAGTCCTATGCTGTCTTCCTTCTCACTGACCCACAGTGCCACTTCCTCAGCAGCTGGCAGAGGAACCCAGGCCTGACCTCTATTTCAGTCCCAGTCCAGGGACCCTCAGTTCTACAGTTCTGGGCTTTCCTCTCTCAACTCTCCCTGCTCCTTCCCAACACTACTTCCTACCAAACCTGGTTCCTCTGCTCCCTCTGGGTATACTAACTCCAAACCCACCTCCCTCTTCCAAAGGAATGACGGCTGCCTGTCCTTCAAACCAAGAGCCTTTCCTGGCAGTCCTCTTTACTGCTCAGAACTCCTGTGCTTAATACAAGCTCCTCTTGTTCCTGAACAGCTGAACCTGCTTCCAGTTAGTTCTCTTCTTCCTGGCTCCTCCTCCGGGTGCTGCCTGTGAAGTTCATTGGTCTGCCTGGCCATCTTGACTCCTTCCATTCCTGGGTGGGATCACAGTCCCTTACTATTCAGGAGGGATTGTGTCTGCTATAGTGAGTTTAATATTTGTACCAAATTCTGATGTCAGTTATTCTGGGGTAAATTCATAGTGCTTGAATATTTTGCCATTTAGAAGAGTAGACTTTCATATTTAAGTGTTGTAGGTTGTGTTGCTCCCTAACTCTGGCAGACATGGGCAAATATAAATAGTGCAACATCACCAACATCAAGTTTTCTCATTCTCACAGTGGTGCTATTAAAGCACTTCCCAGCTGTGCAATTGAAGTGGCCTGAAGTTATGCTATGATAGAGTAAAACAAATAATAATAATAAAAAAAATCAGCTATTACATGCAATCTGACTGTTAAATTTGGTAAGAATGTTGCATGTCACATAAAGATGTCTGAATGGAAGAAATTTCCAGAAGGCAGAATTCATTTAATCTATGGGGACACTCTTACTGTATCTTCTGTCACCACACAGCAACCCTTAAAGTTCATCTAAGGAAACTGTATGCAACAAACAGAATAACCAGAAGGGACTGGCTACAAACTACTGAATAGGGCACTGAGCAAGGATGTAGGAAACATATGTTCAATTCAGATTTACTGTTTAACCTTAGGCAAATCACTTAATTTACCCAGTTCCATGTCTGTTAAATGTGGCTAATACTTCCCTGTCTCACAGAGGTGTTGTAAGACTAAATCCATTATTTGTGAGGTGGTCAGACATTATGCTGATGGGGGCCATATGTTTGCCTAGTTAGATACATAAGACTGAGAAGACCTTGGGCTCAACTAAGTTCTGTAGTGCACACAAGAGTGGTGACTCTTTACTCCTGATATGGGTGAAAGTATATCACCTTCTAACACTGTATTTATGCTGCACAACACAGCACAAGGCAGAAACGTATCTATACTTAAAAAGAGAGATGATGCACCTGAGAATAACCATGTCCTTAATCCAATCAATAGCATCTTGGAAAATATCCTTGGCACATGGCTCATATAAACCAACCATTTTTAACTGACTGGCCCTGGGCGTGACATTTGCTTCATTCTACTATATGTTCACTGCAAGCATCCTGATAGATGCCTTTATACTCACAAAGCCATTAGCAGTAGCATACAGTTTACAATCTGAAATCAGCTGTGTCCAATAAAAATAATTTGATGAACATAACCAGTCTCAAAAGACTGGAGACTGCTAATTGGAAACACTTTTTTTCTTTTAAAGTTATGTAAAAATTGTATATAATGACAATCTGCCTGGATAACTGGTAGGTTTAGGAAGATACTCTGTATTGCAGAGATAACTTAATGTTCCATCCACTGGTCAGAATGTATGCAACTTCCGTCCTGTGGAAATAATGGGAAATATCCAAAGGGTTCTAAAATGGTGCAGAAACCCCAGCCTCTGTCTTACATCACTACTGTGAAACTTCTATGATTTATTTGAATAGTGTATTTGAATTGCTTCTATTACGATCATTTGCTTCCTCCACAGGAGTCAACAGTTCAGTTCCCATGGTGTGGCGTACTTTCTTAAAAGAGGTTGCATACATACAGCACCACATTTCTGTGGTTGCTAAGGTAATGAAAGTACTTGTTTTTTTACAAAACAGTTGAGATTGAAAAATAGGGACATAAAACATAGAGAAAAAGCCACAGAATAAGGACCGTGTTAGAGTTTTTACCTTTTTAAATGAGTAGGGGGCATTTTGTAACTGATTTTCATTCAATTTCACTTCCTTTCTGTTCATATGTTATTGCCATCTATACACAGTTGCAATCAGAGGATATAGAGGCAATATACTGTGTACAAAACTGTTGGCTAGTACAAAGAGTTTTACATTTTCATCTAGTGCCAGTTAAATACAAATACAGTCCCATATCAGAACCGATAGTGTACATTTCATTATATTGTGTTATGTTATGCATCGCATTGAATATTAACCCTATTTTCATTTATCTGTTTGTTACTGTTTTTATTGACCAACAGTATGCTTGGGCCTGTATAAGAAAAAGACAAAAATTCAGTCACTGCACCAAAGAGCTAACAATTTTAAGCCCAAGGGCTCCCTTCATTCTCATGAGAGGTGGGGGCATAAAGATTCTCATAATTGGAAAGTCATTTACAAAGGATAAAATCTTTGCAGAAGAAAGAAAGGAAGACAAAGGTCTGGAAAGGTTGTGATATATATTACATGTATTAGCAATGGTGAGGAACTATTGTCTCACAATAGGAAAATGAGAAATTCCTGGGGTAAGGTTACAAAGAATAAAAACCAAAGTAAAAAGAATTGTGGGCACTTCCTACAGATCACCAGAAAAAGAAGAGAATACAAATGAAAATGAAAATGTACTGTACCAGCTTCCAAGATACTCTGAGCCACAAGATGCTGTACTCATTGGTCATTTGAACTATTTACATGTATTTTTGCTAATAAATAAAACCAAAAGGCAACTTAAAAAAATTACAGATAATACCTATAAAGCAATTTATGTTCCAGAAAGCAGACACAACACAACCAGTCAGGAAAGCACTTACTGAATATGCGAGACTAATAGGGAAGCCTGGAACAATGATGATTACAAGCTATTTGTAGTTAGCCTATTCAGAAATGGCAATATAGAATGCTGCAGTGTAAGGATGTTATATTTTCAGTAAAGCCAATTTGGGGGGCTAATTAAACCTATTAATGAGTGTTAGGAGGAGAAGTATTAAAATGCATCAACGTAAAAGAAGGTTTGGGAGCCCTAAAAAAGCCAAAAACACTGGGGCAGGTTCTCAGTTTTTTCTCTGGCTACTTTGTGCCATCAATCACTAACCAGACATCGAGCCTCTGATCTTTTATGAATATGATCATAATATGATGAACATAACTGGTTCCAATAATGATCCTTGAGGAACCATGCTATTTACCTCTCTCCACTATGAAAACTGATCATTTATTCCTACCCTTTGTTTCCTGTCTTTTAGTTATTGATTCATGAGAGGATCTTCCCTCTTATCCCATGACTGCTTACTTTGCTTAAGGACCTTTGGTAAAGGACCATATTGAAGGTTTTCTGCCTTATAACTTCTTGTAATAATAATTAAAGATAATATTGGCACTGAAAATGTTTTTCAAATATCACTGGGACTGTGATAAAAGTCAAGATATTCACTACATTTGTATAATAGTTTAATGGTGCATCTCTTCCAACATAATATTGGAACAGTGGCGATCAGCTAATGCCCTTGGGCTAATAGTCCATACCCCAATGTTAAAAGGAAGGCAAGAGGTGATCTGACATTTTCCGTAAAGGGTTTTAGAATCTGGAAATGGCTTTCTATCTTGGTCCAATGAAAACTTCTTTATTAAGGATTAGGGCACACTCCACAATTTCTCTGAAAGTTTGTATGTACTCGTGTAATTATAAGCTATTCTACAATATGTAAGAAGGTGGGATTTAATGCAGTGTATGAAACCATAATTTTTGTGTTTCTTTACTTCTGAGTATTTAACCATGTGATTGAGGCACAGAACTGTGAGTCAGGAGACCTGACAGTCACTCAGGCTGAAATTTTCAAGTGTGCTTGCATAATATAAGCTTATGATTTGCGCATGCATTTTGGAAATTGTCAACTTACTAAAGATGGCCACTGCATATCACGTTCCTATATAATCAATCATACATTCAGCAGGAAGAATACATGCTTATTATCTGCTGATTAATTTACTAATGATTTATCTTAAAAATTTCTTAATTCCAGCACACTAATCTTCATAATATTACTGTCACTATCAACAGCAAATAAATAAACAAATATTGAATTTTCTGGAAATATCTGTGGTAACTAATAGTTTCACGCTTCTTTATTAACATGTCTATATTAATTGTTAATAAATACATAGTCAAAATATTAATATCACAATAAACTATATGGAAGAGGAGGCTATGATGGGGTGGCATTTTCAGATAGACCTGATTGAATAATAATTTTAAGTACATTATTTGATTAATTCCAGTGCTTTTTTTCTGCCAGAACGCACCGGAACGGCGTTCCGGCACCTTTTTTTCCTTCTCCCACCCACCGGCCGCCTCGACTTCCTGGCCCAGAGCCGACCCCGCCCTGCTCTGCCAACAGCGTCGGCCTCCCGGCACGGGGCCAGGATCAGGCTCCGTTGCCGGGGTCTGTCTGCCCTGCCGGGGCCGCGTTCGGTCCCCGCCGGTGCTCCCTCCCAGCTGTGCAGGCTGGGCCGGGCTGGGGAGATTTAAATCTCCTGCCCTGAGCACGCGCAGTTACAGCGTGCTCAGGGCGGGAGCGGCCTGGCCGGCAAGCAGCTCTGCCGGCCGTCCCTGCAGTACCCAGCCTCCGGCCAGGTAAGGGGGCTGGAGGGAGGCCTGGAGAGGTGTGGGGGTGGGGACAAGGAGACGGGCCGGGTTGCGGGGTGGGGGTGGGGACAAGGAGACGGGCCGGGTTAGAGGGGTGGAGGTGGGGACAAGGAGACGGGCCGGGTTGTGGGGTGGGGGTGGGGACAAGGAGACGGCCCGGGTTAGAGGGGTGGGGGTGGGGACAAGGAGGGACCCCCGCGCAGGCCGGCAGCCCCCACCGCCCCCTCCAGACCCCCGGGGCTGCTTTCTTTCTCTTCCTCTTCCTTTCCTTCCTTTCCTTTTTTCCCCCTCTTCTTTGTCTTCCTCTTCCCTGCCTTCCTTTCTCTTCCTCTTCCTTTCCTTCCTTTCTCTTCTTTCTTCCTTTCCTTTTTTTCTTTTTCTCTTCTTTGTCTTCCTCTTCCCTGCCTTCCTTTCTCTTCTTTCTTCCTTTCCTTTTTTTCTTTCTCTTCTTTGTCTTCCTTCCTTCCTGCTCTTTCTGTCTTTGCTTCCTTCCTTTCTTTCTTTTTTTCTTTGTCTCCTCCTTCCTTCTCTTTTTTCTTTCTCTCCCTTCTTTTTTAAAACTTTTTAAAAATTAATTTTAAATAAAAACCTTTCTTAAAATTAGATTTCAATTCCAAATTCATTCCAATTAAATTAATTAAACACAATTAATTAATTAATTCTATTTACAGTCACTTTATCTTCAATTAATGCCTATAATTTCTGTCTTGTGAGTTTTCCCCAAAAATTTATTCTGAAAAAGTTTTTCACACGGCTTGAAAATTTTGCACACAAGCCACCAAACCTAGAGGGAACATTGGCTACTAGTTGCGTACACAACAGCAGGCCAGCAGGCTAACATCGGTCAGTCAGTCCCACACCCTGGGCCTGGCCGGAGCCCACAGCACCAACAAAAAGTGTGTGGATGCATTACTGCCTGCCACCCAGTACCCAGAAACACAGGCCAGCAGCAGACGTGATAGCTACACATTCACGTTTTTTTCTAATTATAATACGGCCCCCCAACAGTCTGAGGGACCGTGAACTGGCCCCCTATTTAAAAAGTGTGAGGACCCCTGCTGTAAGACCTCACAGGTTGTCTTTCAGTATATTAGCGGCCTGCATAGTTAATAAAACTTAACAGTTTTTACCTTGTATTTTTATTTCTTTGATATATTCAAAAATTTACTGTTTACTGCACTATTTTCAGTGTTATTTCTTTATGACACGACGGACATCAATAGGAGTTCCGGTACCTTTTTTTTTAGAAAAAAAGCACTGATTAATTCTATTTTACTTTTTAAATTAATATGTCTTAATTATTTATTAGATATAATATACCTAAGTATTAATTATGCACCCCATTTCCAATGAAAATATAGTGTACTAAGCAAAGAGTGAATTCTTTTCTTTTCTTTTAGTTTCTTATGTTATTGTAAGGTGTATGAAAACCTAGTGTTTAAAGCCACAAAATAGTTGGTGATAAATTGTGATTCTTGTCTTAGAAAGATTAACAGGAAAACCTCTAAAGACTAAAATTCAAAGGCAGACTCTGTACTTCCTGTCTTTTAGATCTTCTAACATGTAAATCGACCGTTACAAACAGGATTAACTATTAGAATTGTATTACTGAACTCCAACATTCAACCCTGTTCTTTTTCCACAGCAAGAGAAGACCAGGTGTCCAGCATCCTAATGGCCTTCTTTTCAGTTTCAGTTTATATGATCTGCATACTAAAGCACAAGCCACCATTGTTTTCCAACTTTAATTTATTGGTGGCCTTAAGAACTGGCTATTTTACTGCTAATTGTACTTTAAATTGTTAGCACAAAGCCGAACAGCAATTGGGACTCTAAACACGCACTTTCATGAAGTTCAGTTATTTAAAAAGACTTAAGTTACTTTAATTTTATTTTGCTTTTCAACAGTTTATTTTATATTAGGATGTTGAATTTATACTGAGAACATTTCATTTATGAAAAAGTCAACAATTTTTATTACATAATTATTTCATGATGTTTTAATTATCTTAATGGTTTAAGCTCATCATTATTTTCCGAATAAAGTTTTACAGGCTGAACTAGAATGGACTAGAGGTGTGAGAAAGTAGATTCCAAAAGGAACAGGATTGTTACCACAGGCATGAAATGATTTCTGTGTAATTAAATAAAGAATCCTCATATAAGGAAATATGCAAATAAAACTGTTATGTGGTATATTAGTATATCTCCCTATACATAAAACGCACATTGATTTAATTGTTTTTTTATGCAGTCATTCTGCTTTAAGATGTGATCTCACCAGATCTCTCAGCTCAGGAAGGACAAGGTTGGTCGATACTTGGCATAGATTTGCCTACAGTGAAAACTCAGGTGCTGATGGAAATGATATTGGTGATTCAGTTGGTGGTTCTGTTCTCTGTGAGTCAACACTGAACCAGTGCCTCAGCAAGGTGCTAAGAAGAGCAATGTATTGCTAGGGATGTGCTGCTTTTTGGATGACATGGTAAAACTGAGGTCCTCAGTGTTTGTAAGTAACCCACAGCACTTCTTGCAAGATTAGGCCCAACCATTCTGGTCAAATTCCAATTTGTATAATTATATTTTACCTACCTAAAATTCCTCATATGGTTTCAGCTGGAAAAATATGTAAACTATTCTCACGCTTCATCCTAGAATGTTGATAGCTGCTGAATTTCTCCCAACAGGTATTTGAGGGGTGGGTGAAGTAATCTCAATATATGTGGCTTGAAAAGTGCTTTGGGATTTACCTGGTAGAAAAACAGTACGTGATATTAATAGCTTGCACTTCTATCTCACTTTGGAACTCAGTGCATTTTACAAATATGATCAAAGTGGAAGACAACTATTATTAGTCCCATTTTATAGGTGAGGAAACTGAAGCACAGACAGGTAAAGTGATTTATCCAAAGTCATATTGGAAACCTGTGGCAATACTAGGAATGAAGCCCAGTCCTCATAATTCTCAGATCATAACCTTGAGACCATCATTCTTCAAAAACAAAGCATTGTCACTATCATCTTGTAGTACAGAAATCAGCAGAGGCTGCTTTAGCATCAGAAATAAATTCCTGTTAAATAGCTATTCTATTAAATATGTAACCGTGAACTGAAATATACAATAGTAGCATCTTACATTTATGTTTTGTATATTTTGCTTTTCAACTCAAATGATCCCAAAGTATTTCATAAACTACATAATCTACATAGGCCAACACATCCACCACTGAAATGCAGTCACTCCTAAAAGGGCAGCATACCTGCTCTTTAACAGTGTGCAGCAACACTGTACACATGTTGAGGATGGGCCGTAAAGAAAGTTGTTCAAATGAAGCTGCATGGAAATTTAAGTGGGCAGAATGTAATTAAGTGAGTCTGACTTTGGTCAAGATACTTAAGGAGCACCCCTGCTTTTCAGATGTGTCCTGTTAAGGATCATTAATGTCCAAATGTGGCCAACAGCTTGAGTTTACCTTTCATTCAAATAAATCCAGAAGCACAGTGGTCACCATATTAAGTGACTGGTTAAGTAGTGACTCAGAGGAGAGTGCCCCCTAATGAATCAGCACAAATGGTTCTTTCTCTCTCAAAGTCTGCCATTCAAATATTGACCATACCATACTTATTTTGAGATACCTGTTGAGATCACATCGTAACAGAGGATTTGATTATATGATATAAATCTGACAAAATTTTCCTTTCCCTTGGAAAATGCTGAGAGGTTGGGGAGAGACTTTTTAAACTATGTGGTTGAAAAATTAGAGCCACGCAGCTACATCGTGACATACTTAATTTATAACTTGTATTCCTTTCAAATGCAGGAAGTAAAAGTGCTTATTTGTTGTTGTCTTCAGTTAATTTCTTCAAAGAAGGAGCGGTTAAATGACACAGTAATAAACTTTTTTGAAAAATAAGAAGAGTACTGAATTTGTACAGAGCTCTTCATTTTCAAGACTCTTCATCATCAGCCTTTAGAAATTTGACACTGTCATGTAATAGATTTTTGGCAGGGTCATGGAACATTCACAGTAGTTCTTTTATTGGTACCTAGGGCTGACATAAATTGTATAAGAATAAAAAAGCTACAGTTTCTTTCCCATGTGTTTAAAATTTATTGTATGTAAATACAAACAAGCACAAATGTCCAGAACAGATATACAAAGATTCAGCCTTAATCACTTTAAATTAAATCACTTTATCTTTCTGTGCTTCAGTTTCCTCATCCATACAAAGATACAGCCTGCTAGGATACTATGACACTTTCATGGTAGCTTTGATTAATTTTAAAGATCAAACACTCATATTGGTTGTCAATAATAGTATTTTTTGTCAGTTTATTCTAGGGACTTGTGGAAATGGTGTAGGTTGGCAGTCTGGCTGTAAATATACAGACTGATACAATGGTACTCACTTTCCTAGCTGTTACATAGTTCTTCCTTTCATTCTGCAACCTTCAGAGTTAACCATTGATCCTATTTGCTATTAATGCATTTATCTGAGTTATGTATCTAAGTTATGTGGAATGAATTTCTGAGTCTATAGGAATCAGAATGATCTACATGTATAAAACTTTCCCTAGGAAGATATGCTTTACAAGCGTTAATGAATTGAGGTAGCAAGTGTAGACATAGCCTATGAGTCTATGAATTCTGAATATTATAGGTCATTTGAGGCAAATATGATTATTCTCTTTAATTATTGATGAGAGCTAGAATGCCAAACATGGATTAACAGCATCTAAGATGCTAACTATTAAGAAGATTTCTTGACTGTACACTACCAGAGAAATGTAGAATGGTCTTTCTATACATCAGAATGAGACTGTGATGTCCTAGCTCTTGTACTCAACCCTGAGAATTCTCCGACAACTGCTACATCCTGTCCTCCACCTATAGTCTGCTGAAATCTGGTGGGCTGAGAAACTAGTTGGGCTGTAGTTTCAGTCAAGGCACCACTCATGGGCACTGGGATTGGAGGGTTGCTTGACTCCACCAATTGATCTAGCCATGCTATTTAAGCAAGAAGGAGGCACAAGGAGGTTGTGTGAGAAATAAGGTGATATCCAGTTGTGCTTGCATTGACTCCTGCTTGTGTCCACCTCCTACACTCTATTTCTGATTCCTGCTCTGCTCCTGCCTCACTCCTGCTTTCTCTTGTGTTCCCATCATGTTCCTGCTCCATGCTTGATCCTGCTTCTCCAGGACCTACCCTTAGGCCTGGCTCCCAATCATCAGGTACCAGTCCTGACCCCAGTCTCTGACTTCTGACCCCAACTCTGGCTTGACACTTGGCTCTGACATTTGGTATCTGATGTCAGCTCTGACCCTCTACTTCAGTTCCTGGGTCTGACTCCAGATTGATCTCTGGCTTTGGTAATTGGAGTTGACTCTGGTGCTGATCTTTGGCTTCATCCCCATTCTGCACACCAGCTTCACCTGACTCCAGCTTTATTAGACCAGAACTTTTACATCCCATTTCATAAGACAGACTCTTGCTGTTCAGAGCACTAGTCTTTTAAACTCTAATGCAACTAATCAAAACTTGACCTATCATTCTGAATGTTTGATTAAAAAAAAAATACTGGGCTGCCTCAAATGATGAATCTTTATAGTTTCAATATCATGGAAACAGTTAAAATAATAAGGATAATTCCAGTTCATGTATGTACACATATTTCATTGTAAGTGTATATTCCATTAGTACTGTCTCCCTAAAAAATAAAAGCAAAAGCCTTTCTGAGCTGTTGCTACAGGGTATGCCATCTTCTATTAGAAATCATATTAATGATCTTCATATCATTCCAGCAACATTCATTTTTATTTCATTCTCTGTTGTTCAAACATCAAAATATAAATAATTTATTTGTTTCCATGTTTGATCTACAGAATGAAATATTAAATGATGCCAGAGTGAAGTGAGTGATATTTATTAAAATTAGAATATCCTAGCATGAAACAAAACAGTAGCCTCCATTCATTTGAAAGGTAATACTGTATTCATCATTACTATGCAAGCTGAGTGCCCTTAAGGCATATGTCAGGAATCAAAAGTTTTCTTGACATCTGATTTTAGAATGTCATTTATTTACATTCTGGACAAAACAATTTAGGTAAACACTTAGGTTAGAAGTGATACCTAGTGCCTCCTCTTCTCCATTCCCCTGCATCATGCCAGAATTAATCTTCAGACAGCATTTGTGGAAATGTAGTTTCTAAGGGAGCTAGTGAACAGAAGAGGTCAGTTCCATAACTTTTTTGAATGGGCACTGCGCTGGGTTTCTCTGCTCAGTGTCCCCCTCCGAGTCCCTTGTTTTGAATCTTTGACCCCCTGCGCCCATCCCTGTTATTGCATTCATTGTCCCCCATACGTCATTGAACATGGGCCCAGTGCTTCCTCCCCTTAGGTTGGGGGAGGGACTTTAGTAGTGGGCGTTCCCTGTATTCAAATAGGACTACCCTCGTATAGCCGATCCCTTATCCGATCACATATCCGGGCAGAGTTCCTCTGGGCAGGGTCCACTGGCTCCCTTGACACCTTCCAGGAGCAATGGGCACTACCCAGGATTCTCTGCTCGGTGTCCCCTTCCAATTCCCTTGTTTTGAACCTTTGAATCCCACACCCGTCCCTGTTATTTCATTCGTTGCCCCACTATTTAATTGAATCTGGGCCCAGTGTTTCCTCCCCTTAGACTGAGGGAGGGGCTTTAGAAGTGGGAGGGCTTGCACCTGCCCACTTCCCAGTATTCAAATAGGACCATCCTCCTATAACCATCAGGCCTGGCTCTGTCACAACTTGTATAAACATTTTTCAACTATCGACTCAAGCAACATGATTACCAGTGCCAGAGGCTTTTCTTGTACCATTTCACAAATTTACTGGGCATATTTTTGTATTAGCAGGCATATACCTTTCTTTCTAAATTAGATGATTAATTTGATTAATGCCACTATTTGCACTCTACTGATTGTAATGGTTATAAAGATCCTCTCCCACTTGATATGCTGATAGACATCCCTTAGCTAGATGTATCAGTTGTAGCAAACAATGTGTTCAATGAAGTTCAAGCATTTTTCTATTCACAACTATCTGATATTTTATCTATATTATTAACTGATATTAACTATTTGATATTAACAGATTTGTTCATTAATTGAAGTTAGTTGATACATGATTTGTATAACATTTCAGCCTATGGATTTCTTGCAAGCTATTCACCACAATTATTGCTTCATATATTAATTGTTTATCATTAACAATTTTAGCTTCTGACTAGTTACACACAAGAAGTCACATGGCATTCTTTCTACATCCTGATTAGACTATCGGTCCTACCAAACAGCTTTTTAAATGGTTGTTTTTATACCTCCGGTTCAAATATTTGAGCAAAATCAAATTAACATGTGAATTTGAAACACTTTCTCTTTTCATGAACACTGTTGCAAACAAAAATTCTCTCCTATGAAGCTCCAAATGAACAGCACTTTGATACTATGGTGATGAGTATCATAAAAAACCTTTAATAGAAAGACTACCACTAAACCAAATTCCTGGTTTGTATTCAAATGAATGTTTACAAATATCAGCTCAAGACCTCCTAGAAACATGTTGTTTCACTAATCATCTAGTATCTTGTAATAACAAAGATTGGATGCAAAACCCATGAAATAGAAAACATCTCAGTAATACAATTCATCAGAGTTCTTTTGAGGCAAATCAGGTAAATATTATATAAAATAATTGGAAGTATTCAGCCAATGAAGTTTGATAGCCTTCAGCTCATAAACAGAAATGATAAAGTTTAAGAGAGAGGGAAAAAAATGAGACAAGAACATAACATTCCTAGATGCTCTCAAGTACAACATGTACTAACAAAAGGATGTGGATGTTTTTCAACAAACTTCACTATACTGAAATTCAGCAAATTAATAGCACCCACAAAACAGATAATAATCTTGCCCTCATGCAATGCACAGCATTCCTCCACCACTTCACATCCAGCATTTCTTGGTTATCTGAACAGTCATAGATGATGGTGTTACTGCTTATACTAAGTATGACTCTCATGAATTATCCTTGGGGTGGGCTCTTTGCTTATGGCAGCTGTATAAAATTTAATAGAAAATTTTAACATTTTCATAGTTGTTTCTTAACTATCTTATCGAACAAATATATTCTCTTTGAATTTGTATAGGTTATCAGAATAATTTCTACAAAACTGTACTGATTTCAGCCCTATTAAATGCCATATGAGCTACTGCAAGAATCTTGATTTCAGAACTTTAATTCATTGATTCCCCACCAGTCTCCTCAGACAGAGTAAGGCATATGGCTATTTTTACATCTCAACAATATTTTAGATTTACCATATAAATGGAGTATTCACTTTATAAAGCCACTGTTGATAACATGTTGGAGCATGTCTCCCATTAGCATGCTTAGTCCTCCAAGTAGGAGTTCCATTGCTTGTACTTTCTTATGAATTCATTGCACTGTCAATCTTGTGATTTCTTTCTTTAATGGTTATGCCTATAAAATTTATTTTCAGAAGTAGGAAAAAACTGGGACAAAATGACTGAAATAACTTTATACTATACAACTCAATGGCAAGTATTTAGATTAATGGATTTCCTAGGCTATGTCTACACTGAAAAATTTAGGTTGACTTTACCAAGTCGACTTTAAGGCGACCTTATTAAGTCAACTTAGAGAGTCCAAACAGGACTCTTAAGTCGACTTAAACATGGCCTTACTAAGTCAACTTAGACAGTCTATACTAGACTCTCTAAGTCGACTAGTGAGGTCCAAGGGGAGGCGAGGCTCCTTTGGAGCCTCAGCTCCCCAGGCTAGAAGGGCTTCTTCTCAGGAGAGCCAGCCCCACAGGGGGCTGGCTCTCCTGGAGGCACGAAGCCCCGGAGCGGTCCAGGGGAGAAGGGAGCACGGAGCTCCCTTCTGGGCCAGACTGCTCGGCTTCCTTTTGGCCGGGACCGCTGAGGTCCCGGGCAGAAGGGAGCACCACGCTCCCTTCTAGCCGGGACTGAGTGGTCCTGGGGAGCTCCCTTCTAGCGGTCCCAGGGAAAAGGGAGCCACACGCTCCCTTCTGGCCAGGACCGAGCGGTCCCCATGGTCCTAGCCAGAAAGGACCATGGGGCTCCCCTCTCTCCGGG
>ML685863.1:3805900-3881316 GCA_007922175.1 Pelusios castaneus | reverse complement strand
ACTGAAGGAACTAGGCTTATTTAGTCTACAGAAGAGAAGACTGAGGGGAGATTTGATAGCAACCTTCAACTACTTGAAGGGTTGCTCCAAAGAGGAGGGAGCTAGGCTGTTCTCAAGGGTAACAGAGGACAGAACAAGGAGCAATGGTTTCAAATTACAGCTGGGGAGGTCAAGGTTGGATATTAGGAAAAACTTTCTCACTAGGAGGGTGGTGAAGCATTGGAATGGGCTATCTAGGGAGGTGGTAGAATCTTCATCTTTGGAGATTTTTAAGGCTCGGTTAGACAAAACCCTGGCTGGGATAATTTAGGGGGAGTGGTCCTGCTTTTTAGCAGGGGGTTGGACTAGATGACCTCGTGAGGTCCCTTCCAACCCTATTATTCTATGATTCTATGATTTATGCCTCCAAGAACCCAGGTACAGTTGCTAGCGCTGTTCCCAAGATTGTATGCTTCGGGAATAACAGTTTGTTAATTCTACATGTATCAAATAGATAGGATATGGTCTAAAACTAGTTTTATATCATACAAATATACTATTACAACAAAATCTGTAAAATAAAAGAAATACGCCTTTGAAGTTGATATTTTAATACATTTAAACTCTAAGAACCATAAAATCAATGCTTGTTAAATATCAATAACATATATGCTAGAAAAAAAAATCTTTCAGAGTTGTTTTTTATATTAAATAAAATTACAACTAGCAAAATGCAGGTCTAAGATCTCCCAGAAAGTGATGAAAAGGAAAAATTGTACAAGCAATGCAGATGGGACATATTCTACCCCGTCACTCAGATATAAAGAAGGGGAAATCTTGGCTTATAGAGCAGATTCTAAATAACTAGCTTTTCACTGGTACATTACTAACAGATTTGAATAACAATTCATTCTAACAAAATAAAATGATTGGAGGTAGGACTGGCGTTAAGATGACTGGGATTTTTAATATTTGCATCTAAATGAGACTCACTGCACTTAACTGGATCTGAGTACCCTCGACACTCTGAAAAGGAAGCCAAAGCCACTACTTCTTTTTATGCCCCCTTAATGGATGGCAGAGTGCTCATTTTTTAAAAAGTTCCTTCACTCTTCGTTAATGACAGGAACCGCTCACAGGGCTACTGTCGGCAACTCTTACCAACCCCTTTTCCAAGCTTCAATCACATAGCTCATTTGTTTACAATTACTATGGCAACAATGGATGCTATGGAAACTATTAATAAACTGTCACTGGCAAAAAAAAATCAAGAAAGAGTAATGACATTTTACAATAAATTGTAGGAAGAGAAAACATTTCAGATTTTCAGCCTAATTAATTTAGAGCTAGATTCTGATCCCTCATCTCACATTCAATAGTACCTTACTCCGAGAGTAGTCCCAGTAGATAGGGTACTACAAAGCCAGAATCAGAGCATCAGAATCTAGCTGTAATTTTTTTTTTCATTTTCCCATTTCTAAATAGTTCTTTTTGATTCTCTCTCTCTCTTTTAATTGAAACGTCTTTATATGAGGCATATTTTTAAAACCACCATTCCCTTTATGTACTACTGTCTTTCTAGTAATGTGAATGTTAAAGTAACTGAGCACTTCACAATCTACTATATTCATCTTCCCAACACCACTTCCCTACCTCCCAGGGCCATTATTCCCAATTTAAAAATGGAGAAATGAGGCACAGACTGACTTTCTCAGGGTCACAGGAAAAGTCTGCAGGGCAGAAGGGAATTCAATCTGAGTGTCTCAGGTGCCTGTCTAGTATCCCACCTATTGGATCATCCTTCCTTACTATAGCAGCTTTTTATAATGTACACTTTTTTCCCCTCAAAAGTAATGCCATGACTAATCAAAACTTTTTTAAAAGCTTCAATATAAAGAAAAAAGCAGTGGCATGGGCTATCTATAGGTGCAAGCCTTCAAGGACATTCTTTACTGGATGTATTATCAACAAAAGAGAACAATTGAGGCACCACACCAAGTTGTCCATAGGCCTTCTTGGCACCAACTGGTCCCAAGAATATTTCATGATGCTATCACAGGGCTAAATCTTCCAGCCTTGGGAAGGTTTGTTCTCCGAATGCAAGGGGATAGGTATAGTTCTGCTGGACTGATGTAAGGACATAATGCAAAGTATCTGGAGTAGTGCCCAGCGGAAGAACATCTTATGTGATAAGCTGTTAGTAGGTGGTGTTGCCAATAATCAGCCCTGACCAAAGTTAACCCTAAGCAGAGCTTATACTATTAGTTCTGACCAAGGATCTACCTCACTCCCACCATTTAGCAGACACAACTTGTAAGCGCTGTAAAATAAGATAAGACTGGGGCAAAGGAATGTTGTAAATAAGTGTGGAAAATAACCAGATGTGCATGCCATTTACCCACTTAGCAAATAAAGTGTATAAAAGGTTGTAGTAAACTCCCCCTCCCCCCCAGTTGGAACTTCATCGTCAGGGCAACTGCTGTGTATGCCGCCACGAGTTATCGCTCCCCATGCTCTGCGCCCGCAATCGTATAACCAGGGTTCCCATCTGCTGAAGGGGCGTGAGCATTGGTTCTTTCCTATTTCTTTTCTTTCTTGTCTGTATCTTAACAAAACTGTTTGTTTGTACCTTTCACCTTGTCTTCTGGTGTTGTGCCTACCAAACCCATCGAACCTCAGAGCCCAAGCTACTTTGTGTAGCTGGTACCTTCTTGTAACATCTGGAAGGGACATGCACCCTCTGTCTGCCACAGAATTGTGATTCGTGATCCATATGCACCATCACTGGGTGTGCATTGGTTGAAGGGCAGGGTGTGCACTGGCTGGTGGATTTGCAATTTCCATCATGTAGAACATTCAGAGGAATCTAATATCTGCCCCTGGTGAAGGGGCATATTTCCCTACATATTTCGTCTGGATATCCAGAGAGAAGTAGTGGCCAAGTGTCCAGCCCCTCTTTTATCAGCAGTTGCCTTTAGGTTGCAGCCATTCCATTTGGATGCAGAGTTCAACAATTATAATCCTTGAGTTTGCTACCTCTAGAGTACGTACAACTCCCACAACTCATTAATACAATAATTGGCAATTGAAGAACCAAAATGAGGCCAAGGGATTTCATTGGCATAGAGTTTGAACTCCTTTGCACTGCTTAATACTCTCTTTGATATGACTGAGGCACACTGAAAGGACAGAATTATTTATCTTTTATTTTATATAAATAAGCTTACATTGCAATAATGTGTGTCATACATGAGGCTAAAGAGAAGACTTTGGTCTCCAGCAAATCAATGGAACATAGAATTCGTACAAGTTAAAGCCTGTGTAAACATGAAACAAATTGTGCCCACTCTTCAATGTATTCAGCCCCTGAAAGTTATTAATCTACTTAGAGAAGAGTGAAAAAAAATTAAGGAGCTCAAGGATGACTTTATGAGAGAGCAAGAATGAAACCTTAAAACAAAATACATATAATTTAGCTATGTGGTGTTCAGAGGGAGACATGATAAGATGAACAAATATTTAAAGTGTGTAAATACCAAGTAGAGAGGAATTATTTGTATGGTGTCTCTCTCTCTCTCTTTCTCACACTCTCTCTCTCTCTCTCTCACACACACACACACACACACACACAAACTTTCTGTGAGTGAATTTATCTCTTGTAGAAAGTAGAGGAGCATTTAAAAGTAGACTAGAAAAAACACTAGAAAACATATTGAAGGAAGTGGCCCATAACACTGTCTTATCATGCTAGGAATCTATACGTATATAACAGCACCATGATAATCTCCACAACTTCCACCAGAAATACCACCATGGATGCCATTAACAATCTGAACTTGCAATGTACAACTTGTATTAATTGAGCTGAGAATTAATAACAATGTGTCTAGTGTGTCTCATTTAACTGAAAATTCTAAGAACTAGAGCAGTCAGTTATAATGGCAAGAACTGTAGCTGAATGTAGAGTTCAAGAAAGAGCTGAGGAAAAATGTATAATTCATAAGTAATACTGTAATTCAATACAGAAAAAGGAGAGTTGCTTGTGAGGAACTGGAGTTCTGTTAATATCATGCATCTCTAGTCCATATTCTAGAAGTCCAAAAAGTTTCTCATAAATACTGGAACGCTCACAAAGTAGCTACCTTTGTGGGAGCATGAACACATACCTAAACATTCTAATCAAGTCTCTAAAAGGCCTTCATTTCTAATTTTGAGGCTGGTCTATACTACAGACTTTTGTCAACCAACGTCAGCTTTTTGCACCAAAACCGTGGTGCAATCTCCCCTTGCTGCTGCTGACCCAACTCCCTTTATTTTGCAACAAAAGAAAACCACCTTGACAAGAGGCACAGAGCTTTTCGCACCAAACTTTTAGTGACAAAATGTCAGTGTAGACACCGCACTTGGTTATGTTGTGGTAAGTGACCTCCAAGAAGTGTCCCACAGTGTCCATCATGGCCACTCTGGCCATCAGTTTGAACCCACTATCCTGCAGTCATTTGCCCCTCTCCCTTTAAAGTCACAGGAACTTTTGAAATTCCACTCTCTGCTTAGTCAGCGTGGAGAGATCACATCACATCTTCCCAATTGACCATGGTGGGTAAAGACACCAAACACTGTCCTGCTTGGAGTACACCAGAGCTTCTGGATCTGATCAGCATTTGGGGACAGGAGTCTGTGTAGTCCCAGCTTCACTCCACTCCACTCCAGCAACTTTGATGCTTATGGTCAGATTTCTTGTGGCATGACAGCAGAGGGCTATGAATGGGACCAAGCTGAAGCACCATGTGAAAAATCAAGGAGCTGTGGCAAGGGTACCAAAAAGCTAGGTGGTCAAACTGTTGCTCTGGTGCAGAGCTGATAAGGAGCTGGAAGTCATCCTCAGTGGTGATCTTTCCTCCACCGCCAAGAGAGCCATGGATACCTCTGTGGGTTCAGATATAGTGGATATTGGACTCAATCATGATGAAGTTGTGGATGAGGAGGTCAAGTTGGAGGATGATGTGGAGCAGAGAAACTAGGTCATTTGGTGACATGGTAAGTCAGGACCTAGTCTGAAACCCAGAGGGTTTGAGCCAGTCCCAGCTCTATAGCTCTGGTGTGCAGGATGCAGGAGAAGGGAGCTCTAGTTAATGATTTATTTATTTTTTTTGCAGTGATGCTGCTTTGTTACATGAGGTACAACTGTCCTTTGCTTTGTGGCTTTATACATCCAGTTGAAGGGATAAAAATGCACAAGAGAAAGGAAGGTTATTCACCCTGTGCAGTAACTGCAGCTCTTTGAGATGTGTATCCCTGTGGGTGTCCCACAGATGGTGTGTTGGCGCGTCTGCGCGCAGACAGATCAGAGAATCTTCCAGCAGTGCTCGTGGGGCTGCTCAAGCTTAGAGTGGCAGTCACGTGGTGGCTGTTTGGTGCCCTTTGTAGCATGTGGAGGGACCTCCTTCAGTTCCTCTCTAACTGGGAGTAGATACTCTGAAGTAAAAGGGGAGGAGAGAGGGTAGTGGGACACCCACAGGGACACACATCTTGAAGAACTCCAGTTACTGCTCAGGGTTAGTAACCTTCCTTTCTCCTTCAAGTAGTGTCCCTGTGGGTGTCCCACAGACGGTGATTCACAAGCAGTGCCCTCACAAGGTAAGAGGGTCTTCAGAGTTGGTGTTATAAATCAATGATGATAGGACAGACTGTCTGCATGGTCTATTGCATGGTGTTTTATGAATGTTTGCAGGGAAGACCAAGTGGCCACTTTGCAGATTTCTGAGATCGGGACATTGTTTAGGAAGGCCACGGTAGAAGATACCGCTTTTGTGGAATGTGTCTTAATATGTTTTGGTGCTGGAACTTTTGATAGTTTGTAGCATTCATCTCTCCAGCCTGATATCCACTTGGAGAGCCTCTGATTTATTATGGAGTTGCCTTTACATCTGTCTGCTATGGCAACGAATAGTCTGGTAGTTGATCTGAATGTTTTTGTCCTTTCTAGGTAGAAGAGAAGGGCATGTCAGACATCGAGTGTGTGGAGGAGTGCATCATGGGCGTTGGGGTGTGGCTTGGGTAAGAATACAGGTAAGTGTATAGGCTAGATGAGGTGAAACAGTGACGAAATTTTGGGTATGGATTTTGGGTGTGGTTGCAATGTAACTTTATCTTTTTGAAAGAGTGTGAATGGAGGATCAGCCATCAGAGCTCCCAATTCTTCTATTCTCCTAGCAGATGTAATTGCAACTAGGAAGGAAACTTTAATAGATAAATGAAGTAGGGAGCAGGTTACCATTGGTTCAAATGGTGGCTTGGTGATATTCTTTAGGATAAGATTTAGGTCCCAAGGCGGAGTGGGTTGACGTATTTCTGGGTACAAGTTCCTTATGGCGAGGAGAAGGCATTTGACTACTGCATGGGCAAACATAGATGAATCGTCGAGTTTAGAGTGAAAAGCGCTTATGGCAACTAAATGTACCTTAAGGGAGCTAATAGATAGTCTTGTCTCTTTCAGGTGTAATAGATATTCCAGGATAGACCACAGAGGAGCCTTGGTCGGGAAGATATTGTTGTTTGCTCACTAAGAAGAGAATCTATGTCATTTTTGCAGATAAGTGATTCCGGTGGAAAGTTTCCTGCTATTTAGTAAGACATTTTGCATGTGTTCTGAGCATCTTAGCTCTTCCTTATGGAACCATGGAGGAACCATGCTGTCAGATGCAATTTGTCTAGGATGGGGTGAAGGATCCAACCCCTGTCTTGCTGAAGGAGATCTTCTCATAGAGGTAGAGTGATGGGAGTTCTGGTCGACATCTGGTTCAATGATGTGAACCATGCCTGTCTGGGCCAGGCTGTGCTATTAAGATCACTGTTGCTGTCTCTTAGCGGATTTTTAAAAGTGTTTTCATGATTAGAGGAATGGGTGGGAAGGCATAGTTCATTTGATTGTTCCATGAGAGAAGAAAGGCATCCCCTTGGGATTTTTTCCCAATGCCCACGCAGGAGCAGAACTGATGGCATTTGAAAGAGATTAATTGTAGGTTGACCCCGTAAGTGGAATAGTTGAGTCAGTAAATCTATATGCATCTCCCACTTGTGCTGTCGGGGAAAAGATCTGCTGAGCCAGTCTCCTGTGGTGTTCTGTGTGCCCGGCAGATATTCGACAGAAATTATGACAGAGTTGTTTGTGTACCACTGCCAGAGTTTCATGGCTTCTGTGCACAGGGAACTCGATCTGGCTCCACCATGTCTGTTTATGTAGTACATGTAAGAAATATTGTCCATTAGAATTTTGATATGTTTGTGTATTATGTATTTTTTGAAACATAGGCATGCAGAGCATACAGAGTGGAGTTCGAGAAGATTTAGGTGGAGAGAAGACTCTGGAAGTGTCCAATCTCCTTGGGCATTTAGTCCATATAAATGCGCCTGTAGGTGTGCCTTCTCATAGGAAGGGAATCCCTCTAATAGGTGTGAGAGGTTTGTCCACTACAATAGAGAATCTTTTATAACAGTTGGTGGGGGCACCAGTTTGTTTTTCAAGTGTTTGTGGGGTTTGTAAACCTTTGTCAACCACAATTGGAGTGATCTCATGTAATCTTGTGAATCTGATCATGAGAGTTGTGGCGGCCATGTGCCCTAGGAGCTTTAAGCAGGTCAGAGCATCCATGGTGGAAGCGTCATAAGAATGTCTCGCTAACTGCGATTTTGTCTCGAGTCTTACAGGTGGTAGAAATGCTCTTCCCACCTGTGCATCCAGCTGTGCTCCGATGCAGTCTATTATTTGCATTCGTTCCATGGTGGATTTTTTACATTTATGATTAGGCCGAGTTGGTGAAAAAGGCGCTTTATAAATGTCAAGTCTCTGCGTGCTTGTTGTCAGTTGTTTGACCTTATCAAGCAGTCATCTAGATAGGGGAAAATGGTGATTCCCTGTCTCTGCAAGTAAACTGCTATGACAGCTAGCTTTGGAAAACTCTTGGTGCTGTGGAGACGCCAAAGGGTAGTACAGCGTACTGGTAGTGGTCTGTTCCCACAGCAAATCTGAGGAAGCGTCTGTGGGCTGGGTGAATTGAAATATGGAAGTAGGCATCCTGAAGGTCAAGGGTCGTAAACCAGTCGTCCAATTCTAGAGCAGGTATGACTGTTGAAAGTGTGGCCATACAGAATCTCTGGGGTTTTATGAATTTGTTTGGTTTTCTGAGATCCAGTATGGGTTTCCAGCCATTGGATTTTTTTCTCAGTGAGAAAATAGGGGGAGTAGAAGCCCTTTCCCCTGTGTAGTTTGGGGACCCTCTCTATGGCTCCTACATGGAGCAGATGAAGGATTTCCTGCTAAAGCAGGTGTTCGGGAGGTGTTTCCCTGAAGAGGGATGGGGAAGGTTGGTGGGGAAAGGATTTTGAAGTGACCAGGATGGTGTAATCCATCTTGATGACAGCAAGAACCCATCTCTCTGTAGTGAAACTTGCCCGAGAGTGGTAAAAGAGGTAGAGTCTGTTTTTGTAGATGGGAGATGTCTGTTGCTCTAGATTTACATAGAGGTCATACTGGCCCTCGACCAAGGCCTCAAAATTGCGACTTGGGTGGTGATGGTTGAGCCGTGTTGTTGGACTAATTATTTAGTTGTTGATGACGCTATGATCTCTGTCAGCCTCACTGTTGTTGTTCTTGTCTTCTATTCTGGGCTCTGAATGGATATTTGTAAGTGTACCTAGAATTATATAGTTGGTATCAGCACCTAGTAGCTGCAGTGTAGGAGCAGCACCTAGGAGCAGCACCTAGTAGCTGCAGTGTAAATGCCGAATATTCTCAGAGTAGCTCTAGAATCCTTGGAGATATGCATGACCTCATCCGTCTTTTCAAAGAATAATTTTTTAGTCAAATGGCAGGTTTTCGATGGTGGCTTGCAGCGGCTTGGAAGGATCAGCGGAATAAAGCCATGATGCTTGTCACATAACTATGGCCATTTTCATGGCACGAGCTGAAGTGTCCGCAACATCCAGGGCCACTTGGAGAGCTGTTTGTGAGATCAGCTGGCCTGCTCTGATTATGGCATGGAACTGCTGTTTCTTTGTTTCTGGAATAAAGTCTATAAAGTCTGCAAGTTTGATATAGTTGCCATCGTCGTAATTGGCTAGAAGGGCAGTAGAGTTAGCTATTCTGAGTTGCAGTGTGGAGGAGGTGTAAACCTTGCATCCCAGAAGATCCATTTTCTTATCCTCATTGTTGTGAGGCATTGGTTTATTGAAAGGTTATTTAGATCTGTGGTTTGCAGCCTCAATGACTAGGGATTTGGGAGGAGGATGTGTGAACAGATTCTCTGAATCCTTTGCTGGGATATAATATTTTTTGTCTGCCCACTTACATGTTGGTGGGAGAATGGCGGGGGTCTGCCAGAAGTCATTTGCAGGATCAAGCAGGGCACCATCCATGGGGAGGGTGATTCTGGAGGAGGATGTTGTGTGCAAGATTTTGGGTAATTTATTCTGGGACTCCGCCACCTCTTGCATTGGTATCTCTAATGAGTCTGCGACCCTTTTGAAAAGGTCTTGGAAGTGTTTGAAATCATCCACCATGGTGGGAGGTGGGGGAATGATTGTTTCATCTGGGGATGATGGTGAATTGTGAGGGGGAGATGTCTCAAGAACCTCACCCTCCTCTATATTTGTGTCCATTTCTTGAGGTGGTGCATTCTCTACGTGTTTTGGTGGAGCTTTACTTGACCTCGAAGTTGATGGTCTGTTGTGATGACTGTAGTATGGTGAAGAGGGCTCCCAACCATGCCAGTAGTGCTGGTAAGAAAGTGGGGAGCTATAGAGTAAGCTGATCGATACCATGGGTAGTGGTGAGGGTCACGGTGGTTATGCTGTCTGTGATAAGTAGACTGTGAGGGAGATGGTTTTGGAGAGAAAACCTCACCACTCTCTTCACCTTTATCCTCAGAAGAGAATGGGATTAGTGATATGCTTCCCTCTTGTGAGAATGGAGAAAGATCTCTTGGTGCCGAAGAAAGGTGACGTTAGAGAGGAAGCATTGAACTTCTCTTGTGGGGTCTGGTGTTTTGTCTTTTCAGAATGCTTCTGTGGAATCGTGGACTCCGGTTCCACTGTTGGTGCTGTTGAAAGATCAGGCAGCGAAGGATGTTGCGATACCGGACAGTCCGTCGGTTCCTTGGGATGTGATGGTGCCACTGCTGGGGCAGGAGAAGTTTTTTTGTGGCACCATAGGGGTGGCTTGCTGCACTACCACTGGCAGAGATGGTGTTGATGCTGAGGTTGTACTCTGCGCCTCCGAGCAAGATGGTGCCAGGGTCGCAGAAACTTTATATGCAGTCATTTTGTGGCTGGATTTTTGCCATTGTTCAGTTAGACACCTTTTTTCCTGTCTTTCAGTCACAGTATTTGAGGAATCTGAAGCCTCTTTCTTACAGGATGGTTTAGGGGAAGAGATTGAGTTTTCCTCTTTTTCCCCAAGAAATAAGGTGGTGTAAGATGTCTTTTAGGCACCTGTTAAGTCGTTTTTTCTTGGCCAGGGTCAGAGGCTGGTCTAAGGGATTTCTCCATTAGCGGGGTTTAAGGCAGAGATCTTTATCATCCCATGCCCCGGAGCTCATATTATGACAATGAGGGCACTTTTGAGAGATATGTTCTTCCCCAAAGCACTTAATGCACACTGGGTGGCCATCTGAAGCCAGCATGGCATCATAGCATGATTCACAGTGTTTGAATCCAGGCGAGCTCAGCATTTCTGTGAACTAGAAAACAAAAACTTTTTTTTAAAACTAGACTACTTTACTAACTACTAAGTTTTAAGAAGAAATGTTCTAATAACTAATTCTAAAGTTAATTTTTGAAGAGAAGAAAAGTACAAGCTAAGGAAACTGCTGTGGCTCTGCCTATCACCGCGAATGGTTAGAGAAGAACTGAGGGAGGTCCTGTCGTGTGTGCTATAAAGGGCGCCAAACAGCCGCCACAAGACTGCCACTCTAAGCTTGCGTGGCCCGACGAACACTGCTGGAAGATTCTCCCATCTGTCCACGCACAGACATACTGACACACCATCTATAAGACACCCACAGGGACACTACTCGAAGAAGAAACGGTGTTTGCATGTGCTTCCCATTCCTCCATGCAACTAGGCAGTGCAGTGAAGAAGTGTGTTAGTGCGCTGACATTTCATGTGAATCCTCCAGAGAGATCTCTAGGAATCTTCCCTGGAGATACTTGCCAAGGTTTTGCTAAAGATTTCTTGGCAGAGCTGCTTTGTTTCTTCTCCTGTTGTAGGAAATTTCCACACACCAACAGGCAATCACTTATGAAGTCATTAAAGTGGCACACAGGTGAGCAGCTTAAGGACCCAGTTTGGAGCTGCTCACATGGAAGAGATGCCCCCTAGCATTCCTGTTTACTCTCAGGGGTGAGATATAGTCTTCTATGCCCCGCCCCTCCCCTCCACCCCCGCCTGTGAAAAATGGTGGCACAATTTGAAATTTTGTCCCTATTGATTTGCATCAATACCCCAAACAATCATCTCAAATCTTTCTCCCAGCAGTATGCCCTCCTCCCAGGCACCATCCACCATGCCCCAGGCAATCAATTATCGAGCTGTGCATTTGGAAGGAGACAATAAGGTGTATTTTACAGTAATGAATCAATTCTGTTAGTACACTGACAATCATGCTTTTGTTCATTATTTATTGTGCTTCAATAGATGTGCCTTTAAGGGGAAACCCCTACCCACCTACCGAGCACTTGCAGCTGGTAAGAAAAAGTAGATGTGCTAAGAACTCTTCCAGTCCTCTGAGGCAGAAAAGAAAAGAAGAAGAAGAAGGGCATGGAGACATAAAGTGTGACCGAAAAATAAAAAAATTGATAGGCAGGAGAGAAGGGAAAACCAGGAGGTTGTGGGCACACAGGACACTGGGGCCATTGAAAAAAATGTTACAAAACGCCATCACATACCCATGGAATGACGGGATATTGAGCTCACAACCATGATGCACTGTGATCCTCTCCACCATCCCGCAACTCCTAGTGGCACAAGATGGCAAGTTGCACAGTGGGACAGCTGCCCACAGTACATTACTCTCAGTGTCAATGCTAGCGCTCCAACTGTGGACACATTTTGACAATTCATTGAGTACTGTGTGCACAGGAACAAGCATTGTAATTATAGTGCTTTTTGATCATCACCGTAACTTGTGTTGACAACACTTTCTAGTGTAGACAAGGCCTAAAACGCTGAAGAGTCAAAGGAGGAAGAAGGATCGGTGAAGATAATACATCTGAAGAGCCCAGGTACTGCTGAGTACCATTTCTTTCTCCTTCATAGAATTGCCTCTGTAGATTAACAAGCAATAAAAAACCAAGTGAGCCTTGGTGAGTGCTTTACTGACTAGAGTCTAAAAGTATGCCTTCCTGGATTGAATACCTGATATAATTACAGTCTTGAGAATAAAAGTGTGAATCATACTCCAAGAGGCACTCTAGCAAATTTAAAAGACAGAAATATTACTGAGACAACTTGACTTTCTAAAGTGACTTCTAAAGCTTTCTGACACTGTTCAGAAAAATCTTGCTTCCTCTTAGGAATCCCCAAATTCTGTGACTCACCAGAATAATATAGTAAGCAGTTTAGTTTTTCCAAAGTAATCCTGTTCATACCCACTTTGATCTGGATGCCCTATGGGGCTGTGATCCATTATAGATTAAACTCTGACGCTGTCTTGGCCAGCCGGACTAGAAATGTCACTGTTATACTTACATTGAGTCACTTTGTCCTTATGAAAATTTCTTAAGGTCATAAACCAAGAAAATGTTCACCCATGAGAGCTGCCTATAGGAGTGCTAGCAGCATGATTTAGGGCAGTGGCTTTCCATGTGTGGTCTGTGGACTCCAGGAGGTCCACAGACTATGTCTAAGATTCCCAAAGGGAGCTACGCCTCCATTTGAAATTTTTTAGGCATCCACAAATGAAGACTTGTTGAAAACTACTGCTTTAGGGAGAAACCACTGCTAAAGCCCTGCTACAACACTAATCAATAGCTGAGAAACAGATGAGCCGCACTGAATTAGATTCTTATGTAGGAAATTAAACTAAGAGCTGAAAGGCAGACTTCTGAAGGAAATAGGTCCCCCATCTCCATGAAACCCAGGGAGAAAAGAAAAAAAGTAGAAAATAAATATGCAGTCAGTATTATTAGTATTGATGTTGCACACCTTTTTACATCTTCTCATCCTTGTATTATGAGCTCATAATTTATTTTTTGAATGGAAGGATGCACAATCTAAACCCTCCACCCCCAAATTGGTATTAAAAATAATTATGGTTTTAAAATGAAGCAGTAATTCTCTTGTAGCAATAACCCATGCCAAGTGGGTATTATTAGGCTATTGGGATATTTCTTAGGTTGTCTCATAAAGCACAAAGACTACTTTCATACTCCCTCTTGTGCCGTGGTGAATGCAGTAGTTATACTTCTATTAATTGCCCTATCCTTCCACAAAGAAGGGTGGACTTGGCTACCTCTGTGGCACCACTTGCTGACCTGCCCTGGAACCAGTGGAGGGCACACCACAGGTCCAATATTCATGTTGGGAGGACAGTGGAAAATGGATAGTCTAGACTCTAGGGAGAACAATGGATGAAATGCACATCATCCCCCACCATTCTGTGGAGAGCTGGCTCTCCTGAGCAGCCAACATGAATAGGTAGCTCAATAGTGTAGTTAAGTGGTCTAAGCACAAAGTTCAGAGCAACAGACATCTGCATGCACAATCTACATAAAACAAATTATAATTTTGTTAAAAGCTTGGCCCTATTGATGCTAAACTTTTATTAGTGTCTAAGTAAGTAGGAGGATGAACTGGACACTTGTAACTAAAAGACCCAAGTAGACAAATCATCCTGCTTTCATCAGTAATTTGTTATGAGCAACAAATGTGCCTAATTCAATGGGGCAGAAGGAATTAGAATTACTGGATAAAAATCAGAAAGGCGGACACAGTGGTATAAATTAGTGACCTCCATGCCTCAAGCTTATTTGTTAACTCGTTCCTTGTTGTCAGCTCTGCACAGATCCCAGCACCATAACCCAGACTTCACTTCTCCTGCAGTGGGAGAAAACAAGCCAATAAAGCTCCAGGATGCCTTCTAAAATATTTCAGTGAGTTTCCCTCAAATTCTCTAGACACTCATTGCACAGAGCAGAGTGGTCATCATGGAGAGGAGCTATTTACAGATAGGAGAGGAAGAGCAGGGGTGTAAAAACTATTTTATAGGCCCACCTCAAAATTCTAGTTTTGGCTGGGTAGTCCTCTAACTTGCCCCCAGGGGCATAAATAGCACAATAAACAGTACCATAGGATGAAAAATGTCTGAGAAACTGATTTTATTTTATTTATATCTGAACTCACCTGTGCTGTAAGGGGATGGGATAAGAAGTCACTGTGACATTAGTATCTGGGTAACATGATTAAGACATTAATAAAGACTGTGAATTCTACTTTCACATAAACATATGAATTGGTTCAACTGGTAATGAGCGAAGTGTGTGAAAATGCAGGAAATACCATTGCTAGAACTGCCATGTTCACAATTAAAATTAAGGAATCTTGAACAAGTTTTTTTTCTTCTTTTCCCTTGGTTTGAAGTTTTCCTCTGGCTACACATAAAATAGGTTCTCTTATTTTGCATTTGTTTGCCACTAAATTGTTAGCACTTGGATGTCTTTAAAGACTTCTAATAATAAGTAGGCAATGGGCTGAATGCTTTAAAAAAAATACTGGAGAAACGTTTACAGGGCTAACTAATGTTGCATATTAAGTTCCAAACTGAGGGAAGTAAAAAGAGAAGCTATTCTGTACTCACCATTCACAGCTTTGGATATCCAAGCTAAAAGCAAGGGTCCAAAGAACAGGAAGATAAGGTCATAGCAGTACCACATGAAGTGGACAGAATCCAAAAAAATCTTTTTGAAGGTATCCACTCTTGTAACAGAACAGAATGTACTCTTAGTTTGAAACAGCCAGATTAAACTATTGCATAAAGCCTCTGCAAAGTGCATTCATAATATGGCTATGTACAGTCCTCGCCACATTTAGATGAAAAATCCCTTTCCTTATGCTGCATGACATCATGAATAAGAATTTTGCATCAAGCTAAGGAAAATCCTTCTTATGAATTCTGCAGTTCTGTGTAGTGTTTGTGATAGGGTCAGTCTGGATGGCTTCCAGAAAGTACTCAAAGGCCAATATATCAGCCCCAGGCTCAGCAAGTCACTTATCCCCTTATCCCCTGCTTAGCTAAGCAGGGGATTACTATAGGTTAATTGGCACACCTGGAGCTAATCAAAACCCCACTCAAGACTTGTTTAAAAGCCTCCCCTCTAGCAAAAGGGTAGTAGCTGGCATGTGAGAGTGAGGAGAGCTACAGGAGTATGTGAGAGGAGGCAAGGTGTGATTGGTAGGCAAACAGATCTGGAGAAGGAGTAGAACGCTGGTCAGGAAGAGCCCCACAGGTACAAAAAGAGTGGGAGAAGGAAAAACCGCTGCCCAAGGTGGAGGCAAAGGACCTTTCCCAGGCCTGGAAGCCTGGAGGAAACAGACCTACTGATAGAGAGACGCACAGGAGCCACCAAGGTGGAGGAGGAACTTTATCATGTGATGAAGATTGTCTAGTTAGTAGGATGCTGTTTGTAACCTCAGCAAAATAGTGTTTTCAAGACGAGGGAAATTATTCTTGTGCTCTTTCTTCTCATTCATCCTTGACATGTGATAATAAAACCAAAATCCTGAACAAATGTGGTCATTGACCAACCCATGGAATTTTTTTTTTTTTTTTTTTTTTTTTTTTTTTTTTTTTTTTTTTTTTTTACAAGAATAAAAGTGATAACTGTGCCCAGACCTAGGTCAAATACCAATCAGGTATTTAACTTCTGCATACCTAAATTCCTCCCTGCATTTTCAATCGGATACAGTATTCTTCATTTACTGTTCTAAACTGTTTCTCTGAAGGAGCAGGATAGTCTAGACAAACTGCTGTGGCTCAGCAAACTGAGGTATCCATTCATAGCATACTAGCTTACTGTGCACCAGCTGTCTCTGTGGATCCTCCTGCTGTGCTATAAAATTTCCCTAGTGTGCATTGGCTACTCATGTTTCAGAACCTTTAGTGAATGGACCTGGGTCCACACAGATTTACGTGTTAGCTTGTCATGCACTAGCTATTGATCTAGACAGTCCCTACTACCACATTTCACTCTAACAGTGGCCACACTTGAATGATAGCAAAAGAGGCATCCATGTTTATAGTCAAAGAACTTCGTTACACTTTTTAGATGCTAGAGGATTAAAGCTGCTATTTAATCACTCTGACTGTACAAGTGTTTCTATGTCCTCTTCAGTCAGCATGTCTCTGACAAACAGTTTCATATTTTTAAACAATGTGGCTTATACTCATTGGACCATTAAGTCTTTCTTCTCCTTCCTATCATCATTTGTAGGATGAAAACAAAAATGTGGTGCTTTCACATGAATGGCACTTGCTTACTTCGAATTAAGTTAATTCGAACTAACTAAAATTAGTTCGAACTAACTAATTCAAAATAATTTTAGCAAGTGTAGACATAGCCATTAATATGCAACAACTGAGCACTAGCAGAACAATGGCTATGCTAAAAAGGCGCATCTGAACTGGAAAAATCCTACTTATTCCAGGTGGTCTGCAAGGAGAGGAGATTAGAAGAAGGAAAAGTCCTCAAAGAGGAATGAAGAAACCAGGTGCTAAAAGTGGGTTTAAAAACTGAAGAATGGAGAAATCAAGGAGCATACTTCCCAAGCAAGGACATTTTGACTATCACGCCAATCAAACCATAAGAGAGCTAGCTGTAGGGGTCACAGAAGAGATGTCATGATCTAGAAGACATGTCTGAAGTGGAGAAGCAAGGAACTGGAAAAGGGACCTGGAACCCTGAAAGGACTCTGACCATGTGGTGTCCCTGGTTACCTTAGGTCATTGGGGTTGCCATAGTGATAGTGGGTGGGCTATTTTAGTGTTAGGAAAACCTGTTTTTCTGGTCTGTCTGCTGCTCAAGAATAAAGATTCAGCATGGATCTGACAGTTTGTTGCCACCTTATTATCAGATTAGAATCCATCTACCCATGAACAGATTTTATTATAGCGGGGGGGGGCTATGCCTCCCCCAAATCTTTCCCATAGCCCCCCAAAATCTTTTCCTGCCTCCTGGGAAAGCATTAGGCATGGCCTGCAAAAGCATCTTTCCTAGCTCTCTCTGTGCCTCGCAATAGCAAGACTGCAAGCCTCACACAATACTTTATAACTTGAAAAAGCCAAACATTCAGTCGGTGGATGCAACAAGGCAAGCTCCTTAGAATCTGTGCTTAATTACTGATATTTTTAAAAGGTAGGAGCAAGCTCTCTGTGACACCAATAGACAGAACAATAGCAGCCCATAGGTCTAAATTAGGTGATATGTATCCTCATAGACAGCCCAGTCCAGCTTTGGAAGTTTCAGGTTACCAGTTAGATCTAGAAAGGCTGTTACAAATACTTTTAATGAGTTTTTTTACCAAATCCAGAATTGCACTTTTCTAGGATCTGGTTTTTCCCTTCTGAGGAGTTCCTATTCCCTTGATATAATCCTCCTCCCCTCATCAAGTAGACAGCTATGTCACTGTGTATATGCACCTAAACGTTTACATAGGATAGGAAGCAATCCAGACAATTACTTTGAATTGGTGTAAACTGGCTGGTGTAAGTTTATCGATACCTGTGGTATAATATAGAAAAGGCTATATATGCTTTAAAGGTTGCGGGGAATGAATCTGGTTTACAGCATTTATTTTTATCCAGAAATAATTGTGATTTAGTCTCAATAGAAACTGAATAGTAGTCTATCTGTGATTGTGTGGGTATACATTGTCCCCATGTATTTCACATAGTTCACATGGGGACAGACAGAGTTGCCTTCCTTTTTATAGGCGGTGAGAAGTGCATAACAAAGACGATGTAAATTAAGCTCCCCTCATCCATTCCCTGGAAAGGAGGGGCTGAGTCAACAAATGGGTCTGGGGCTGGTGAAGAAAGGAGTACATACATTTAAAACTGTGCTGGACAGTAAGTGCTGAGTAGGGGGTGCAGGAGGTGCTTAGGGTGAAGGGGCATAGCTGGGGGCATGGTAGGGGTGGTGCCAGAGGTGGGGCCTGGGTCCCATGGAGCTGCCTTCCCCAAGGGAAGCTCTAAAATCTGCCCATGCATCTACCCACATATCTCAAAGAATCTCTGGAGTGGTGAGGAAATTGTGGCAGGGAATGACATACAGGTGCAGGGAGCTGTATATCTTTTATGCTGTTTAATGTAAAGAATGATTGGCTTACAAATTCCTCGACAAAGGTTTAAGGTATCACATGAAGCAATGGACTATGAACCCAATTACTCATCAGGTGGTGTCTGCGGAGGCTGAGGTTAAGCTATTCAAGAGTCTTGGGTTCCAGAGCAGCTAGACTGCAGGGTCCCATTTACAAGGTGGGATACCAGACAGGGAATCTATGTCCAATGAATAGGCCTTGCAGCTGAAGACAGAGACAATTAGCTCCTGGAGTCTACTCAGGCTCTCTGCTGTTTATAAGCACATGGATATACTGTTGGGATCCAAACATAGCAGCCTGGTGATTGATCATAGTTGTGTTAATGGCACTGAGGCCAGATGAAATGGGCAGTTTCCCATGACCTTTCCTACATTTTGACAAAAAGGCTACTTTAGGCAGGGCCAGATTAACTGGCCTGGGGGCCCCTGGCTGCCACCCACCGTGGGACCCCCAGAATCCCACTCCACTGCAAGGTGGCCTGGGGCCGGGCTGTCTCTGGGGCTAGAGGATACTCCCACCGTGACCCTGCCTCAACCAGTCTGCCCCTACGGGCAAGGCTGGCTGCCATGAGGTGCAGCCTCCAGTGCAGCCCCCTAGGGCCATGGGCCCTGGAAGTCCGTGCCAGAGCAGAGGCCACACTGTGCACCAGCTGGCCCTGCCTCCCCGGCAGAGTGAATAGGTGCTACACTGCCCTGCTCCCCGCCCAGGGGCAGACCAACTGGCCTATGGGCAGGGCGGGAGCGCAAAGCCCGGCTTCTGGCTCCAGAGCCCCACCCTTCCCAGTGCCAGCCGGGCAGAAGTGCTCTCAGCACTCCTCCAAGCCCCACCTGTGCTGAGCAGGGTGGGGCAGGGGCCAGATCAAGCATGGGTTTTAGGGGCTGGAGCCACATCAATATTCATTCAACAAACTTCCAGGGCTCTATCATCCCATTAGTACAACGTCTATTGACTTCGAAGGGAGTTGCTTGGGTGTAACTGATGGCATAATAAGACCCTTAAAGACCTGTCCCAGAATCTATTTGGCTCACTATAAAACCCAGAAAAAAACACTGCAATATATTTTTTCCCATAAGGGTCTCAATTTATAGAAGATCCAATCTGAAATGCCTTGCACAGGCCTCATGCACCTTAGAAGTAGTGTGTGTGAACATAACAGATTTCAAAGCAATAGGCACCCTGAGCAAGGATTCTATACTGCCCTTGTGCACCATGAAGACATCCATGGCACTGTGTGGAGTCGACAAAGTTGTTTTCAGAGGCATGGTCGGTGGGTCAATGACTAGTATGAGGACAAATGGCATAAAACTTGCACAGCAGAGAAGCAATGGCTGCATCTGCTACCTTCAATCCGCTCTGCCCTCCCTGCTAGGACTTTCCTTTTGGAGAAAAAATGTTTTTATGAAATAATTCACAATCTTATTCCTGGTGGCTTTACCGTCCTTACAACTATGCCGTTTCATACAGTATTTGACACTGCCGTACAGTGTACTCTACAGTGGGTGAAAATGAGATCTTCCAAAGAAGTAATCCTTCTTTCAAAATATCTACCTTAAAATCTCACCAAGTGTTTCAAAATAATTGAACTGTGTCATTCTGGGACTCAATTCAGATCAGTGAGAGGTTGTGCCACTGTAACCCATATGCCTGAAAAGGCTATCTCTGAGAGACCTGCTGAGGGTGGGTTACTGTTGTTGGGCAGATTAGCAACCCACAACTGGAAACTTCCAGAAGCAGGGAGTGGTAGCAATTTGAGCATGCTCCACAGTGTATCCTGCTGGTGTGATGGGATGTTGTCAGTCAGATGACTGGAGAGCAGCAGCCTGAGCAGACAGCAGGCAGGAGCTGCCTTGAGGGGAGACCATGTGCTCAGTGTTCTGGAGAGGAGCTGAGCCAGGAGTGAACAAGATGTTTTCTCCATGTAAAGGAGTCATTTGCGACAGACCTTGCAGACATGCATCTGGGACTGAGGGCTGGTTGCAGAGGAGAAGAGAAAGCCTGAATGGAATGCTACAGAGGATCCCAGCAAAGAAAGAAGAGGACAGCTATTTCTTGCCACTCAAGCTTCCACACTGGAACAGAGACTGTAGCTGAGAGTTGGGTGAACTCCACACAGACTTTGGGACTCTTGGGTATCTTTCATGCAAGGGATTGTTCTTGGTTAATTGTAGTTTGTTTTCTTAGGATAAGGTTCATTTAGTTAGTAGTTAATAAAGTTCATTGTTATGTTTGTTTTAGTAGTATTTTAATGTGTGAGTGTAGCTCTGAGCAAGCTTCGCCGTGAGTCCTGTACAGACTGGATCCTGGGTCTCCAGCTGCTTTCCCCATAGGGGTTGGGATTGATTTCTGTGGGGCACTGGAGAAGGGCAACTAAATGAATTTAGCCCACCCGAAGGTTACACCACTGCCTACCCTATAACTCTGAGTGACTTAAATGCAAACTGTGCTGACCTTTCTGGTCAGTGCATCTTTGACCATTTTCTCTTCTCTTTTCTCACCAGCACTACTTTTCTGGCTTATATTTTTTCCTGGTTCTTTTCTTGGCAGAAAAGCTGCTTCTCCCTGGCCTACTGGGTCCAGACTTACTTAATTTATTGTTGTTGCTAACTTTTGTAGAACAGCCAGTTACATGGGATGGGTGATATATAACAACTACAATAAATAAACAAAGGCCCTATTTTTAAGGTTCTTGCTGTCCAGGGGGAAGTCTGTGGTCATGGAGAATGAAGACTGTTACACAAAAATGGACAGCAAGAACCTTAAAAACAGGGCCTTTGTTTATTTATTGTAGTTCTACAAAAGTTAGCAACAACAATAAATTAAGTAAGTCTGGACCCAGTAGGCCAGAGAGAAGCATTTCTAGGTACTCATATGCCATCATCACTACTATATGTGAGCATTTTAAACTCAGTCCAGGAGAAAATGCAGGTAGACATATTCAGGAAGTGTATCATAGAAAAACAAAGGCTCTGTACCTGTGTGGAAATCAATGCAGTGCAATGAAGGCATCTTGAGCAAGGACAAATTTCTAATTGTACCCCCTTTCGACGAACACTGGTTGAGCAATAATCGCTTGCTATCCTGAGCTTAGATTATCAAGAATTTTATGTTAACGTGCAGGTCCTTGTAAGAGGACACAAAATCAGTGCCTAATTATAGTTCCTTCTTTTGTTGTTCCTCCCTCACAACCCCTGTTGAATCTAAAGGTGCCTTTGAATGTACATAGCAAATACAGTAGTACAGCTGATGTTTTCTAACTCAGCTTAGGAAAGGTTAAATCCAGCTTCATTTTGCCCTCACGCTGATGTCATACTTTAACAATACTCCATTAGACTCTTTCACACAGCATACCTTCAAGTCTTGCTGATTTTTCTTACATCGTAGCTCTAAAGTTCAGCCTTTTCCTTGTCATAAGAACATAAGAATGGCCATACTGAGTCAGACTGATGGTCCATCTAGCACAGTATTCTGTTTTCTGACAGAGGCTACTGACAGATGCTTCAGAAGGAATTAACAGAAATGGGAAATTCTCAATTGATCCTGTCATCCAGTCCCAGGTTCTGACAATTAGAGATTTAGGGTCACCTACAACATGGGATTGCAGCCCTGAGCATTTTTGCTAAGAGCTATTAATGGACCTATTCTCCATGAATTTACCTAATTCTTTTTTTTAAACCCATTTACTTTTGGCTTTCACATCATCTCCTAGAAATGAGTTCCACAGGTTGACTGTGTATCGTGTAAAGAAATGCTTCCTTTTGTTTGTTTTAAACCTGCTGCCTATTAATTTAATTGAGTGACCCTTAGTTTATGTGTTATGTGAAATGGTAAATAACACTTCCTAATTCACTTTCTTTATATGTGTCATAATTTTATTATAAGCCTCTATCACATTCTTTCTTAATCACCTCTTTTCCAAACTGAATAGATCCAATCTTTTTAATCTCACCTCCTACCCCTAATAATTTTTGTGGTCCTTGTCTCTACCTCTTTCATTCCTAATATTCTTTTTTGAGATGGGGTGACCAGAACTGCAGAAACATGGCATATATAGTTGGCATACCATGGATATATAGTTCCATTATGATATTTACTTTCTTATTATCTAACCCTTTCCTAAAGCTTCCTAATATTTTGTTAGCTTTTTTTGACTGCTGCTGCACATCAAGTGGATGTTTTCTGAGAACTATCCATACTGACTCCAAGATCTCCTTCTTGAGTGGTAACAGTTACTTCAGATTATTTTGTATGAACAGTTGGGATTATGTTTTCCAATGTGCATTTATCGACATTTATTTTATTTGCCATTTTGTTGCCCCGTCTCCCAGTTTTGTTAGATCCCTTTGTAACTCTTCACAGTCTGCTATGGGCTTAACTACCTTGAGTACATTCATATTGTCACCTTACTGTTTACCCCCTTTTCCAGATCATCTATGCATTTGTAGAACAGCACTGATTCCAGTATAGATTTTTTAGGGACACTGTTTACCTCTCTTCATTTGGAAGACTGATAATTTATTCCTACCCTTTGTTTCCTATCATTAACCATTTACTAATCCATGAGAGGATTCCATGATCACTTACTTTGCTTATGAGCCTTTGATAAGGGATCTTGTCAAAGGCTTTCTCCAAATACAAGTACAGTATTCCAACTGGATCATTATTGACCCTCTCAAAGAATTCTAATAGATTAGTGAGGCATCATTTCCCTATACAAAAGCCATATTGATGCTTTCCTAACAAATGGAGTTCCTCTGTGTCTCTGATAATTCTGTTCCTTAGTTTGCCTGGAACTGAAATTAGGTTTACGGGCCTATAGCTGCCAGAATCCGCTCTGGAGTTTTTTTGAAAAATTGATGCCATATTAACTATCCTCCATTCAGTACAACTATTCTCCATTCTAGCACAGAAGCTGATTTAAGTAATAGGTTATGTACCACAGTTAGTAGTTCTGCAATTTCATATTTGTGTTCCTATAGAACATTTGGTGAATGCCATCTGGTCCTGCTGATTTATTACAGTTTAATTTATCAATTTGTTCCAAACCCTCTTCCATTTACACGTCAATATGGGACAGTTCCTTATATTTGTTACCTAAAAAGAATGGCTCAGGTGTGGGCACCTCCCTCATATCCTTTGCACTGAAGACCAATTCAAAGAATTTATTTAGCTTCTCTGCAATTGCCCAGTGCCTTCACTGAGTGTTTGGCCAGCTTCCTGCTTCTGGTGTATTTAAAAACATGCTGCAGTTAGTTTTTTTTATCATTTGCTAGTTGTTCCTCAAATTCCTTTTTGGCCTGTCCAATATGCTCTTATACTTGACTTATGTTCCTTTCTATAGTTCTCAGTAGAATTTGGCTTCTAGTTTTTAAAGGATACCTTTTTGCTTCTAACCACCTATTTTACACTGCTATCTTGCCATGGCTGCCCACCTTTATTTATTTATTTTTGGGTCCTCTTACTCCTTTTTAAAATTTGGGGTATACATTTAATTTGATCTTCGATTATGGTGTTTTTTAAAAGGTTCCATGCAGCTTGCACCCATTTCATTCTTGTGACTGTTCCTTTTAACTTCTATTTAACTAGCTCCTTATTTTTGTATAGTTCCCCTTTTTGAAGTTAAATTCTACAGAAGTGCACCTCTTTCATATTTTCATTCTTGCAAGGGTGTTTAATTTAATTATACTGTAGTTACTGTTACTGAATGGTTCAGCTATAATCACCTCCTGGACCAGATCCTGTGCTCCACTTAGATCTAAATCAAGAATTGCTTCTGGACTAGCTGCTCCAAGAAGCAGTCATTAATGGTGTCTAAAAAGTTTATGTCTAGAACAAAACCTGAGGTGCAAGGTACCCAGTCAATATGAGATAGCTGAAGTCCCCCATTGTTACTGTGTTTTCTATTTTCATAGCCTCTCTAATCTCTCTGAGAATTTCACAGTCACCATCACCATCCTCAGCAGGTGGTCAGTAGTGTATTCCTACTGCTATAGTTATTATCCACGCATGGAATTTCTATCCATAGAGGTTACCTGAGATAGTCTGATTCATGTAAGATTTTTACTATATTTGACTCCATGCTTTCTTTCACATATAGTGCCAGCAGAACTTTGTCATTTCTATATATTTTGTACCCTAGTACATTCCATCAAGTATCTGTGATGCCTATTATATCAATATCCTTATTCAAGTTCACCCATCTCAGGGTATGTTTGCACTTATTCCATTGCATCAGGTTCCATGGATCGATGCAGCAGGATCAACTCAGCAGCCAGTAGAGACTTGCTCAATTGATCCTAGAAGTGCTCTCCATTCAAGGCTGTAACTTCCCCTCAGAAAAGAGTAACACTGCCTCGACTGGAGGGCATTTCCCATCACTGCAACGTAGTAAAGATGCAGTGGTAAGGGAGCATAAGTAAGTCAATGAGATACGCATTTTACAGTGCAAAGCTTACACTCCCATTGACCCAGCATGGCAGTGTAGACAAGGCCTTGGTGTATAAGCTTCTAGCATTTGTATACAAGCACTAATAAAATTTGTCACTTTTTAGTTATCTGCCTTCATATGATGTAATTGAATAGGACTCTTTCATTTGAGTCTCTCTCTTCAGTTCCTACCTGTACTTCATCAACTTCAATCCTCTCCTCTTTACTAGCTTATAGACAATCCCTGTTTAAATCCTCCCCTACAGGATGCATCTGTCTGAACCAGATGTTCCTCTTCTTTCTTCCAACTCAATGTCTAAAAAAATCTTCTAGGATCTTTCTAATTTTACATGCCAGCAACTTGATTCTATTTTGTTTTAGGTAGAGTCCATTCTTCCTGTATTGGCCTCTCCTTTCCAAACAGATTCTTTAATTCCTAATAAACCTAAAACTCTCCTCCCTACACCATTGTCTCACCTATGCATTGAAATACTGCAGTTATGTCCATCTAATTTGCAACATGTGTGGAACTGAAAGCATTTCAGAGAATGCTACCATGGAGATCCTGGACTTTAATCTCTTAACCAGCAACCTAAATATGGCCTTCAGAACCTCTCTCAAACCTTTACCTGTGTCATTGGTATCTACACATACCATGACATGAGCTCCTCTCCAGCACTATACACAAGTCTGTCTAGATGTCTCAAGAGATACCTTTGCACCTGGCAGGCAGATTACCACACAATTCTTCCAGTCATCACAAATAAAGCTATTTTTATTTTTAATAATCAAATCTCCCATTAATATTACTTGTCCCTTCCTAATAACTGGGATCTGCTCACCCAGATGGCTATCTTCAGTGCAAAAGGGTACCATGATTTCATCTGGATAGAGAGTCCCAGCTGCAGGATCATCTTGGGTTCTCATTCTGACCAGATCAGCATCTTGAGTCCCTGAATTAGCACCTCTTCACCTCCTAATCAAATACATACAAGATTCTTATCTATATCGTTAAGGTCCTTCATAAACTGATCCAGTAATCTTTGGTGATGTTGACCTCATCTTTGCTGTGTCAGCAGCCCCGAATTTTTAATCACCCATCTATTAGTTTCTCCCGTAAACACCTCCCTGCTTTCTCCCATGCTGAGTAGTCCTGAAATAAATATACAATGATCTCATATAGTAAATGTGATACAATTAACACAGTAAGATCTCCCAAAGATATTGAAGAAAGTTGCCACATGATATTCAGCAATTCATACATTGCTCAGGCAATTAGCTAGCAAACAAGATAATTTGCACATTCAGATATAGAGTTTTGTACATGCAAACAATTTCAGGAACAAATGCAGAAGTCATGCTGAGTTCCCCTTTGGGTATCCAGCTCACAGTTCCGTGTAGGTTCCAGAGGGGTAGCCGTGTTAGTCTGTGTACAGCAAAACCAACGAGAGTCCTGTGGCACCTTAAAGACTAACAAATTCTTCAGGCATAAGCTTCCGTGGGCTCCAACCCACTTCGTCAGATGCATCTGACGAAGTGGGTTATAGCCCATGAAAGCTTATGCCCAAAGAAATGTGTTAGTCTTTAAGGGGCCACGGGACTCTCGTTTTAGTTCTGTGAAGGGTTACCAAACCACCATACAAACAGAACTGATGTTTTGTAAACTGCTCATCACTTTAGGTCCACATTGAACTACGTGGATATTGAATTACCTCTGCCCATGGAGAGAGTATTCTCCTCTGGTCAAAGTGTCAAGGTTACTGGCAGGGCCTTGGGGGAGCTCCTTATGAAGTTGCCTATATCATACAGCATTGTATCTAACTGGAGAGTAAACAGCAGATCCCTTCTTCCTTTGTATACATAAGCACTGAATGAAAAATAAGAAGAGGCCAGAGCATAGTATGCCAATGATACATACACCATTTGTTACTGAAATGCAGATGTTCTGTGTAACAGGGCCCCTCCTCACCACTGCGGTGCCTCTTCAAGGCCATCTTGGGGAATTGCTCAGATGGTCACTGCGCCCTCTCCAGTGGTGTTCACCCATCCTTCCTGCTGCTCCCGGACTTGTGCTTCCCTGCAAGCCAGCGTTCATGTCACAGCACAGCCCTGCCACTGTGGCTCAGTCCCCGCTCCTCCCGCTTCAAGGGGGATTGGCTTCAGTAATCTTTGGCCACTTGTTCCAGTGGCCACAGCAGTCCAAACGCAGGCCCTTACTTCAGGGCCTAGCTGTTCCCTATGCAGAATCAGCCCTGCCATCTTTATCTGGCCCTTCCTCCAGTGCCCAGCAGCTCTTCCTACCTTGGAGCCAGCCTTGCAGTCCACCTCCCAGCCATGGCTTCTGGGCTCTCAGCTGCTCCTTCCCTGGACCATGTCCCTGCTGTATCTCAGGGATTTGGCCTGCCTCACCCTGCAGAGCAGCCAGCCTTCCCTCTGGGACCTCCCCTGATGCTGGGAGCCCTTCTTATATGGGCCTGCCTGGCTCCAATTGGCTGCTTCAGCCTTTGGCCCTTCCAATTGGCTTCTACAGCCACAGCCTCCCAGGCTCCATTAATCCCTTCTTTGCTGGGGTGGGCTACCTGCCCCACCATGCTCTGAATAAAAGGATCTTTTAAGGAACTCCATTGTCACTCTCCTTCAAAATTAGGCATTTCTAAATCCATTAGCGCACTGAGAATACTTTTTAGGTAAAAATTCATACAGTGGGAAAGTGACTGAAGAATATAGTACTTTACTCTGTTTGCTTTTTATTCTTATTTTCCCATTATACTGTAATATGATTAATAATAAATAATAATAATAATAAAGAAAAGTAACTCACCCCAGAGAATGAGTCCTTCATGGCTGTGTGTCAAAAAGGAACTCTCCTCTTCTGGGGTTTTGAATCAGCTCGTTGGTGCCATCTTTTCAGGCATATCACCACCCTCCTCTTCATTCACCAACTTCCTGCCATGGGGAAATTACACAACTGACAAACTCATGCTCATTACGGAAAGTTTGTAGCTTGGGGATAGAATTTCAAATGATAACACTGATCTAAAGATAAAGCTATCTGAATTCATTCCAACAGTGTTTCTTTTCATAGCTGCAAATATTTAAAACAGTTTGAGAAATACAGAAATGCTTCTCTAATCTAAAAATTTCATATACCCATTCACATTTTTGAAAAGGACACAAAAACCCCTAATTTACCAGAGTTATTGGGCTAACCAATTTGCCCCCCTTTCATGTTTTAGATGAACCTAAATCCAAGTTTCAGATGTGCTTCCTCTCGCCCCACTTGTGCTGGAGAGAAATTATGGCTATGGCAGAATATACCCCTATATTCAAACTATCACACTACTGTAATAATCTTGTACAAAGTATGCCTTACAAGGTATCATCCGAAAACTCATAATTTGAAGGTCAATAATGTCCTGATAAAATACTTATGGCAAAA
The DNA here is from genome assembly GCA_007922175.1 of Pelusios castaneus. NCBI lineage: Eukaryota > Metazoa > Chordata > Testudines > Pelomedusidae > Pelusios > Pelusios castaneus. The sequence continues at coordinate 3,853,105 of ML685863.1, read as the reverse complement.
TGGTATGTGAAGTTGTAAGAATCTCCTGTATGATGTTATTAACACATGTTCAAACCTTCACAGCCCTGCCCAAACAGGCGTTGGCGAACAGGTCTGTCCTTAACAAAGGACAATTGGCATTTAAGCAGTAAAAAGATCATCAAGCAGGAAGGGAAGACAAAGGACTTTCAAAGAGCTGAAAAAGGCTGGAGGAAATATCTTTCCAGATAGACTCTTTGTCTCCTGCATCTCAGCTGTAAATGTTTTTCATGAGGGGACTGAACAGTAAAAAGTAGAAAATAACACCCATCAGGACCTCACTTTCTGCCAATTACATCCAGTGCACCAGAAGAAACAAAGGAAGCAGGTATTGCATCTGGGGGAGTAGGTTTGACCTGAAAGTTTGGTAAGTAATCTGTTGGAACATGTGGTGAGAAACTTCACTTAAATCTAACACAAGTTGTTAAATTAGGCATTAGTTAATGTTTTACGTCTATTTTTCTTGTAACCATTTCTGACTTTTATGCCTTCCACTTATAGTCACTTTAAATTTCTCTCTTTGTAGTTAACAAACTTGTTTTACCTAATCTAGTGTGTTTTAATTGAAGTGTCTGAATAACTATTTGAGATAATAAACTGGCATATTATTCCTTTCCAAGGAAATATAAATATAAAATATAAATAAAAATATAAAATATTTGCACTGTCCAGGAGAGAGCTGACTCTGTGCAGTACAGGACATGTTTCTGGGGGGAAATCTGAGACTGCGGTATATGTGGGTTACCCTGTAGCATAACCAAGGCTCATGGGAGCCAGAGTGTAACACCATTGTGACTGATAGGCAGCAGTAACACAGAGACACTCAGGCTGTGATTGCATGCTGGGAGGCTGTTTGTAATAACTTCCCATTTGCCTTAGGATTTATATAAACTATCTTTATCAGTGGTGTGGCCATACTCAGACAGCCATACAGGTCCCTTCTAGGGGTTCTCAAGGTGTTCTTCATCCCTAGCTGCTATGACAAGTACTTGTCCAAGTAACACTTGAGGTAAAGGAACAGCCAGTAACACCTGCTCCCTGGCTCACTGCCAAATAACATGAAGCTATTACTCCACACATTAATCTCTTACATTGAAATAAGTCCTGATATACGTTAATCATGAGGGTGTCCTTCACCTACCGAGAAACTTGAAAATATGCTTTGAAGCTTTTACACTTGAGAGGTATCAGCAAATTTTACCTCAGAGGTGAAAAACCAGAGGCATAAAGCCAAAGCTCCCCTACCTGAACATATTATTTCCTACAATGCTTGTTTTGCTAACCTAATAATATGTTTTACCTCCCTAAACTCTAGTAGTAGTGTTCTGCCTTCTTTGTTTACATACCTGCAGAATAGCAGTGTGTGGATGGATGGACTTTGCATGCTGTGTATAGTTCCTGGGACCACATCTATGTAGATTCTCCATATTATCTTTGTTGTGTAAAGAACAAAATACATGTATGGAATGTTCACATTCAATACTTTCACCTGGCTTCACCTATAAAGTAAACAAGATTAAAAAGAAAATGTCAAGTAATAGTGTAGGTAACTGAGACATTGAACAAATCATCACATGTGAGGATGGAACAGACTCTAAAATACCAACAAAAAAAAATAGTATGAGGATGCTGCATTTCCATTCAAGCTGTATTTGCAATTAAAAAGTTGATTTAAATATATTCTGAACTCTGAAAGCAGCCTAATATCTTTTTTTTTCCAGGAATGATCTATAAAGGAACATGTGTAATTAACTCATTACATTTTTACGAAGAAAAAATTGCTTAATAATAGGTAGAGTACATAATGTCCTGTTAAATTAAAAAAGACATCACAGTGCCAAAAACTGCAACTTCAGTTTTTATTTAAAAATTATTTTATCATATGTTACAACTGTCAAACGGCAGAAAATACTCATATGCAAGGCAATGAAAGTGAAAGAAACTTATGAAATTATCAGTTAAAGTTGATCAATTTTCTACATGTTGAATAATGTAATACATAAAGTTTACAGAGACTATCATCAGCTGGGATGACCTGTCGTAACTATATTGAAGTCAACAGCTGGTCCTATGCATGTACTCTATATCTGAATGCTCATACACATCTGTATTTATGTACAGGGAACGCGCACGCGCGCGCGCGTGTGTGTCAAGAGAATAAAATAAGCACAAAATGCTTTGAAAACATTTTTATTTACACAGCTGTTCTGCTGAATTTGGACAGAAGTGTGCTTTAAAAACAGAAGATTATAATAGAATTTCTCTTGCTTTGCAAGACTGCTGTGCATCCTGAGCTCTGGGTTCTCAGTGGGAAGTAATGCATGGAGTTTTTCAAAGTCTCCCTTATTGTACTGTGTTAAAGGTGCCTGTATGAAACAAATAGCTCTGAGATATTGGAACTGTGGGAGAGATTATAATAATGTTCTGATGCCTACTGCGGGAAGTGAATATGTTCCCTTCTCCAGAGCTCTTATCTGGAGCACTCAGCTAGAAACTGAATAGAAGAGAGAATTGTTGGAAGACCATTGTAGCAGACCTCCTCTGCGAAAAAGTTTAGTAATTAAAAAGAAAATAATCAAGAGAAAGCTGAAAAGGTCTTCAAACTGCAAGGCTTTATTATTGTATGCTTTGTAGCCACACTAAAAGGGAAAGTTTGGAGGTTGGAACCTCCTCCATACTTCTGAAAAATGCAATGGTTAGTTACATCAAGTGTCAGTTCAGAGGGAAATGGTTTAGTAAATTACACCAGTGCAAAGAGGGGGGAAAAGCCTCTTACCAGCTTCTACAAGAAAATATTTTATATTCCTTTGAGGAACAAGTCCAGTTACATGGCCTCCATCACTACAAATTTAACTCTTTATGCTTCCAGATGATTTCTGTGATGGAGTTTAATCATCAAAACTAGACTGCCACTCTCTGGTCAATCTGCAAAGGGGCTTGGTCATACCTCTTTTCTGCTGTCTGTTTTCTATTGTTTTCTTTTCTTTACTTGCACCTCTTTTCTGTTGTCTGAGGCTAAATACAATTTTCCAACCTCTTTTTTTTTTTTTTTTTAATTTAGGTGCATGATGGACTACAGGAAAAACCTAGCTATTTTCCAATCTCTTATCAGATGGTATATAATGTCCAGTTAATATCAAAGGCCCTGATCCAGCTGTCATTGAAATCAATGGAAGTTATATACACTATACAGTGGGGGGTCTTTACTGATGCCTCTGGACACAGACTCTAGAATCTATAGTTTCCTCTGATTCTACAGGTCCCATATTACGCATGAGTTGCAACCACTGGAATGAATTGCCTAGGTAGGTTGTGGAATCTCCATCAGTGGAGGTTCTTAAGAGCAGATTAGACAAGCACCTGTAAGGGGTGGCTTAAGAAGGTACTTGGTCCTGCCATGAGTGCAAGGGACTTGACTCGATGACCTCTTGTGGTTTCTTCCAGTTTCTATGACCTGTACTGTTTAGTGCAATGGTTCTCAATGCACGGCCTGTTTTTGGCTTAATCAGCACACAGCTGTGGCCCACATGACATCCTCAGAGCCATACAGGTAGTACTGTCCGATAGTTAATGTGACATATTTCTATTAATACTCATCAACTAAAACAAAAGGTAATGGTTCACAGTTGTTCCCTGGTTTATTCTGTAGTGCACACCGTATATGAGAGTACAAATGTCACTCAATATACACATAGAATAGCCATTAATATTAATCAGGATCATGAGTCCAATTTCTTCATTGCTTTATACCAGTGGCACCCAACTATTGCCCAGGGACCAAAAGTGGCCCGCAGGGCCTTTCAAAGAGGCCCATGGCTCCCCTCCTGCTGGCTGCAAAAGGGAGTCGTTGCCAAAGGACCCAGGCAGAGCAAGTTTTCTCAGGGCTAAAAGTCAGGTGCAAGCTCCTCACTGCAGCCAGGGGATAGGAAATCAGCACTCCCTTCCTTCTGTCTGTAGCAGGAAGCATGGCAAACCACTCCACCTAGGTCCATAAGTGCTGGGGTTCCTGCTGGAGCCAGAGGAAGGGGAGCACTTATCTTCCATCCCTCTAGCTGCAGAAGGGAGCTACTACCTAGCAACCCAGGTAGAGCACACAAGGCTACAGGATGCATCCTCACTGACTTCCTTCTGTCTGGCTACAGTGGTGGTGGGTACCTGCTAGCAAAGACTGGTGGCCCTTCAGGGTTGCAAAAATGATATCTATGTCCCTTAAGCCAAAAAGGTTGGGAACCACTGCTCTATACTATGCATAGTATTATACGCCAGTAGGTGTAAAACTCTACCTGATGAGAGGTATATGATTTTACACTTTGCACTAGCATAAATGACTACCTAGGCCTCAGGGCAGGGAAAGAATCTGGCCCCATATGTATGAATCAGCAGAAGAATGGGGAAATGGAAAAGAATAGACTAACATTTTATCAGAAACTAAGTCATATTCCACCTTCATTCTGCATACAGATATCATAATGATTGAAGATAGGGTGAATAACTATACAGATAATATTCTATCTTCAATTTTTCTAAATCTTATAAATAGAATTTTCTTTTTCCAGTTTTTATTAAAAAATTACCTAAAAGTTAATAGCTTATAACAGTGCAAAGCCCCTGGCATCTTGTTTAATATTGTCTGAAGGCAACATGAACAAGGCTGATGATATTGATAAATTCTTGTTATATCGCTCTCATTTTATTCTCCTACCATGAGTTTTGGAATTGTTTTAGTTCTGTCTGTAATAATTTATTATGGTGCTGAGTTTGCATTATGTTGAGTGGTCTCACCTTGCACTGGAGTTAATGTGAGCTGACAGCACCCAACACTTCTCAGGAGGCATGCAGCCACCTTGTAGGATCACAATTTAATCACATTACACACCAAAATAAAGTCCTGTCCCAGGTAATGTGTTTTTAAGATTATGGAATGAATTGAAAGAGTGAATTAATGCCACAAAAAGGGTTTTGCTGGTGATTTTAGAGGCTAAATGAATCAGGAGCAGGAAATGGAAATCAAGACACAGCTGACTCACTCCTTATACAAGTAAAGCTCCCAGAGAAGACAATGGGGGTCCTGCCAGAGTAACGAGTGGGTCAGGAGTGTTGAACTCCCATTATTTGCAGTGGGAGCTGTGCCTGCATGTGGAATGAGTCAGGAGCACTGCTGAATGGGGTCCATTCATAGAGCAGCTAAGCAAGACACCCCATACATCACTATTTTGAAGTTACCGGTAGGTGGTCGACATAACTGGAAGAAAAACAGCCATTTTGTGGAGTGATGCTAAAAACTTGTATAAAACAGCTTTTAAAATGAATTCACTTGTTTTGTCTTTATCAGTCTTTAAATGTTTATTTTGCAGGGTATCTGGCTGTTCACTCTTGAGTTCACTTGAGTTTAACAAATTCATTAAAATAATGATTTTTTTACATTCAGTTTGTAAGCTGGCAGGATGTCCTTGTTTTGAGGGGCACACCTAGCATCCTTTCCTAGTTTATTGAAAATGGGAAGTTATTGCAGTTTCAATAAGTTCCAGGCATGTTAGGTAGAAATCCTCTGGGATGACCTAACTCCATTATTCCCATCATGCTACTGTGTGAGCTTCATGCAGAAGCATAACATAACAGCCACATTGGGTCACATCAATGGTCCCTCTAGCCCTGGATCCTGTCTTCTAATAGTGGCCAATGCCAGATGATTCAAAGGGAATTAATAGTGATCCATCCATAATCAATGCCTTCTCTGCTGATCTATATGGCAGAGGGAGCCAATCACATTTGTTGCTGGCAGCAGCTAAGTGATACAACTTAGAGCAGGAATAGAGTGGCAAGGACTCTATGCCCATAGCTCGGCATGAGTAAAACATTCATCTGTCTATACAGATCCTGGTGGGAAAGGTTGGAATGAGGTGGTTTGATGATTCAACAGGCCTACTCCGCTGGGCCTTTGACATCTGTCCAATCAGGCGGCAGCAGGTTAGTTTGGGTGGTCAGCAGGCCTATTGGTCTGTCCCTCCAGCTTTTCTGTTAGTTTAAGGTGTCCCTACCCTCTGGATGAGTACTGAGCTAGACTGGTCTCTTTGATGCTAATCCTTCCTTGGGGCCAGAGGCATAGCTCCAGGTGGACAGAAGGGCCTGGGCTCTTCCTCTCCACAAGATCCCAGCTTGGGGCCCTTAAAGTGAAGCATCATGTATTGGCCCAAACTTGGCCATCCCACTTGCTCACCTTCCCCTGGGCCACTTCCTACAACCACTGCATCTGAGTTTGGGGCGTAGTCAAAACAGACATAGAGACTACTTCCCAAGTCTAGGGCCAACACCTGCATTCTTGTCAAACCCTTGCCCAGTCTCCCTCTTTCTGGGAGAGCATCTGGGAATGGTGGGGGGAAGGGAGACAGAGTGAGTTCCTTTCAGTAGAAGCATCTTCTCCTCTTACTCCTGAGAAATGCTCCTCCAGGAAACAGTCTCTTCCTCCCTCTGGAGCTGCTGAAGCTCCCTTTATCCTGGTCTTCTCCCAGAAGCACGCTCAACAGTGTCTGAGCCTCCCTCGCCTGGTAGTGTTCCAGCTCTTCCCCAGTTTCTGCCTTAGTGTGGAACTTGTAAGCTCCATCACAGAGGGTAAAAGAACAGAGGAGGGGTGGAGACAGAGGATACCAGGAAAAGATGAAGGAAAAGGGACAAAACCATGGAGACTTGAATGGGTGAGGGACAAAAAACCAGAAGGACAAAGGCTACATCCACAAGGAGCACAAAATAATGTATGACTGGGAGTCAGAGGATGAAGTGGGAGTAAAGGTCAATGGAGAAAATGGAAAAAAGCCTGAAATCTTCACACCTTTTTTAAGTTGGTAGTAAAACTCTACTTGCATTTCAGTGGGAGTGAAGTCTGTCCCCAAACAGATGGAGCCAAAAGAGAATAATGAAGGAACAAAAAGGTGAAGGAGGAGCTATAGTCAATGGCTGCACATGGAAGTGAGAAACTGCTATACCAGGCTGACAGGAGGGAATGGAAAGTTTAAGGGAACATAGGAGGAAGTCAACAGAGTGGACTCTATTGTCTTTCTACAATAGACTAACATGGCTACCCCTTTGGAATAGGAGGAAGTGTAAGAGACCTACCTGTGGGAGGAAAAGCAAGGGAAGTGAGAAAGGCAACAAGAAAGATGGAATGGATGAAAGGGTGAGGGTACAGATGTATGTGTGTGTGTATATATATGTATAAGTGACTGGACAACTGAGAGTGTGGGAGAGAAAGTGAGTGAGATACAGAACAGATGTAAGTAAGTGGAAGAATGAAAGCAAGAAAGTGAGTATTAGATGAGGCAATAGGGTGGCTAACTTGAGAGGGAAGGGGGTTTCCCCAGTCCAAATCTGGTTACCATACACCTGTACGAGAAGAGCAAGATATGGCACCATGGCCCCACCACATATTTTGGGTATCAGACACCACTCTATGTACTAAAGATATTTTTCAATAATAAATACACAGTATGGATTTTTTTTTCCAGATTACAGAAAGATTGGATCCTGCTTTGTTATTTATGTTAAAGCCATGTCTGACAATGCATTTACTTACAGAAATGGTTTGACTTGGGCCTGCACAGTCTTTAGAAGAAAATCATTCTTAATTTTCATCAACCATCTGATTATGCAAGTTTGGGAGATTTAACTAGTAAAACAATTTAAGATATACATGGTAAATGAGAACAAAGATGTCAGACAAATATCCAGGCCTTGATCCTGTAAGCTTTTACTCTTAGGAAATTGGTACATATAGACCCTTGGCTGCATGTGACCCTCCAGATGGGCACCTAATGGTGTTGAAACTGGAAATTGCTGAAGCAGCTGCCTGATCTGGTGGTCTGTGCTTAGTCTCTTTCACAGATATCTCTCTCTAGTCCTGAGCAGGACCTCAGTCCTTCAGCCAAGTCCCTTCAGTCCCCCCTTCTGGGATAGAGTCCAGTTCTGGGCTGACTGCTTGTATCATCAGCAGCAACTGTTCATTCACCACTCACCTACAGCCTCTCCACCTACTGGCAGCATGGGGAGGCAGATGGGACCCAGGCCATCCCACTTCTCCTTGCCCAGGGACTCTACACACTCCATATGAGAGCTACATCAACATTGCTCAGCTTGCACGTCAGCAGGTCTCCTGAGCCACATCTACCTCCCCAGGTATCTGTTGCCTCCATATCCAAGCTGCATTACTGCCAAACCCAGCTAGTTAGAGTGAGCTGTCTGGGTCCTGATCCTACCCCAGCCAAGAGCTCACCCTTCCTCCTCTCCACTCAGAAGAGAACTGCCTCAAGCAGGGGTTGCAGCATAGCCTTTATACCAGCTCCTGGGCTCTGATTGGCTCTGCAGCCACCTGCTCCTATTGGCTACTCCCTTTCTCTGGGCTTTTAACCCCTTCTAAATCAAAGCAGGGCAACTGCCCTGCTACAGTATACAACTTCAGAGTCACTATGAAAAGAGTTATATGGTAGGTGGTGTAGGTCCCTTACTGAATGGGGCAGGCAACCTCGTGGTGGATGATGCGGAAAAGGCTGAAGTACTCAATGCTTTTTTTACTTCAGTCTTCACAGGGAGGGCCAGCTCCCAGGCTACTACACGGGGTAACGTGGAATGGAGAGGAGAGGGCCCTCGGTGATGGAAAGTCAGATTAGGGAACACTTAAAGAAATTGGATGTGCACAAGTCCATGGGGCCGGATGAACTGCATCCGAGGGTGCTGAGGGAGTTGGCTGAAGTGATTGCAGAGCCGCTGGCCATTATCTTTGAGAACTCGTGGCGAACGGGGGAGGTCCCAGAGGATTGGAAAAAGGCAAATATAATACCTATCTTCAAGAAAGGAAAAAAGGAGGATCCGGGGAACTACAGACCGGTCAGCCTCACCTCAATCCCTGGGAAAATCATGGAGCAGGTCCTCAAAGAATCCATCCTGAAACACTTGGAGGAAAATAGAGTGATCAAGAACAGTCAACGTTGATTCACCAAGGGCAAATCGTGCCTGACCAACCTGATTTCCTTCTATGATGAGATGACTGGATTTGTGGATGCGGGAAGAGCCATTGACGTGGTATACCTCGACTTTAGCAAGGCTTTGATATGGTTTCCCACAGCATTCTCGTCGGCAAGTTAAGGAAGTATGGGTTGGACGAGTGGACCGTAAGGTGGATCGAAAACTGGCTAGATCAATGGGCTCAGTAGGTGGGAATCAATGGCTCGATGTCTGGGTGGCAACCAGTAACGAGTGGAGTGCCCCAGGGGTCGGTCCTGGGGCCGGTTCTATTCAACATCTTCATTAATTATCTTGATGATGGAATAGACTGCGTGCTTAGTAAGTTCGCGGATGACACCAAGTTGGGGGCAATGGTAGATACTCTGGAGGGCAGGGACAGGATCCAGGGAGACTTGGACAAATTGGAACACTGGGCTGAAAGAAACCTCATGAGGTTCCACAAAGACAAGTGCAAAGTCCTGCACTTAGGACGAAAAAATCCCATGCACTGCTACAGGCTGGGGACTGATCAGCTAAGTAGCAGCACTGTAGAAAAGGACCTGGGGGTTATGGTGGATGGGAAGATGAATATGAGCCAACAGTGTGCCCTTGTTGCCAAAAAGGCCAACGGCATATTAGGCTGCATCAGTAGGAGTATTGCCAGCAGATCGAGGGATGTGATAATTCCCCTCTATTCGACACTGGTCAGGCCGCATCTGGAATACTGTGTCCAGTTTTGGGCTCCCCAGTACAGAAAGGATGTGGACAAATTAGAAAGAGTCCAGCGGAGGGCAACAAAATAGATTAGGGGGCTGGGGCACATGACTTATGAGGAGAGACTGAAGGAACTAGGCTTATTTAGTGTACAGAAGAGAAGACTGAGGGGAGATTTGATAGCAACCTTCAACTACTTGAAGGGGTGCTCCAAAGAGGAGGGAGCTAGGCTGTTCTCAATGGTAACAGAGGACAGAACAAGGAGCAATGGTTTCAAATTACAGCTGGGGAGGTCAAGGTTGGATATTAGGAAAAAATTCCTCACTAGGAGGGTGGTGAAGCATTGGAATGGGGTACCTAGGGAGGTGGTAGAATCTCCATCTTTGGAAATTTTTAAGGCCCGGTTAGACAAAACCCTGGCTGGGGTGATTTAGTGGGAGTGATCCTGCTTTTTAGCAGAGGGTTGGACTAGATGACCTCGTGAGGTCCCTTCCATCCCTATTATTCTATGATTCTACAGAGCATATGGAAACCATGTATGCATTATGACAGAAATGGCATCTAATTAGTACATAAGGCAAAGAAAAAGCAATTTTGATATTAATAGATAGTACATTTGTGGTTGGGACAAGGACCCATTTGCAGTTTGATTTTAATTTTTGGTAGATTATTCTGATTTAGAGTGAGGAAAAGAAGCTACTAGTTTTATTCTTGTTTCTACAACTGTGTTTACAACCTATCAAAAGCCCTTTATTTTGTTGTGAATGAATCTAAAGAAATAATGTACAATGTAGCTGTCATGATTGCAGATATAGTTGCCCTCTAAGTAAAAGTTGAAATGAACAAAACTTTAAAGATATGTGATTTTTCTAAAATAAATTGCGTGTTCCATGAATACTCACATCACCCTTGACACTTGACATGATTATTGAAAGAAAGACCCTAGTGCTGTCCGACTGAGCAAGCTGAAACCACAGTTCATGAAAGTGACCTGCCATCTCCTCTTTGAAAAGCGTTAGCCATTCTATTGTGTTGCTCTTCTACTAGGCTAATTTCCGTATAGGGTCTGAAGGCAGCCCTCTGACCATCTTTTGAGATGAAGAAAGGGTAGTGAACCATAAAGGCCTGATCCAATGCTCTTTTAAGGCAATGAAAAGATTCCCACAGTCTTCCATGGGCCCTGGATCAGGCCCAAACAGAAGACAGACATTCAGAATGAAAAGCTGGACAGGGAGGGAAGGGAGGAGTAAAAAAGATGACTACTGCATTGCATGAGTGTCAGATGCCAAGGATACTCTGAAACAGAATGGCATTTTGAGATCTTTCCTGTGCTATATAAAACAGAAACCAAACAGCAAACCATAATGACTTGAAATCATCTCAGACTATATGGATTGATTATATACACAGACAGTAGCACAAAAGACTTCTGGCAATTTGGTTTTCTAAACTTGAAATTGCATTTTCCTCTTGCTAAAAAAATTTGCATATTTTCTCAGAGCCTGTTTCTTTCTCACAATAAACAATGCATAGTCCTCCTGCCAAAAAATGTCTAAATGCTAAACAGTTGCTATAATAGTCATTTTTATAGCAGCAACTTTGAGCTGTGTGTTTTAAATTATAATTATTTTTACAAAAGATTTCTATGTGGTCTTGACTGCTGTCATTATGATTCTGTAACAGTAAACGTGTATAAAAATTCACATTAAGATAATGCTCCACATGAATGAGTTTCTTTAATTGAGCTTCATTTAAATGGTTAGTGTTCTTTGTATTTATATTTATTTGCTACTGTAATAACTACCCAGAATTCAGTTCTTTTAAATATTGTCATTTCATTATAGGTAAAAAGCAGATGCATAAATATTGTACACAATATGGGTTTTATACAGAGATACTGTTGGAATAAATCCATTCTAGAAATAAGATTTTCCTTTTAATTATGCTTCTCATGTATCTCTCCTGCTTTGGGAAAGGACTCTGAAGCAGACTATCTAGAAAATAGAAGGGAAGAACAAAGGAGACAGAGCAGAGTCACCATGATCATTGCATGGGACAGATCATACCGTGGTGATATCTCCATTCAGGGAAGAGAAGTCTTCTGCTATCTCCACAGCATCATATGCCTCCAGTCTCTGTGTCCTATGAGTGGGAGATAACTAAGGTGGGAGAGTGAGCAGCAGGATTCATTGTCCATCGGCATTGTCTCCTAGTAATCCTGTGAAAATCTGCAGAGATGTTACTACAGCCCCTAAGCAGGTGTTCTCATCCCCCAGCAAAGGGGGCAAGAAGCCAAGTCTTTCTTGTGCTTTGCACTGAGGCCTGCTATGATGTAGCAAAGAAAAACACACATTGCGCATAGCTGGCTTCACCGATAGCACTGGTCTCCCTGGCTATGTCTGCACTTGTAATTTTAAGTTGACTTGGTGAGTCTACACTTAAAATTAAAGTCAACTGTGGGGGGAACTTACAAAGTCGACCTAGAGCGTCCACATTGGACACCTAGGTCAACTTCTAGGGGCTAGGGAGACCTAGGGTAGGTCCACATGGGCAGGGGGGTCACCCCTTGCCCAGTGCCAGGGGGCTCAGCCTTTGCCCCATTATACATGGGTACAATGGGGCAAAGGGGGACAGGGACCCTGGCAGGGCATAGGGGCAGGGTGGGCAGGGCTCTGCCCTGCCCTGTGGAGAGGCATGCCAGGCTCCCCCTGTGCCCCTGGCAGAGAGGGCATTGGTGTAGTTCTGGGGTAGCCCTAAATCAACTTATTTTGAGGTTTAATAAAGTCGACTTAATTTTCCTTAAGTCGACTTTTTTTCCTTAAGTCGACTTAAGCAAGCTGCTTAAGTTGATTTAAGGAAAGTGTAGTGTAGACGCAGCCCCTGTGAGTGGCAGGACTGAGACTGTGGCTCTGTTCCCATACTTTCTTGGTCAGCACTGACTTAGAGGTGGCACTACATTGTGTATTTCCCAGGCAGAAATTTTCCTGAGGACTCTCAGTAACTCAGCTAATTCATAAACTGGTTAAGGTTAGAACTGATGGGAGAGAAGCTTAAAAAAAGAGAAAAGGGAAAACAGAATGGGGATTCAGTAACATGACAGGGAGAAGACTGCATGATTCCAGATGCAGTGCAGACCCTCCATACCCCTTCCGTAATCTGATCCTAAAGCTATCTGGAACCCCCCAAAAAGGCAGAATGTTGCCAGTGCCTGTGGCGGACACACTGCAAGGTGTCTTGTAATCAAAGTTGCCTATAGACATCATAGAGTCCTCAAGTAGATCCCTGATACATAGAGGCCAAATCCCTTAATTATTCTATGGGGTGAAGTACCTCAGTGTACATTGTACACACATGCGCACGCATGCGAAAAGGTTGCCTCTTCAATGATAGTCAAGAATACAGTACATGTTATGGTATAGTCCATTGATGATGTTCATTGAAGATATGGGAGGTTCATTTTTCTCTGTTGGGTATTTTCCTGAGGCAGAGGGAATGTTGCCCAAGAGTTAGGTCTGAAGCTATCAGAAACCTCAGTAAAAACTCCCAATTTATATTCATGGAAAATAATTGCAAATGTACTCTAATTAAAATTCAATGACTTTTTAGAGAAAAGTAATAAAAACAAAATCAGAGAATTTGTGTGCTGGCTACAGTCAGCAGGAACAGTTATTCAGGTGAACAGCCATCACTGTAATCAGAAACCAAATACCAATTTAGAAACAAATCATTGAAAATAAGAGTCAGCAGGGTAGCCATGTTAGTCTGTATACAGCAAAAACAAGAGTCCTGTGGAACCTTAAAGATTAGCAAATTTCTTCAGGCATAAGCTTTCGTGGGCTGCAACCCACTTCATCAGCTCTGACAAGAAATTTGTTAGTCTTTAAGGTACCACAGGCTTCTCATTGTTTTGGAAAAGAAAAGCAAACTCAGAGATCTACTTCCAAAGCATCACACTTTTGATTGTTCGGTATGATTTTAGAATAATCTTTTATATTCCACCATCAAGAGAGTAGCCCCAGGCATTCTCTTCCACAACTTCACCATGATAAATCACATTGGCTTACTAATGATTTGCCACAGATGAAAAGAGGTAGATGGCTGAAGAAACCAATAAAGGAGGTTTCACACTACTGACCACTTGTGACATGAAGATCTTATGGGTGAGCAAAGGAGAGGTTCTTTACCTCATCATAGCATCTGTGAAATCTGGAGCTCTAGCATTATTCTATGTATTTGATAAACTGCTGAATCCATGCTCTCTTTCACAGGATAGAGTATCTTCCATTGGAAGGAAACTGCCTGTTGTTTTGCAAAGAAAATTGTTCAAATTAGCACTGAACGAGGTTCCTGTTTCCCGCATTTCACCCTGACTCCCAGAGCACACTATAGCACCTGAGAACACGCTGCAGCATCATAGAGGATCATTGTACCCTTACATTGAATAGCAGGACACAATCTTGCCATGCACAATGATTCAGATAGAAGGAGAAATGCAGGATTTCAAACACCTTCATCCATTTGGTGAAAGGAGACCCCATTTAATCATGTAATTTTTCACTGATGTTGATAAACATCCATCAAAATGCTACAAATAGTGGGACTTCAGTTATTTAAAACTGAACCATATAGAGAGAAATATTGGATTTCCCTTTACCACATCTAAAATAGTAATAAGCACAAACTGGATATAAAGCCATTCCTGCAGGTGTCAGCAATGCCTACATATTCCTTTTGCTGGTGTGAAAGCATACCTGTAAAGTGTGTACCTGACACTCACCATAGACAGATGCAGGCAAGTCTACTCCTGTGTAAGAACAGGAGCTTTGAAAACCTGACATACAATGATTGCCATGAAAGGGTCAGCATTTGCAAATAGTTATCACACACGTGGTATCTGAGCTATTGGAACAGGAAGTATTTACAATAGCTGTGTGGTTAAAACCTGTCAAATGTCAACTTTTTTAATGGCTTCCTTTGTATCTAGTAAATTAAAGACAAAACTGGCACTTGTTCATAACTTAGGCTATGTCTGCACTTGTTAATTTAAGTTGACTTAGCTAAGTCGACTTTGTTAAGTCAACTTAGCATGTCCACACTTAAATTTTAAGTCGACTTTGAGGGGACTCTACAAAATTGACCTAGAGCATCCACACTGGACGTCTAGGTCGACTTCTAGGGGCTAGGTGGACCTGGGACAGGTCCACGGTGGCAGGGGAGGACACCCCTTGCCAAGTGCCAGGGGGCTCAGCCTTTTCCCCATTGTACCTTGGTACAATGGAGAAAAGGGGGACAGGGACCCTGGCAGGGCATAGGGGCAGGGTGGGCAGGGCATGCCAGGCTGTGGCTGTGCCAGCCACCCTGGCAGGGAGGGCAGTGGGGAAGCCCTGGAGGCCCCTAACTCAACTTAGAGTCGACTTAGGGCTACTCCACGTCTACACTGGCTTAAGTCAACTTTAGAAAGTCGACTTAAGCCAAAAGTCGACTTAAAAGTAGGTTTAACAAAGTTGACTTAATTTTTCCTTAAGTCGACTTAAGCAGCTGCTTAAGTCGACTTAAGGAAAGTGTAGTGTAGATGCAGAGTAAATTAAGTCGACTTAAGCAAGCTTAAATCGACTTAATTTACAAGTGTAGACGCACCCTTAGTTTTCTCTGGAATCATGTGTGTTCAGTTATAACACATGGGATAGTTTGGGTAAACTACATATAGTTTTCATAGTATACAAGTTTATCTTGTTAGGGAATACCTTATGTTTTCTAATATGATTACACAGTACCTCCTATCCAAGAAAGAAATCCCAGAATGGTTCTACAATAATGGTTCTACAATGGTGCTACAATAGCCTGTTTCTGGTTTTGGGTTTTTTGAGTGGGGGAGGAATGTATGAATTTACATTTTATGCTGTTTCATTCTTTCCTTGGCAATATTTAGAAAAAGAAGCACTGAAGCATTTGTTTAGAAAAAAAAAATCAATCTTTATAAAGAATTAGGTGGACTATGTTAACTTGGAACACAGAGGAGTAACGGGCCAGGTCCAGTCCCACTGGCTTTAATAAGAATTTTGCCATTGATGATAACTGGATTAGAATTTGGCCCTCAGTCCTCAGTATAGAGCATTGTTCACATCTGATCAGTCAAAATTAG
Organism: Pelusios castaneus; assembly: GCA_007922175.1. Taxonomy (NCBI): domain Eukaryota; kingdom Metazoa; phylum Chordata; order Testudines; family Pelomedusidae; genus Pelusios; species Pelusios castaneus. The sequence continues at coordinate 3,837,240 of ML685863.1, read as the reverse complement.
AAACATTAGACTCCCCTATAATAAGCAGAGATAGGTGAACTGGTGAATTAGGTTTAAAAAAAATACAATCTTCAATTTTCCAGCTAAACCCAACCCTTGAAAATTCCTACCCCCTACATTAGCTCATCAAAATTAGAAACAAATCAGCCAAAATATCTCAAGAGAGACTATTCTCACAACACGGAAGGCAACAGGATTCAGTGGATAGACAGAGACTGGAAAGCTGACAGCCTTCACCTATCTCCTGGCCTTGCCATTTACTCACTGTCACCTTGGCGGGTCATGTAAATTCTCTGCACCACAGATTCCCCACCAGTACAGCAGGGAATAATGATGCTTACTCACATTTCCAGTGTTCTCTCAGGCATATGGATGAGTGATAAAAGCATTCTTTCCTTATGGATCAAAGACAGGATATACCAAAAACCATATATGAGAACCAGTTCTCATAAAATTTTCATACCAATTTTTCCGATGTCAAATAATTTGAGTAAGGCTTTGATAAGCCTGTCACAGGCTCATCTAAACTTCCAGAACTTCTGAGGTTAACCTAGAATTGACTGTATCTTGACCAAGGAATTTGGATCTTGATAAAAAATAATGGCCTACCGCTCCTTTAAATGTTTAAAACACATTTCATCTGGGATCAATGCACTCATCTGTGTTGCATGTGCTATTTTATTATTATCCAAGAAATGAAATTGGTTGTATTGAAGTTTATTATTTATTGCTTAATTTCCACCTCTTGCATTTTCTACAGCTTGATTAGCTCAGTTGCTGTTTAATAGTTTGATGCATCTATAGAGACATAATAATAACAATAATTTATATTTATATAGAACCTGTCATGCAAGTATCTCAAATTTCTTCACAGAAACAAGAAAAACACATGTAATACTGGAATCATAGGTTGAATTTAAAATACTAAACTTTGAAACAGCTCATTGTAATATTTTCTAAAGAAAAATTATTTAGCATTAAAACCTAATGAGAAAATGGACATTCTCATAATACCTGTAAGAAGTTAAATGAAGAAATAATTGCAAATGATTTGTTCCCTAATCCTCTCCAAGTGAACTCAATGGGATCCTTACCATCGATTTACATGAGGCCAGGATCAAGCCCTTGTTAGGGAAGTTCCACATAAAGTTTGCCAGCCTCCAAGGAAAAATAAAAAAAAGCAGATCACAAAGGCCCACAGGTCAGCTAAAATGTCAAATCCCAGTTTCAGTCAGCATGACAAAAGCATGTAAAAACTGCAACATAAAAATACCATTCTGTTGAGGGATGGATAAATAGGAGCCCTTAGGCAGGAATTTAAACTACAGCAGATACTATTTAAAAAAAGAAATTGCTATTAAATTTGCAACATCACAGACTCTCTACAATCTCTTACTCTTTTTATTAAAATAGATAGTGTACATATGGCCACATTTTAATTGAATAAACCATACATAAATTCAATCAATTCGCTGACAGTTCAAAATAAATTCAATTTTGATGCTAGTTTTCTTTACTCAAAGTTAAATATCTAAGTACCAGATTCTGCAGTCTTTACTCAGAATTTGGATCCAAATTAACTGCAAATGTTGTTCTTGAATCGCAACATTCTTTGTGTCTAAAAGCAGCATTTTAAAACAGAGTAGACAGTAATTATCCATTGACCCTACATAGTTTTGAGAGAGATCTTTTTAGAAACTCCTCATTTTATTGAGAATACAGCTGAAATCAGGCACAGTACAGATAGTGAACACAGATCTACTCCCTGAAGAAGAAAGCAAAACCATTGGTGTGATTTTTGGCAAATACTTCTAATCCTATCACATTCAATTTGTTCTTTAATAAGTTTATCCTTATTCTGTCTAATATATAGGATGATTTTGATATTTTTCTTTTTACAGAAAGCTTGTTAACTGAAAGTCCTGACCTCTGAAATAACAGTAATAATAATATTAACATCTCATACATAATATACTTAGCACTTTCCATCTGTAATTCTTAGTAGGAAGTCACAACTCAAATACATGCTAAAGTGTACGCCTTTGGTATTTAAACAACACAATTTATCAGCCAGTAGCTGTCGGTGATTCAAACAGCATTTAAAATCAAAATTCATATTCTGAAAAATTAAGAGATGCTTTGTGTGTGTGCGTGAGTGCTCATGCGCAAAACATTCTTCCAATGGTGAAAGCTTTTAAATGCAAAAAAGCCACTTTTTTTAAAGGAAAAATTGGATGTTTTGTGCTTTTCCCTTATTAGTCACTCTGTGCTGTTGAGACACTGTGCTGAATTGGGTTTACTCTAAAAGAGTTTAAATTACTGAACTACAGACAAGTCTTATCTTGCTTTTTGAGTAACTACAAAGGACGATAGCTCATCACATTTTGATCTATTCTTCATAGTGTTCCAGTTACTCCTGAGAAATGTAAAGCTGTTTCCTCACGCTACAGAGAGACGCTTCCTTAAATAACTGTCATAAGAATTCGAAAATGCCTCAGAATCCCAAACCAAAACCCTTTTTATACTAAATTAGCATGCTCAGATATTTCACTTTTTTGAAATGTTAGTGAAATAATGTTATAAAATTATGTTTAAGTTTTACAGACGCCTGGTTTGGAATGTCTAATCACAGACTGCCAGCCTTCTGTTGTATGTCAGTCTTTAATTCTTACCGGGTCCTGATTTTGCATTTCTAATGAAGCTGAATTGACAAAGCGTGAAAGTGGTCTAAAGGGGAAAAACAAAGAAAGCAACCCTGGTTTTACTGTGCCAAGACTAATCAATATTCCAGAAGCTCAGCTTTCCCCTTCAGTTTTTTCCCCCCAGGGTGGATTAATAGTCTCCTCCCCTTTTCTTAAGTTCAGTGATAGTAAGTCGCTGTATCCAGAGTGCATGCATATTGTCAGTCTTCCCCTCCTCTTGCTCACTGAATTTTTCATCGCTATTGTACCTATTGGGAAATTTACCTTGTTATTTGCCTTTTGTGACTAGAACACTGCAGAATTTGAAGAGGTGAGCTTGTTGTTTATTTTGTTGATTTTTTTGCTTTTCATTCTCTTCCTTTGCAAAATACTTTTTTAGGTTATTTGATATAATTATGCTTTGGGAACATACTGAATATTCTTTCTTGATCTTAATCTTACTTATAAAGGATAGATTGGGGTGATATTGTGTTAAATGATCCTGGAGGGAAGAGAGGGCTGGGTGAATCTATATGCTTGTTGCAAAATACTACAAACTAATTTTATGAAGAAAAATTTTTCAGACACACTGTAGTCACACCTCCAACATCAAAAATACCGTACATAATAATTTAAACATTTAGCTCAGTGAGAAATGTTCCCCATTCTGTAACCAATTAAGAAAAGGCCTATTAACTATTCTAGCTTTCCACAGTTTAAAATATAAATTTGTTAAAAATAAAGGCAAGAGGGGAGAAAAGGAAGGGAAATAGGTGACGTGAATATAGACAATCTTGTTAAAAGCCATATTACAATGTGTTAAAATGCAGGGAGAATAGTATACTAACATACTAATTTAAAACCATATATTTAATTCCAAAAGCAAGACCAAATCCCATCAAAAACATTTTCTTACCTTTTAAATAACATGATAGCCCCTTCAAACATCTCTCATCTAAAACCTGACATTTCTAAATGCTTTCTGCAAGCTAATTAAGCAATAGGTGTAGTAAGGCAGAAAGAGGTAAAAAATCTGTATCACAGAGATTGGATTTCAGTGGTGCAGCCAACTATATTCATGCAGAAGTTTGTGATCCTACCAGAGAAATACTGCAATAGTTATCAGGAACAGTTGTGTTGTCAACTTTATGGAAAAACAGATTTCCACTCTGAAAAACAGCTTCGTGCAGATTTAGTTACAGAATAAATTGATGTCAAGCAGTCAAGAAATTACATGTTTGAAATAAAAAGTAGATTATCTTGCTAATGTGTCCTAACTATTTTAATGAACGTTTTTTAAAAAAAATTAAACCATTTTAATGCCAAATCTGTAGTGATTTTTATCAGATCATACCAATGCTTTGCCATCAAAGCAAAACATTTTCTTATAGTGTGAACTTGTAACAAACATGAAGTAACAAGCTAATTGGGTTACATCTTCTGATATTTTACAGATGTGTTCAGAGTAGTTTACACATTTCAAAGATGAATGTTACTATCAAAGGCATACCTCCTAAGTAGTAAGTAAAGAGATAAACTATTCCTGCTGTGTTTTGCCATATAGCAGGAGAGAAATCGGTGCAGGACAAAGCATTAAAATTATTTAGAAACACCTGAAATATTTAATATTCTGATTGTTATGATTTTAAAAGATATTATTTATCAGAAGTTTAATTTGACAGGTGAAATAATCAGATTCTGTTCAGATAAAAATGTGGCTGCTAAACAGATGAAAATGAAGCTACATCAAAAGTTATAGATATACAACATCTGATTCTCCTGTGACATCTGATTTACATTATTATAACTCCATTGACTGCAGTAAAGTTAATTCTGATTCATATTAGTGCTAAAGAAGAATCAGGACCATTCCCTGCACACAACGGAAATACAAATCTGAACAAAATCTGTACTTTCAAATAAGGTTTCCGCCAGATTTTAGAGTTATTTACCACATATTGCAATCAATTAATTAGATAGTCTAAATAATCCAAGTCTGATTGTTATATGAAGAGTATTTGCCTATGTGTGTAAATATGACTGATCATTCCTCTGTAGTTGAACTTATTGTGACATTTGATATGTCTTGTTTTCTAGTTTCCTCCTGTACTTCTCAAGGAAGAGAATCTTCTGTCTTTCTGAGGCAATTCTAACAGCAGTAAATTATAAAAGAAAAAAATAACTTTTCAAAATATAGATGACTAAAAGTAACGGAGAAGATCCAAGATCTGGAAATAGGATGGAGCGCTTTCAGCAAGGAGTCCGGAAACGTACCCTCATAGCAAAAAAGAAGGTGCAGAGTATAACAAAGGATGACGTTAAAAATTACCTATTGAGGAATGCCTTTGTGCTTTTCACCATCATTGCTGTCATTGTTGGTGAGTAATTTGATCAATAGGGATATTTTGTTTCTCTATTGCATCTGACAGCCTTAGAAAATGTCACTTGGCTTCGGCAATTAGCATTTTGAAAAAGATCCCAATTTCTTCTCCACTGATGATAACTTGTTGGCTTGGATTATTTTTGGCTATGAAAACTGTACATTGAAGTTTTGGAGAAAGTATCATTTTAGTTATTCCAGTTTCAAAGAGGTGAATCATTCTGATGAAGGAAGTTAATTCAGGTGTTTTACTGACTCCTCTATTCAAGAATCAATCCAACCATAACTGAATCAAAAGACCTCTATAATCAAACAAATCTGTTTCTGCCAAAACAATCAATACAATTAACATATTGCACTAAGAGAAAGAAGTCCTAATATTAATTATGGGGTCATTTGCATCTTCAAACAAGCCAAATATCAGAGATCAGAACTTGAACCTTATGTGTTTTCACTTGATCAACATAAAATAACAGACAAATCTAAATCCAAGATCATGCTTTCTCAATAACTATGATTACACCTGCATCTTTCAGATGCAATCTGGCAGACAATGGGAGTTATACCAGCTCAGGCACTGTGGGATGATACCTGATTAGACACTGTTCACATTGTGGCATTCAGTAGATCAAAGAGTATGCCCAAACGTTGACTTCCTTTGACTTCAATGAGCACGAGTCTGGCTTCGCAAAATTAGCATTACTGATTTAGAATGTACTAAAAGATTGGTTTGATGGAAAGAGTCTTTTATCTGAAGAAAATAAGTTTTCTCCAAAGTGTGCTCTATATAGAAATATTTGTTCGTTATTCATAATTGTTATTTTTCTTAACCGGAACTTTGCTATCCTAACAATATCATTTTGCACTGAACAAAGCAATTCCTTCTATTATGGAGCAAGTAGATGTTGGTTCTGGAATTAAATTTTCTCTTTTATGTGCTCAGATTAATATCAAGCCTAAGAATATTAACCACTCATCCACATGCCAAATGTTAGAGTTTACAAATGAGACCAAATCCTGCTTGGGTGAGCAGTCCCATTAATACTCTGTAGAAACTGTTATAACAATGCTTTCTCACATGGATTGGATTGCTTCATTTCCTAAACTTCCTTAGGAATCAGACATCATTGTTGCTTTTAAAGTTCCTCATATCTGTAGGATTATTTGTAAGAATTCTCATTTTATTGGTGGTCTTTTGCTGCCAGAAAATGCAGTTTGTGGGCTAACTACAGTACTTCATATCCATAACAATTGACACCTTTTCACATTTTATCAACAATAATTGGTTAACAGTGTTTTGTTCCCTAACTAAGAATTTGCCACGATCAACAAAAAATTAATTTATTATCAGTAAAATAAACAGTGTTTTTAACTAGTTGTCCTCTGACAATGGTTCATTATAGGTTCTAAATTTAAAAACATGAGCTAATTCAAATGCAATCTAATTCATAGACAGATCTGCTCACAATAATGACTATGATTAAGTCTACATTAACAATTCTCTCAGTGTAGGTCTGGCACTGGTGCAGCTCTCCTGGCACCAGCAATGGTGGGAGTACTAATCTAGGCTGTGATCTTCCCTAGTTCATCCACCATCGCTAACACTGGTTGAGCACCTATGGTGCTAGAACTGCTGGAAATTCCCAGTATAGAAAAGCCCAATGTGACAAATTCTGCCAACTCGTACACGGTATATGTGGAGTACCCCCAGCAGCTTCAGAAGAGTAACTTTGGTACACTGGTGCAATGGAGAGGAGAGTCCAAGTTTGTACAATGACATGTAAACTTGCAGTATATGTATGAATAAAAGGGAGATGTATATATAGCTCTTGACAAAAAAGCGACTTCATTCTTCAGTAGTTATAAATAAATGGAGCTCCTGTTACTGATATGCTGTATTAGAAATATTAACTAATAGGGAACAATGGCTAAAGAGAATGGACACCCCTAAAATTGTCATTCTGAATCTGGCTCAAGTTCGTAATGACTAAATTTTGTTACTGTCTGTCACTTGTTTGGCAATCTACATAAAATCAGATGGCAGGTTAGCCTAGTCTGTAGTGGGCAGTAGTCCACATCCCAAAACTAATCATAGGTAGCCTCCAAGGGTACCAACTAGTGATATCTCAGTAAAAGGACCAGGGTTTGAGTGAACATGGAAATTGAGCTGCGTTTTTACTCCAGGGCCGGGTTGAAACATGTAGCAGGCAGGGCACATTTGAGGAGGCTTGCACTATTGGCATCCAGACTCTAACCATTAGATAAATAAACTGAGGGCTTTGGTTTTGAGGGCTGTCAATCCAGCAGCTTTCACAAGGACTGAAGTCACTAACAGAAAAATCAAAGATTAAAAAAGAAAGTAAGAATTCTGGTGCAGCAACACTTTCCTATGGGCCTTTTTTGTCAAGGGACCATGATGAGAAAGCCTATTTAAGATGGCACTTCCCACTTCATCAGTTAAGCAGGACTGATTCTGATAGAGGTTTAATTAGTAGGATCTTAGGTTAGCCCACAATTTCATAATCATAGTTTCAAATAGACATCAAAGTTAATCCGACGATTGTTATGTGCGCATTGGACACATTAGCTCGTACAAAGTGAGTACACATTTATCTGTTTTGTGCACATATATTGTGTTGACGTAACTGACATTACCTAGCTTTCATCCAGTAAGCATATGCATAGTGCACATGGAATTAGCCTCATGTACCTCACAAGACAACAGGAAGTGTACCTATTAGCTCTAATTTCTGGTGCTACTGTGATGAAAATTGAAGAGAACAAACAAGGATAGGTGTACACATGCTATTGCAAGGTATGAAACTTGAGAGAAGGCAGTGAAAAGAGTCAAGTATCTTTAAGGGGTAAGCACAGACAACTGCTAGGATACTTCCCTAGCTGCTGCAATAAAAGCAATTACAGTTAAAATATCCATATGGAGATGTGAGAAGTTTCTCCATAGGTAAAGCTGAGACTACCTGCTACAACATTCCTCATTTTGTCTCCCTTTCTGAAATCCTCTAGTAAGTTCTTTTTGGTGTCAAATTTTGCATGTGTGGTCCATGGCTGGGGATTATTATTAATTATTATTATTATTATTATAGTTTTGTAAAATTGGAGCTGATTTCAAACAAGCTATCTTTGAGAAATGTGATATGGGGGAAAAAAAGGTCATTCTAATGTTTTGAAAATTCCATGATTTTTTTTTTGTCTGCAAAATGAATTGTCTAGAAACTTGAAATGAGCTTTTCAATGAATCTTGGCAAGATACAGGGTACAGGACCTATTCTCAGTTGGAGAAAGGCATATTTGGAGAGCTGTTCACTAGTGAATTGAGTATGGCAAAATTACCAGTAGCACTTCGAAGGTGTGCTGGGGTTTCTGATGGCTTTTGGAAAGTTTGCAGGAGGTCTTGCAGACTTTGAGATATTCCCCAAATACTCCAGCATAATTTCAGTGGCTGTTCCATTCCCCCATACTTCCTCCTTGTACAGTCACTCCTGATTCCTGCTGCCCACCGCCCAGTTTCCAAAACTCCACAGGAGTCCAGATTTTTTCCAGAAGAAATCCTACCCCACATTAACTCCAGTGTAGTCTGGCAGCTACCCAAGGGAAGAACTCATGTCACAGCGAGTTGCTGAGCAGACATCTTGTGAAACTGGTCACAGGGGAGCACTTTAAAAACTGAGAGGCTCAGTGGTGCTAAGGGAGAGTGGGGAGTACAGAAGATAAGCAGGAGTTCCTGCACATTTTGTGAAATGAGCATGACCCTAATGAACTCTTTAGTTAAAATCTCTTCACAGTGCCAGCCTAACTAATCTGGCTGTACACGGGACAGTCCATGGGGAAAGGAAAGAAATCCACTCCCCAGTCCATGGAGTAAAAGCGCTCCTCCTTTGTGATTGCTGGGATAGATAAAGGACCAGAGCACATGCACAGCAGAAAATTCTGCCTCACACCACAAAAGGTTTTGTGTAACAATGTCCAGTAAGTTCTCAAGAGTAGAACTCTGCCACACAGGTAATCTGTACCCCTGCTTAGTGTACCTAAATTTTACTTCTCTTGTGTGGTTAAACTGCATTTCTTCTGCTGCTTGAGAGTCCTCTGCATCCAGGGACAAAGGAGCATAATTTTCTCTATGTAAGGTGCACATGACCCTCTGTGCACTTTGTAAGTGCACCTTGCCACAGTGCCTGAGATAGGCACCTTAAAATTCATATGGGACCAAGGCAACGGGCATGGTCTTAGGTGAGCATTAAGGAACATGTCACACAAAGCACAAAGGGTTCACCTGCTGACAAGTAAAAGGGACAGAGATACATAAGAAGATGGTGGTGGTCTAGGGAGAACTGAGTTCGACTCATTCAGAGCTCAGAAGTTGTACAGGAGTCCCGGTGAAGTTCCAATGCTCTGCTGAACTCTGCACAGTTTATAAGCTCCTCACAGACTCCTCTCAGTGAGTGATTTCAAACTTTAAAAAAAAAAAACCCTCAATCTTAGTCCCAAGGAAACACTTAATTTGGAATTAAGATTGAAAAAAATCACTATGCAAAAAAATGTAAAAGATGTTCACTATAATTTTCTTATAACAGAACAAAACCTGAAATTTCAAATGTGCCCAAGTTTGCTTTAACAATTACTTCTTCTTACAGTACTGTACTACCATACCTTTAATTTTTCAGTTATTGCAAACTGATCTTTTGAAACTAAACAGCACCTAAAAATTCAAATGACTACTATTTTATTTGGAGCCACACACAGTACAGAGAAATCACTTACTTCATCCATCTGGGAATCAAAAATGTACATCATGGGGACAGATCAACCAAGGTATAAATGCTCTTAGGGACATAACTACATGTACAAAGAGCCTATGCTCCAAACTCTGGGACCATCACAGACTATAACAGTGTGGAAAAAATAATATTTTGGAGCAGTCATAAAATCAATATGCAGAAGTACACACTAACTGCATTCTACATACAAACCGTGTTAATGCCATAACTTTTTCTAAACAGAAGATTTCAGAGAGCTTCTAAAAATTCATTCTAAGTTCTTTAAAGCTGATTGATATAATACTACTTACAGAACAGCTTTGAAGCGTATGCTGCATGGAACTTGAGAGGGTGACAGGGGCATGACACAGAGTTAAGGATGTTTGTAAAAACAATGAGAGTCCTGTGGCACCTTAAAGACTAACAAATTTTTGCAGGCATAAGTTTTCATGGGTTCCAACCCACTTTGTCAGATGCATCCATGCATAAGCTTTCTTGCATTCATGCATAAGCTTTTGTGGACTCCAAGAGACATGCCTCTGACGAAGTGGGTTGGAGCCCATGAAAGCTTATGCCCGCAGAAATTTGTTAGTCTTTAACGTGCCACAGGACTCTCATTGTTTTTACAAACATCCTTAACTCTGTATCATGCCCCTGTCACCCTCTCAAGTGTTATTGCTGTACACAGACTAACACGGTGACCCCTCTGAAGGATGTCTGCGTGACCATGATTTCAAGAAGAAATTCTCTCTGTAAAAGGGCAAATGTTTTATGAAAAAAATGTTAAAATAGATACAGCGGGTGACCTGAACTTTCTCTGAAGGTCATTTTATGGGGTATGTATATGCATGACACCCAGCATACTCCTAAAAGGGGATTAAAATCCTATTTTAGCAGCAGCTATTGTAAAAACTGTTAAGGTTGCCCAGCTCACTCATCTATGATTCAGTTGCTTACAAATTTCCAATACATTCATCCTTCAGGCTGAAATTTTCACTATCATTTGAACCTGGAAACTAAAAGATTACATGAATATTTACACAGTATGTCAGGGCAATTCCAAAGACACTATGAAGTGGCAGATTAAATAGCATTTTGCATGTAGCTATTATGTTTACAGATGAATTGTGAGGGAAAGTATTTTGAAAGTAAATAAAGGACTCCTGGTGTTAAGGATTTTAGTATGAATAATGAAAAAAAGAACAGAAAAATTGTAGGATTGTGGGGACTATCTGGTATATCTTTGGCCACATAAATTAGGCTGAGTGACAGCCAGGGATAGCTGATCTTATTTAATTAATTATTTTTTTCATGTATCTGTAAAAAGAAGAAAATACTTTCCAGTGATTTAGAACTATGAAGTTTTTCACAAAAGTAACCTATGTAATCACATTATCTTATCACTATTACCCTTATCCTCCACCCTCCCACACTCATTTGCTGCATATTGTTTTGTTTCAGATTAAAATTTAGGATTTTGGGGACAGGGACCATGTCTTCCTGCGTATTTACACAGTGTTTAGTTTAGTTGGGCCTAAGTCCCAAATGGAGCCTTAGGTACTAATGAAATACAAATAATAATCATAATAATAAAACAGCAATTGCTAAAAGATCAGGTGGTTTTCTTTCATTGAACAATTAGTGTATTAACTGTTTACAGCATATAGTTCCACGGACGTGCAGAATATTGCATAGCAAAAGACAACCAGGCTCCATTAGACGGTTAACACAATGGAAAATAACTGGTCCTTAGGCATGGGAAGATATTGGGGGGAAAAGTAAAGTGAAACAGCAGGAAAACACAGAGAAAAGGGAAATTGCTTTCAGGAAAGATTTATGAGAAGGAGGCCAGATCATTGTATTTGTTACATAAACAAAACAAACATAAACCAGTATGTTTTGTACTTCTAGTATCATTAGATGTGACACTGGAGCAGATTAATAGTAAAAAGATGTCCAAAACTATTGCATTTGGAGGAAAATTTTGAAAGAGATTTGGGGCAAAGGAAGATATGAGAGGGCTAAGTGAAAAGTACACCTGGAAGAGGAACAGGGATGTAAGCAGAAGAAGAGACAAAGGGAATTGGAAGTAGTTTGAATAATTAACATTAAACTTTCATGTATAGAAGAAGTAGTTGTGCTTTCTATGCATTTTCTTGTTTGTTTGTTTGTTACAAAGCTGGAGACTTCCTATTGGGATGGGTTTTAGGTCATAAATGGAAATCAGTCTGATGATCTCATCCTCATTTTTAGTAGATGCTGGCATGGTTCCCACATTTCCTTGCAAATTGCAGAACTGACACAATGTTTGTTAAAGGAAAGTATAAGATTGAATAAGAGATGTGGGGTGGATGCAGGGTGATACGCCTTGTCTACTTACACTCCTAACTAGTGCTAGCTCGTTATTTGAGTTCCTCAATTTCATGACCAACTTGACAAACAAACAAAAAATGCCACACACCTATTTGGGTATCAATCTATCAAGACTCTACTTAATCAGAGAATTATTGGAAGCACGGGATAAAGGCAACTGACAGGTGACATTGTCTAGTGCACGGATTTTGGTGTTTCTTACAATTATTTTCATTTAGTCTTTTTTTCCATTTGTGTAGCCTTTTGGATCAGAGAGTTGTAACCCTTTCTGAAATATGTTTAACAGATCAGGAGAGAGATTTATTTGTAGATGTCTATCTGCAAGTGATGTGAATTCATTAATCTTGTATGCAACAGGATTTCAGGATCACAATTTATGGGCCACCTTTCATAGAGGCGTGATCCTTCAGAGGATTGAGCACCAAACGGGACGTTGAGAAAATACAGATGAGAGACTCTGAGGTTGAAGTATCTACAGAGGTGCTGTAAGAAATTGATCCATTAAACACAATCCTGGTGGCAGTACTGGACAGTATTCATCCAAGCATTTTTAAGGAATTTAAGAATGAAGTGTCTTAGCAAAACTATACAACTTCTCACGAAAAATCAGCTACTGTACCAGAGGGATAAAGGTTTGCAAGTGGTGTGCAGACACCTACGTATCTTTTAATAAGGTGCTAGAGGTGATTTTGTGAATTACAGAGCAGAAAGCCCTACTTCTATGCCAGGAGATATGATTTCAATGAATATTAAAAATTATAAAATCACTTACCGAAGCATGATATGATAAGGAGAAACCAGTCTCCCTTCTATGAAGGGAATTCCTTGTTCTAATCTACTCAGATTATTTGAGTGTGTCAGGCAATGTTGGATAAAAGTATACATGGAAATATAATTGAGTTGGATTTTCAAAAATCCTTTGACAACGTCCCTCACAAGAGTCTATGTTGCATAAAATGAAACATCTTTTCTCTCTAGCGTTTACAGGCATAATATACTTTTGGCATAAGCAGAATTTGATTCAACAAACATTTGTTTAGCACTGTGACAGACACCTCAGTTGTTGAGGAGTGTCATATGTAAGACATAGTAGATTACTGTCCCACTCTACTTGGCTGTACTAAAGCTCTCAGCTGGAATACTGAGTCCAGTATTGGGTGCCACACTTCAAGAAAGATGTGGATAAACTAGAAAGTGTCCAGAGACAAGCAACTAAATTTATAAAAGGTTTAGAAAACATGACCTATGAGGAAAGGTTAAAAAATCCAGGCATGTTTAGTCTTGACAAAAAAAGACTGAAGAGGAACTTGATAGCAGTTTTTAAATAGGTTAAGGGCTATTCTAATTGGGATAGCAATCAGTTGTTCTTTGTGTTCACTGAAGGCAAGACAAGAAATAAATCTGCCGAAAGGGAGATTTTGGTTAGGTGCTAGGAAAAACATTCTAACCATAAGTATAGTTAAGCTCCAAAGCAGGCTTCCAATATAGGTTGCAGAATCCCATTAATTGGAAGTTTTTAAGAACAGTGTCAGCAAACACCCGTCAAGGATGGTTTAAGTTTACTTTGTTTTACCTCAATACAAGGGGTTGGGTTTGCTGACTTCTCAAGGTGCCTTTCGGCTATACATTTCTATGAAAGTGTATACTTTCCATGAAGTATGGTGCACAGCTGTACATCCAAGAAGTCAAAGCTAAGAGGCACTGATTAGCTAAAACAGAACCAAAATAATGTGCCTAATGTATCTTTTGAGGGAGGAACTCCTCCCTGTAGCTATGGATAGGCTGTTCATACATTTAGACAAGTTACATATGATATTTTTGGCACGAATACAAGGAACTGTAAAATCTCACAAGATAATCTCTAAAATAGGATTATAAACTTGTTACAGAAAGGACAAGATGTTTTCCACAGTGTTTCTACAATGCTTGGCTCTATGGCTATGTGTCTACACTTGTTAATTTAAGTCGACTTTAACTAAGTCGACTTTAAATCGACTTAGTTAAGTCAACTTAGTGTGTCTACACTTAAAAATAAAGTAGAATTAAAGGGGAACTTAAAAAGTCGACCTAGAGCGTCCATACGGGATGCCTAGGTCGACTTCTAAGGGCTTAGGGAGACCTAGGGGAGGTCCACAGCGGCGGGGGGCACCCCTTGCCCAGTGCCAGGGGGCTCAGCCTTTGCCCCATTGTACCTAAGTACAATGGGGAAAAGGGGGACAGGGACCCTGGCAAGGCATAGGGGCAGGGTGGGCAGGGCTCTGCCCTGCCCTGTGGGGGGGCATGCCAGGCTCCCTGTGGCCCCCCCCCGGCAGGGAGAGCATTGGTGTAGCCCTGGGGGGTAGCCCTAAGTCGACTTAGGGCTACCCCATGTCTACACTGGCTTAAGTCGACTCTAGGGAGTCGACTTAAGCCTTAGGTCTAATTGAAAGGTGGTGTTATAAAGTCGACTTAATTTTAATTAAGTCAACTTTATTTTCCTTAAGTCGACTTAAGCAAGCTGCTTAAGTCGACTTAAGGAAACTGTAGTGTAGACGCAGGGTAAATTAAATCAATTTAAGCAAGCTTAAGTTGACTTAATTTACCAGTGTAGACGCAGCCTATGAGACCCTGATTCTTACTGTGGCCTTTGGATGCTTTGCCAATATAAAGGGAAGATTATAATGGATGTGAATATTTTGACTGTTCTACTATAAATGGGAAAGAATCACAATGTGTCAGGGAATATATCAATTTCCAATCCATGAAGAACTGGAAAAGAGATGAATTTAAAGTTAATTTAAAAAAATATAAAATTATGTAAACTGATGAGTATACTAAAGTCAATAATTCCATTCTGCTTACTGGCAAATAACTTACTTATCTGTTGGGAGCCATTATCTTACGGAGCAAAAATATGAGCATACAACAAAATGCTACAGAAGCGAATACCCAAACAGAAAAGTATGTTAAGATAATTATAGTTATGATTATAATATTTTTTACAAAGTGGCTAACAGCACCTTAATTGTACATAACACTTTGGAGCACATATAACGGGATATGATCCATGAGTCAGATTCTGATCTAACTGGCTATGTCTACACTAGCAATTTAGGTCGACTTAAGGAGGCTTAAGTCAACCTGAATTGCTCCACATCTACACCAGACTTTCATTAAGTTGACCTAAGAAATTCTTGAAGTTGACTTAATGAAAGCTTACGTCGACTTACTAAGAACCGCCAGGTAGGTCGACCTAACCCTCCTTAGCTCGACCTAACCCTTCTTTAGGTCGACCTAAGCCCAGTGTGGATGCTTAAGTCTACTTTGTTACGTTGACCTAAGGGCAATTAGGTCGACTTAACAAAGTGGACTTAGTCCACGTCCATGGACACCACTTTGTTAAGTTGACTTAAAGTCGACCTTATTAAGTCAACTTAACAAAGTTGACCTAACTTTTTGTAGTGTAGACATAGCCACTGACACTAGTGATACTCTGGGGTAATTCCAATGACTTCAGTAGAATTAATAAGGATTTATATCAATGTCTGACATTAAACACTATCCCTATACTTCAAAACAGATTAAAATAGGACACTACTATTCTGCACTTGTAAATAACTTCTATCTGAAGATCCCAATGCATGTTATGCACATTAATAAATTAAGTTTCAAAGCAATCCTGAAAGTAGAGCTGGTCAGAATAAATATGATATGACAATATTGTCAGAATTATTTAATTCATTAAAATTAAAACATCAAAATCAAAACTGTGTAAATGATTCTATTTCAACAAAGTTCCAATGGAACTCTGCCTGCCAGGCAACTTTTGAAACCTGTCTGGTTTCCTGCCAGGTTGCTTCATCATCCCAGAATTTTCAGAGCCTACAATCTTGGGAGAGCCAGACAGAAAGCCTGCCCCAGAATTGGGTCTTCAGGATCTATAGCCCAGAGGAAGCCAGCCAAGTGAACTGCCTCTGTGTCAGGTGCCCCAGGTCTTCTATGGTACATCTACACTGGAGCCTTAGGTTGACTTAAGGAAGGTTAAGTCGACCTACAGACTCCTGCGTCCACATGGGGCTTTTATTAAGTTGACTTAAGCGCTTCCTTAAGTTGACTTAACACCATCAATTCCTACAATCGACTTAGCACTTAAGTAGACCTTATTGAGTCAACTTAAGCCAGTGTAGACAGAGAATAGCTCTTAAGTCAACCTAATTGGCATCCAATATTTGCTAATTAATTTACTAACTAAATTACTAATTAATTGATTAGTAGATTGATTAATTAATTAATTATTAATTTACTATGGGTTAGGCTGGAGAGAAGAAAAAGAGCTGTGGCCATCGGGCTGGGGAGAGTGCGACCGGGGCGATCTGGCTGGAGAGAAGGGGAAAGCCACAGCTCAGGAGATCGGGCTGGGGAGAAGGGGAAAGCCCAGCCCAGTCTCCCCGGCCGTGGCTCTTCCCAGCCCGATCTCCCCAGCTACAGCTTTCCCCTTCTCCCAAGCCGATCTCCCCGGCTGTGGCTTTCACTTTCTCCCCAGCTTGATCACCCTGGCCATGGCTTTCCCCTTCTCCCCAGCCCGATCTCCCCAGCTGTGGCTTTCTCCTTCTCCCTAGCCTGATGGCTGCAGCTCTTTTCCTTCTCTCCAGCCCAGCCTATAGTAAATTAATAAAACTACAATATTTCATTTTAACATTTTTATTAAAGTTCAAATGAAAAGACAACATTTATGCATTTCTTTTGACTTAAGGTACTTAGGCTTGCTGATGCTTCCAGCGCCAAGAAACTGTTGCCTATGAGGCATGATGCCTCACAAATTGCTGCTCAACAAGTACAATATCTTGCTCAGCTGCATCATCAGCTTAGAGGAAACATTGGCCCCCTCCCAGAGTTCCTGGCCACTCCTCCGTCGACCTAGCACCTGCCAGTGTGGACGCAGGCAGTCGACTAGAGTTTTCAGTGTGGATGCTCTAAGTCGACTTAACAAGGTTGACTTTAAGTCGACTTAAAGTCAACCTTGTTAAGTCAACATAACAGAGCCTCCCGTGTACACATACCCAAGGAAACTGAGATGCAAGGAAGTCATGTTCCAAAGAGGTAGCCGTATTAGTCTAGTTCAGCAAGACAAACAAGGAGTCTGGTAGCACTTTTAAAGACTAACAAATGTATTTATTGCATGAGCTTTTGTGGGAGAAAATCCCACTTTGTCAGAGCTTTCTCCCATGAAAGTTCATGCGATAAATAAATCTGTGGCAGTGCCAGGAAGAGAGGCCACATTTGCTGATTTGTAATCCTTTTTCTTTGCAGTTCAGGTAAAGAAGAAATCATTGGTGAGAAACCAGTATAAGAAGGTTTTGTGTAAGAGGAGGGTTTTAACGAGAAACTAGAGAATGATAGAAAAGAGTTTGAAGGCTAAGAAATGAGAAAGTATATAAGTTCCAGGTATTCATGTACCATAAGAGAAGTACTTAAGCTAAATAATAAGGAGAGTGAAGTGTGTGAGAGATCTGAGAACAATCAAATGTACAGCACAACTCAGGAGACAAGGAAGGTAACGAAGGGTTGACTACAGTGCTTGCTTTTTAAATGTTTACAATTGCAGGTTTACAAGTAATTTGCCTTGTCATGGCACTTGCAATATCACCCAGTTCGGTATACAAATAGAATGGCCAAAAGACAGCAGTTCAGGTTCAAAGGAAATTTCGTTATTTTGAAATTCCCATAAATAAAAATTCAAAAAAAACCCAAAAAACGTGGTGTTTCTGAAACTAAATTTTCTCCCAAGAACCCTGACAAACGGCTGAATCAAAACTGATATCCTTGACAGTTTCACTCAGCAGCTTGCCATGCAAACTGCTCCAGATCAAAAATACTAGGACTTCCAGATGCTCTGCCAGCTGGCAGCCTGAATCACCAGTCGGCCTGAAGGCCTGGACGTTCTAGGATCCCCACTCTTAGGCAGTCCCCATGACAGAACTGCCTCAGAGCCACATACCTCCTGGGACTTGGTAGCACATTTCTGGACTCCCAGGGTCCCAGCTCCATCCATGTCCTAGAAGTGTGGGTTTCCTGGCCCAAAGGCAGTCTTTCCAGCAAGGCTGCCCCAGAACCATGTGTCCTGGAATGGAAAGAATGAAATTTTAATAATATGAAATCACCCATTTGATATTAGGGAAAATTTCAAATATATGTGTATGTTTTAAGGAAGCACTCAGGTGACTCTGGGAGCATGTAAGATGAGCAAAAGTACACAGAAATGCAAGGAGTAATACAGTAGTGAGACTGGAAGTGTTTGGGGTTTTGTTTGTATGTTTGTTTAGGTTTATTTACTGTGGGGAAAATCTACAATCAAATCAGGAATTAAAGACGTATTTGTGATAGTTGGGGTCCTACCAGACAGTTTTATTTTTTGGAACCTGACTCTTTAGCAATTTTTACATCGTTATCACGGAGGAATCTGCAAAAGACAAAGTTGATCTCAAATGAGACGTGCTCACATGTAGAGGTTAGTAGTATTATTGTTGTACAGATTTGAGTGTGTACAGTAGAACTGCTTATTCCTCCCGCTTCAGGAAACCATCAGCCCTGGGTTCTTTACACTCAGTGCCTCCACCTAGTGACTGGTGTCCAAGATATAATCCTGTGATGTCTAGGACATTGCAATTTATAAACACAAGAAATCAAGGACCAACATATACAGTTAAACTATGTTCTAGTCCTGGGAAAGGGTAAATTTAAAAAAGGGGAAAGGAACAGATAAAGGAAGTAAAGATGTCATGCAAATGAATAACCAACAATCCTAAACACTGAGGATGGGGTGGAGATCAAGGATAATCTAGGCATGGCTGAATATCTAAAAAAGTATTTAGCCTGTGTTGTTAATGAGGATGATGACGAGCTTGCGGATAGAGGTACGGTAGCTAACAGGAATGAGGATATGGAAGTGGAAATTGCCATATTTAAGGTAGAAGCCAAACTCAAGCTACTTGATGGGACTAAATCGGGAGGTGCGGGGGGGTGGATAATCTCCATCCGAGGATATTAAAGGAACTGGCACATGAAATTGCCTGCCCATTAGCAAGGATTTTTAATGCATCTGTAAACTGGGGGTTGTACCGAATGACTGAAGAATTGCTAAAATAGTTCCTATTTTCAAGAAAGGGAATAAAAGTGATCCAGGTAACTACAGGCCTGTTAGTTTGACCTTGGTAACATGAAAGATCTTGGCGGAAAAATTGAAAGAGAAAGTACTTCAAGATATTGAGGTTAACGGTAACTGCAATAAAATGCAATGTGATTTTACAAAAGGTAGACTATGCCAGACCAACCTGATCTTTTTTGAGAGGATAACAGATTTTTTAGATAAGGGGAATGTGGTAGACCTAATTAACTAAGATTTTAGCAAGGCATTTGATATAGTTCCACATAGGGAATTGTTAATTAAGTTACAAAAGTTGGGGATTAATACGAATATAGTAAGGTGGATAAGGAACTGGTTAAAGGGGAGGCTACAGCAGGTCATATTGAAAAGTGAACTGTCAAGCTGGAGAGAGCTTACTAGTGGAGTTCCTCAGGGATGAGTCTTGGGACCAATCTTATTTAGCCTTTTTGTTACTGACCTTGGCACAAAAAGTGGGAATGTGCTAATTAAATTTGTGGATGATACCAAGTTGGGAGGTATTGCCAATACAGAGAGGGATCAAGATATCATACCGAAAGGTCTGGATGACCTTGTAAACTGGAATATTAGGAATAGGATGGAATTTAATAATGGCAAGTGCAAGGTCTTGCATTTAGGGATAAATAAGAATTTTTCCTATAAACTGGGGACACATCAGTTGGAAAGGACGAAGGAGGAGAAGGACCTGGGGGTACTGGTTGATCACAGGATGACTATGAGCCGCCATTGTGATGTGGCTGTGAAAAAAGCTAATGCGGTCCTACGATGCATCAGAAGAGCTATATCGAGTAGGGATAGGGAGGTGTTAGTGCAGTTATACAAGGCACTGGTGAGACCTCATCTGGACTATTGCGTGCAGTGCTAGTCCCCCATGTTTAAAAAAGATGAATTCAAATTGGAACAGGTGCAGAGAAGGGCTACATGGATGATCCGCGGAATGAAAACCTGCCCTATGAGCGGACACTTAAGGAGCTTGGCTTGTTTAGCCTAACCAAAAGAAGGTTGAGGGGAGATATGATTGCTCTCTATAAATACATCAGAGGGATAAATACCAAGGAGGGAGAGGAATTATTTGAGTACAGCAACAGTGTGGACACAAGAACAAATGGTTACAAACTGTCCATCAGGAAATTTAGTCTTGAAATTATACGCAGGTTTCTAACCATTAGAGGAGTAAAGTTCTGGAATAGCCTTCCAAGAGGAGCTGTGGGAGCAAAAAATATAACTGCCTTCAAAACTGACCTTGATAAATTTATGGAGGGGATGGTATGATGGGACAGCCTAGTTTGGTAATTGACTGATCTTTGACCACTAGTGGTGAATATGCCAGTAGCCTAAAAAGAGAGGGTGGATGGAGTGGATTCCGAGTTATTACAGAGAACTTTTTCTGGGTGACTGGCTGGTGAGACTTGCCCACATGCTCAGGGTTTAACTGATCACCATATTTGGAGTCAGGAAAGAATTTTCCCCCAGGGCAAATTGACTAGGGCTCTGGGGGTTTTTCACCTTCCTCTGTAGCATGGGGAATGGCTCACTTGCTGGTGGATTCTCTGTATCTTAAAGTCTCTAAATCATGATTTGAGGACTTTAATAACTCAGTCTTTGGTTAGAGGCTTATTGCAGGAATGGGTAGGTGAGGTTTTGTGGCCTGCATTTTGCAGGAGGTCAAACTACATGATCATATTGGTCCCTTGTGACCTTAGAATCCATGAGTCTATGAAAATCCCACAGCAATAAAAAGTAAATGCCCACAAACTAACCAAAAAAATAACAAAAATGCCCTTGAAGTCCCCGCACAAGCTATAGCTGCTTGGTGGACTTGGAGATCAATGAGAAGGTCTGGTGTGTCTCTTGCTTGAAAATTGATAGCTCTTCCTTTCAGGTGGAGTGGGTCCCTTGTGGCTTCAAGCTATTGCCACTCCTGGTTTTCAGGGCAGGGAAAGCCTACCAGGCCTAGGCAGCAGAAGCAGGCAGTTCTCACTGGCACTCTGGAGTGAGAGGATTCAATCTTTCCTCTGTGGAGATGTTGGCTTTGAGTCAGTGTCAAGTCCTCTGGCTGAGCGAGACCAAACAGCACCTTACTTTTTGCTGCACTGAGTAACCTTTGGATTGCTTCCTCTCCGGCTGCTGTAACCTGTCACTCTGCAGCTACTTCTTTCCCCACAAACTGTCCCTGCCTGTGCTCAGCTCACTGGTGGGCAGACCTAGCCACATGCAGGCTACTTTGAACCTGCAATGGGTGCCTGGCTTGTCCACAGGGCTTTCGGTCTGCCCCCAGGATATTTCTGTCTCTCAAACAGAGGAGAGGTAAGCAATCCTTGCTTCAGTTCCCCCAGCTTCTGCTCTGGGCTCCTGCCTGTAAGAGGTGCTGGGAGCAGCTTCTGGCAAAGGGCTACACTCAGATAAAGCAGTAGGATTATGCTACCAAAAATATATTGCGTGGTATTCTGTGCTGCATCATTAAAAGAAAATGCACAGATCTCTTAGCCTAAGAGAGGGGGGATTACAATGGCTTTAAACTATCTTTACACCCTCCCAATTCTGCACTGCTCCTAGCAGCCTGTCTCAATGGCTATGTCTACACTTACTAAAATTAGTTCAAATTAGTTAATTCGAACTAACTAATTCGAACTAATTTTAGTTAGTTCCAATTAACTTAATTCGAACTAGAAAAAATTAGTTCGAACTAAGCAAGTGCCATTCGTGGCACTTGCTTAGTTCGAATTAGTGATTTACATTGATTTCAATGGGCCGGTTAGTTCGAACTAAGTAATTAGTTCGAACTAACATGGCCACATTGGTTAATTTGAACTAACTAGTTCGAATTAATCCTTAGTTCGAATAGGCTATTTGAACGTATTAGTTCGAATTAAGGAAGCCCTTAATTTGAACTAATTAAAGCCTAGTGTAGCCATGGCTTTAGTTAGTTCGAATTAAGGTTCCTTAATTCGAACTAACTTGCCAGTGTAGACATAGCCAATTACTGTAGCAGGTCAGCTGCCCATAGGCATCAGTGCTTCCCAAAATCACTATGTGCTACAGCCCACCCGTCACAAGCCCCTCCTGCTCCTAGCCAATACCTGATATGACTCATACTCCAGAGCTTCCAGAAGACAGCTTGTAGGAGAAAGACAGCATCCCCCTGTAGCAAGAGAATTCTTCTCTGGCTGGAACAAAGATTTTCCCCTGGCTCTCCCTTGGCTGGAACGGAGACTTTTAAAGCCTCTTTAGGCTGCTCCACCCCTTTTACCTGACGTGGAATGGCTGAAGACGGGTTGAAATCTCACCCACTGAGTGCACAATATTAAGGGAGCTCAAAGAGGCATAATAAAGCAGTAATAAAGGGTGACTTCATATCAACATATTACTTGGTTATATGTCACAGTAGAGCAAGGGTTAGAAAATGAATTTCTCAACAATTTTAATGACTGTGTGATGGAACAATTAGTTATCATGCACACAAAAGGAGAGACTGTACTCAAATGAGACCTAAGGAAAACAAGAATCAATTTAAGAAGTATCTGTAGTTGAAACACTGAGCAATACTGACCACAGTATGATTAAGTTCATCTGAAGGAGGGAATCTAGTGAAAAAAGACCTTAAAAAGCGTATTAAAATCTTTGGACTCATCATGGGAGCTATTTAAGTACATCATAATGGAGTCACAGAAAGTATGCCTATCTTTAAATAACAAAGAAAAAAAGAAGACAAGAAAAATAGTGAGGTTTAAGATAAAAAAAATCAAATTCAAATAAAGCCAATAGAAAGAAACAAACTAGGGCAGATAACATTTTGGTAATCATAGGAGTGGACATACATGCACAAATTTTGCATCTGTTGTTCTGGCAGGGTTTGGTGCCACTTTGAGTTGATGTGTCCTGGTGCTTCTGATGCTGAGCTGGCAACACTGGAGGGTTATTTGGAGGGCAGAAGAGGAGGTTCCTGGAAAATTTCTTTGTGGATGTGTCCCCACTGAGTACGGATTGTAAATCTTTAAATTCCAAAGGGGTAGCCGTGTTAGTCTATTGTAGAAAGACAACAGAGTCCTGTGGCACTTTTAAAGACTAACAGATTTATTTATCGCATGAGCTTTTGTGATGCTATGTCATACACTCCCCTGCATTTAATTTCCTACCACTCTGTAACTTTCCTATCTTCAAAGCGTCTGACGAAGTGGGATTTTCTCCCATGAAAGCTCATGCGATAAATAAATCTGTTAGCCTTTAAAAGTGCCACAGGACTCTGTTGTCTTTCTGTAAATCTTTAGTGATACTCCATATGGGTTCCAGTTTTGGGTGGTAGATAACAACTAGCAGTGTGCAATCAATGGGGGGTTTATTTCTGTATCGAAGCAGGTTCTCTCAAGGTATTTAGGTGATCCATTCCATGATGCAATCTACTTCTCTGCTGGAGCACCATTGTTTGGCAAAGGTGGTTTTAAGCATATTAAGGTGTATATCCTTGACTTTCTCCTCAAAGCATATTCAGTGGTATCTGAGTGGGTGGACAACAGGTGTTGGTGTGTTTGAGGCGGTGAATGGATTTGCGAAGGTAGTGATGGTGATCTATGGGATTCTCGTGTAGGCACCCAATAACTGAGGGGCCTCTGAATTTAATTAGGAGACTACAATTCCCATCATGCCTTGAGGGAAAGGGAGGAGACCTTGGTTCTGCCCAGGGGAAGAGACTTCTGGATGGTGGACTCCATTTGGTGAGGAGCGCATGGCCCTTTCTGAAAACTGCTGCTGGTGACTACTCCAGAGGATTCCAAGGCAGCTGCTGAGAGGCTGCAAGAGATTGTTCAAGCAGGGGGCTTCGGAGGCTGGTGGCACTGCTTAACCCAAAGCAGGGACAGAGCCTGGAGCTGGCTAAACTGAGCCTGCAGTAAAGGTAGTGTGAGTACCCTTCCCCCCACACACACCCACCCCTTTTTTGGAGCAGGGTTTGTAAAGGAAAGGGACTCTTCAGAGAGACTGGCTGGGCCTAAGAAGCAGCAGAGTGTTGGTTCTTCTGAGCCAGGGACAGGACTACTGACATTTGGTTGGGTCTACTCCAAATCTTCAGTGTGGTGCTGTGATTGAACTGGTACATTGAACCAGCAAAGCACTGTCTCATCTTCTTCATCAGACCTTCAAGCACGCCCACACAAGCAAGGGGTCAGGGTTCTGAACTTTGGGGGAGTACATACTCTGGAGGTGGGGTAATTGTGGCGGTATAAATGCTGGTTAGTTAAGTTTCCTTTATTCCTCTATTCTGTGTGTGTTAATTGATTTATTCATCCTGTTATAAATTTTCTTTGTTAACTAAAGGTTTGTGATTACTATTCTATCAGCATGGGTTTAGTCCTGGAGGCTCCCAAGGCACACCATTGAGTGTGTACAGGATCCAGCCAGGTGGAGGCACTGCCAATTTTAATTTCCTTTACAGCAAGGGGACTGCAGCAGAAGGGTGAATAGAGGATTCCCTCTTAAGCCAACATCACGATGCTGGGATATTCAAGATCTCCAGTTTGGCATTAAACTTAGGCGCCTGTGCACACATAAGTGTTGCCTGCTCCCAAGTAACCCAGGGAGGGAAAGGAGGGGGTTGCACTTGTATATGGTTGTCTGTAGGTTTCCATTGTTGAAGCTGATCCGGGTGTCCAGGAAGTTGATGCTAGTGTGGGAGTGCTCTAGAGAAAGTTTAATGGGTAAGGAATTGTCATTGAAGTTATGGTGGAAATCTATAAGGGAATTTAAGTTGTGTGTCCAAAGGATGAAAATACCATCCATGTAGTTCAGATATAACATTGGTTTTGTGGTGAATTTGTTCCAAAATTTTTCATAGCGGCCCATGAAGAGGTTGGCATGTTGGGGAACCATCCTAGGACCCATGACTGTTCCCATAGTTTTATGCTGAATATAATTTTTTTTACAGATGGGTATGAAATGGATGAGTTTGTCAATGTGTTTGGAATGAATGTTTGATGGTTGGCCATTATCTTATAAATATTTGAGGCAGGCAGCAATTCCATCATAGTAAGGGATATTGGTACACAGGGCAGTGACATCCATGGGAGCAGGAATGGTGTTCTGTGGGAGATTGTTAATGTTGCAGAGATTCCGGAGGAAGTCATTTGTGTTCTGGGGGAAGCACGGCCTTTGTGCAGTAAGTGGTTTGAAGATGGCTTGTCGGAAACCTGACATACCTTCAATAAGAATGCTGTGGCCAGACGTGATGGTCTGCCTAGGCTCCCCTGCTTGTGGATCTCAAGAAGCATATAAGGTCCCTGGGATGCATTCATAGAGGATTAGGTTGTAAAATTTTTCTCAATGTTTCGTGGAAAGTAGTTAAGTGGGTGCATTGATCAAAAAGATGCCCACACATACGACATTGTGTATCACACTGAATCCTGAACCAAGAATGCATGTAATTATAGGGGCTGGAACTAAGGGTGCAGGGGCTGCTCCACCCCCAACCCCCGGCTTGAAGTGGTTTCCATTATATACAGCATTTATACTTAGGTTCAACGACTCTCAGCACCCACACAATACAAACTCTTCCACTACCCTGTATGTAATGGATTGGTCAAAAGTTAAAATGAACAGAAAAAAATAGTAATGTTACTACCTGTAGTGGGGTTCCACCCAGATATGGCTCCGGATCCTCAGCCGGAGAAGACAGCACCCTGATTCTGTAGCTTCCAGCCCTCTAAGAAGGCGAGGGAACTCCAAAGTCTATGGCCTTCCAGCCCTTAAGGCAGGGCGAGGCGACTCTCCAAGTTGGCGGCCTTCCCGCCCTTCAGGTAGGGCGAGGCGACTCTCGAAGTTGGCGGCCTTCCCGCCCTTCAGGTAGGGCGAGGCAACTCTCGAAGTTGGAGGCCTTCCCACCCTTCAGGTAGGGCGAGGCAACTCTCGAAGTCGGCAGCCTCCCAGCCCTTCCAACAGGGCAAGGCAACTCTCAAAGTCAGCGGCCTCCCAGTCCTTCCAACAGGGCAAGGCAACTCTCAAAGTCAGCGGCCTCCCAGCCCTTCCAACAGGGCGAGGTGAACCTCCAAAGTCTGTGGCCTCTCAGCCCCTCAAGCGGGCCAAGGCAACCCTCCAAAGTCTGGGGCCTCTCAGCCCCTCAGGCTGGGCAAGGCAGCACTCAAAAGTCTATGGCCTCTGAGCCCCTCAAGCAGGGCGAGACAAACACACCCAAGTCCTTATCAGCTCCAGGTGGGAAGGATCCAAACACAGGAATCGAGAGGGTGTGGGGAAAGGAGGGGGACGCAGGCCCATGCAACACCACTGCGTCCCAGCCCAGGGCCCTATCCAGCGGCAGAGCGGTCTGCCACTGGGGCTCCAGCTGAAACACGCTGCCTGCTGCTCAGC
Organism: Pelusios castaneus; assembly: GCA_007922175.1. Classification (NCBI taxonomy): domain Eukaryota; kingdom Metazoa; phylum Chordata; order Testudines; family Pelomedusidae; genus Pelusios; species Pelusios castaneus. Next base: position 3,810,516 of record ML685863.1, on the reverse strand, counting down.
CGGGCAGTTACCCACTATCCCTGGGCTGCTTCCTACTTTACCTCTGCCCAGGTACCTGAGTCTCCTGATCCTCGGTGTATGCATCAGGGTACACTGCCAGAGGGAGTCCAGTCAGGCCTTCAGAATTGGCTGGCGGCAGGTCCAGCAACTCCTCCGCTAAGGGTAGCTCCTTCAGGTCAGAGGGGCCTTCAGGGTCTTCAGCAGAGGGCAGCTCCTGCAAGTCGCAGGGGTCATTCAGGGTTGGCTCCTCTCCCCAGTTCTCCGGGTGCTCTGCTAAGGGTAGTTCCTCCAGGACTCCCCTGGAGGATAGTGTAGAGGGGGCCCTCCCTGCTGGTTGCCCCAGGATTCTGTTATTACGCCTGGAGAGATAGTAGGGCCTTCTTGAGGGGGTTTCTCTTGGGGCCAGTCTGTCCACCTCTGGGGAGGCTCTAGTGGCCGGTCTGTCCACTTCCTAGGAATTTCCCCCTGTGGGATTTAGGTCCGTCCTTTTAACCAGTCCCCTCTCTCCTTGACTCCGCCCTTTAAGTTCCTAGTTCCGCCCCATGCAGGGTTGTCCTCTGGCCAGCAAGGGGAGGGTAGGAGTCCTCCCGAGCCCTGCCCCAAGGCCCGTTGCTTTACCCTGCTACATTACAGCAAACTGCAACTCAGCTGGATTCATAAATTACCTTGCAGAGGCCCTAATGTGCGGGAAAAGCGGAGTCAAAAACTGATGCAGAGGCTAGGCACAGAGAAGAATGCACTTTGAATGGAACTGAAGAGGAATTAATACTTAGAAGAAAGGCTTTTAAAGTATTCACTGAAGATTAACTGTGGGATATGGACATAGTTTTTTAGAAACCATATCTGCAGAAATGAATTGCAGAACATAGCCTAAAAGCTGCGGCTCTATCAAATGTGGAAGAAAGCACTGATGTCAATAATAATACTAAGACTGCTTGCAGCTGCTACATTTTTGTCCTGAAATAGGTGGGAATTTCAGGGACCCACAGCTGATGCCCAACCTGAAAAATAATAGTGTGTGACCTGTACTACTTCTTTAAGTGGTGCACTGGTGGTCAAAGTGACTTCAGCACCAGAGACTATGACAGTCAGCATGTGGAACACAAGGCTGCCATTGTATCAGAAAGTCTCATGTACAATGTTTGAATGAGAGGCAGGTTTCCAACCACATACATATCAACTGTGCAGCATAGTGGTAACTTACCAGTACAAGTCACTGTTGATTCAAAACCCACAGCCAATTACTCCTATGCAGCTTATACACAACACTGTCGCCTCCACTCACTGCAACGAAGCAGTCTGCCCGCAGATTGCAAATGCAAGCAAGTTCTTCACCGAATGAAATTGAATGAAGGGTTGTGCATTCCCCCAAACCTCATCAATGGTAGGTTTATATTTTGTTTTGCTGATAACTTAGATTTCCTTGAAGATATAGCAGATGGCAAAGGTATCTTCCATGGTACTGTTATGGTCAGGAGCATAGTAATGGGAGCCAGTCCCAGCCTCAGGTACTGTCTGGACAAGCAAAGAACCATTCCTTGAAAGAGTTTCCTGATTCACTTACTAAGGTCCAAAAACTTCAAAGCCAAGAAGTCCTGTTTTCAATGAAGCAGCGGTTAAATTGACTATAATAGAATTTTCTATATTCATTATCCTTGACCTCACTTGATTATTGTGCAAAACTAGAACGTAGTCCAATCACTGAGTACAGCTTCAAGAGAAAAAGAGATAGAAAATGTACCTCAAATGATCTAGACACCCGGGACATACCAACATATCACATCATTTCAGGTGAAAGGTACATTCCAATATGGTCAACCTTTAATTCAGCACTGCACAAGGTACAAGAGCAAATTACTTGTATGTGCATTCTGCCAATCATACCTGCTAGCCCCAGTGATTGTTCAGTTCACTCAGAAAAATTTCCAAACACAAGGGATGCACTTATACCCAATTCAAGTGGGCAAATTATCAAAAAACAGAATGGCTTCAGGATAATCGAGTGAATTCAAAACTACTCTCCCCCTATCAGGCAGGCTGGGTCTTGGAAGGTGTGTGAAATATCATGTGCTTCTGAATCAATCCTGCAGCTAATGAAATGCTCATGTGCAGAAAACAGATGCTCACCACTCAACAAACGTTTGGCCAGCAGAGCTGTGTGAGTGTAGTGCAGATGAGGAGCAGTGTGACATGTCTAGTAGCGGTGCCCTTGATGGAGAGGACGTTGATGATGACTTTAATGAATAAATGTTTTCAGTCCTATTTGTCAAGGCTAATTTCCACCAGGATTAGCTTGATTTTTAAATATGTTCTCTAATATATAGCTATATAATTGTTTGAGGTTTGTCATATTGGTACTGTGTGTTCATAGTCTTTGCTTGCATGAACATGATATGACAAGGGCAAACTTTAGTAGGAGACAAAAGGCTTTAGTAAAGGAAAATCAATTAGAAAATTTTACACGTACTGAAAGGGGAAATAGCACATATAATTCATCTGAACTTTCAAAAGCTTCTGAGTAGGAATAATTGGTCACTTTTCAATAAAGTAACAGATTAATAGCAGGGTGCTCCAATATCTGGTAATAAGACTGCTGTTGTATACTATATTTTTTAATGACCTGGAAAAGGGAATAAACTAAAATATAACAGAAGTCAGACCTTGAGAAAATTGTGAAACTTCAAAAAGGTTTAACAAAATCTTGGTTAGCAGGCAACATGGTGGCATATGAAATTAGCGTCAGAGAAATGCTAGGTAATTGGATAGAATAATTTTAACTCCTCATTGCTAATTCTAAATTCAGTCTAAGCCCGAAAGGAAAAGATCTGGAGGTGAATGTGAACAGCTAATGTGAAACCTCTGCTCAGGTCATAAAAATAATAAGATACATATAGAAAGAATCTAAAAATAATAAGATACGTATAGAAAGAATCTAGTATTTAGAGGTATTGAAATTTTCAGATTAGTGTTTAGTTCAGAGAAGAAATGAGGAAGAGGGAACATGATAGAGGTATATAAAATAATGAATGGAATAGGGAAATTAATTGAATGCGTCTAATGATGTTGAGATGATTAATCAAGTGATCCTATTTGCCTTCTCATAATATAGGAACAAGAGAATATTGAACAAAAATAAAAGAAATTAAAAATGATTAGTGGAAACACTCTTTTATAAAATACATAATCAGTGTATAGAGGTCACTGCCACAAAATATCATTACAGCTATAAAGTTAGTTGGATTCAAAAAAGATTTACACATTTATATGGATTATGGGAACATCCACAGTTATATAAAAGATGTAAACCTTCAGGTTTCAGGGCATAGACAAAATACTGATTTTTTTAGAGTAAGAAAAGAGCTTATTACAGTCCATATATGTCTCTAATTGAGAATTTGCACCGTCCTCAAGCAACTGCTTCTGTTCCTTGTGAGAAACAAGGAACTTGACAAGCACTCAGATCTGAAATAGCAGTTTCTGTTACTTGGTATGTAAATAAGTAGCATGCAGTTATTGGTTATGTTTTATTTAACATTATTTCCAGGATTGCTGCAGGATTTTATGAATCAGCATTAATAGCCACCTTCAGTTTGGTATGTTTTACCTACTGGAAGAGTAAGAACTTCTATCTCAGTTAGGTGACAGGTTTTGATATCTTCTGTTTGGATTGGAATACACCAGTGAGTAAAATTCAGATCTTGCACCTTGTAACTGAAGCACCGGTTAGTAATTTTCTTGTGAAATACACGCTGTTTTCAGTTTGAAACAGCAAGGTCTGTCTTCTGATCATGTCAAAAATAAAAATAATTTATTTTTAAATATTTTGAACTGAAATTCTGCAAAGGAAGTTTATTTAAGAAATGTGCACCATAAATAAACTTACAGTCCTTTATACCCATAACTATATGCTTCTGAAATAGAGATACAGGTTAGGAATTCAAAACACCACATGTCTATGTCTATACTGCCAAGTAAGTTCAAACTAAGGAAGCTTAACTCGAACTAACTTAAACCTTGGCCACACTAGGCTTTCATTAGTTCGAATTAAGGGCTTCCTTAATTCGAACTAATAAGTTTGATTACACCTTTCGAACTAACCCTTAATTCGAACTAGTTAGTTCAAATTACGTCAATGTGGCCATGTTAGTTCGAACTAACTGCTTAGTTCAAACTAACCAGGACATTGAGCTTAATCCAAATGACTAATTCAAACTAAGCAAGTGCCATGCATGGCACTTGCTTAGTTGGAACTAAAATTCCAGTGGGGCCACGGTAGTTCGAATTAAGTGAATTCAAACTAACTAAAATTAGTTCGAATTAGTTAGTTCGAATTAACTAATTCAAACTAACTTTGGTAAGTGTAGACATAGCCCATGATAAGTTTTAAAAAGTGGAAATTCAGTGTTTTTACAAAACAGAGTTCTTGCTAATGTTCATTTCAAAACTGTCTTTTTATCTCTTAGACTTTCTATGCTAGCTTCAATTTTTCAGATTCCAAAGGGGTAGCCGTGTTAGTCTATTGTAGAAAGACAACAGAGTCCTGTGGCACTTTTAAAGACTAACAGATTTATTTATCACATGAGCTTTCGTGGGAGAAAATCCCACTTCGTCAGAAA